>JAJKFI010000075.1:4452416-4502073 GCA_029204185.1 Lerista edwardsae
GTGTGTGTGTGTGTGTGTGTGTGTGTGTGTGTGTGTGTGTGTGTGTGCGCGCTCCATCACTCATCATGGGCAGCTCTGGTTAACATGACAGTGAAGAGCACAGCATAGAAACAGCTGGAATTATGTGCTGCTGCTAGAATATCCCTTCATTTAGCTGGATGTTTGAGAACTGATCTTGTCTGTAGTCTTAGAAATGAGATCTTAGAATCATAGTGTTGGAAGAGACCTACAAGGTCATCTAGTCCAAGCCCCCTGCCTGTAGCAGGAAAACTCAACAAGTGATGCTGTTGAGCCTCTGCTTGAAGGTCTCCTATGAGGGAGAATCCACCACCTCCCTTGGCAATCCGTTCCACTGTTGAACTGCCCTTACAGTCAGGAATTTCTACCTGATGTCCAACCAGAATCTCCTCTCTTGCAGTTTGTGCCCATTGGATCCAATTCTAAGAGGCAGGTGAGAACAAACTTATTCCATCTAACATCCCTTCAGGTATCCAGCTGAGAAAAAGCAAGCAGCCCTATAGCTCCATCTATTTTTTTCTCCTACTGTGCAAAAGTTTAGACTTATGTACAGAATGTATACAATACAATACAAAAACCTTTATTGACATATAAAAAAGGAAAAACAGGACAATCAATAGATAAATACTATCGCAATCAGCTCCAGAATTTTTACACTCAAGAACTATTAAAATAAAATAAAAATCAATAATTAGTCATCTCCACACTTTTAACACGAGCCAGATTGGTTTTGACTACCTGACCAAGAAACAAAGCGAACTGATTAATATGGATAGGATCTTTCATGACAAAAAGAAATTTCAAAATTTCAGAATCAACATTCGCACTACACATCGGCATAAGGGGTTTTAAGAATTTTTCCCTACCTCCACGATGGTTTGGACAGTGGAATAAAAGGTGCTCAAGTGACTCAATTGCACCCAGATCACAAGAGCAGAGTCTTTCTGTAAAGGGGGTACCATTAAATCTACCCCAGAGCACAGCTGATGGGATCACATTGCAACGTGCCAAAGACAAAGCTCTTCTAGCATTGGGGCTATCCAGTGCATAGAGAAAAGGCGGTATCTGCCCAGTTATAACTGGAATTTGGTGAAATAGAGGAGAGCAATATTTATTTGCAGCATTTAATAAGTTCTGGTCATGAATATCCAGGAGTCTACGTTTTATCATTCTAAATGCCTCAGTTTGTGAAACAGACCCAATCAGGTCCACTCCAATGCCGATTTGCGCCATCTTTAAGACCCAAAAGTCAGCTGAAAAGAAGGGGTCAGTAAGTAGATGGAAAAGTAAACTAGTCTGTTTATTGGCAAAGAAAACTTTAAGCCAAAATTTCGATGTTTGGGTCCAGGCCAGTGTCTCAAGCATGCGTTGACCTGACTCGAGACATAAGACTGCGTACGAGACACAATAAGGCAAGCCGAAAATTTTCCTTAAAAAGGAAGCTTGGATCTGTTCGATTGAGTGGTCAAAAGATTTAATCCACAGCGGGATGCCATATAAAATTTGTGAGATACTTTTGGCAGAGAATACTTTTATAGCCGCTGGGATAAAGGATCCACCTTTATGATAGAAAAAGCTTGTGATAGCTTGAGATGACAACATAGCTGCTGACTGGACCATCTTACGATGCTTAGACCAAGAAAGGTTAAAGGAAAATAAAATAAAATACCCAGGTATTTAAAGGTCTTTACCTGGTCTATACATTGGTTTTTAAAGATCCACTTCTTAGGTCTCCAAGATTGTATATATTTTCTATACCTCTCCAGCAATCTCCAGATTGCCTCTCCAGTTCACCATAAGAACAGTGATGTGGCTCTGGCAGCTGAAAGAAGTCTGATGTCATTAATCACTGGACATCCTTATTTTAAGGGGTGATTACTGATCTCACTGGATTAAGGGAATGCAAAAACAGTCCAGGCAGCCATGCCACTTTAACTCTGTTGGGAGTTGCTTGATGAGTCATGCATATAATTGAACTATGAGCCAGAGAGCCCCAAGGTAAAATCTCAGCAGTGGTCTTAGGCAAACCACTGTGAACTTCAGCTTCCAGTCCACATCTGCAATGAAACTGTCCTACCTAGCAGGGCTGCTGTAAAGTTTCCTGAGACAAAATGTTATGTGCTTTGAACATTTAAGAAAAATGTTACATTAATATTCTTGTTTTAAATTTTCTTGCATTTTGACAGCCCCACTGCCAGTTCAAGTGGGGACCTGATATCCAAAGCCTCTTTCAGTCTGGAGTGTCATTGACTGTTTCAGGATTTTCTGGTTATGTGATAAGTCTGCAGGATGGCAGGTTTTTACAACACATTCAACAGAAACGATGGCATGTGAATTTTTCTTTTGCTTTGCTTCAGAGTTCTGAGGATGACACCTGGAGCTGATATTATGAGCAGGGAGGCATGTTATGTGGAAGAAGGAGTGAGCTCTGGGCACAGCCTCTAGCAGGAAATTACCGCAACACTGAATTTCAAGCAGGAGGGGGGGCTGTTGTGCCCTATGTTGTAAGAACCTCAGAAGAGACTCACTGGATCAGACCAAAAATCCAGTTAGCCCAACATAATGTTTTCCACAGTGGCCGCTTAGTGTTATATAAGTGCTAATAATCTATCAGCGTGCATAGCCTTTACATAGATTGCAAAAGACAAGTCCCTGCCCCGTGCTTTACAGACCAGCTATTGACACAAGGGAACTGGCAGAAGGACGAAAGAAGATGGAGGCAGAGGCAAGAGGGGAAACATATGTAATGAGATTGTTTCAGCTACATGTATGATACTTAACTTGGTTGCAGAAGGGAATGGAGACTATGGTGTGGTGTCAATGCTTTCATGGAAAAGGTGGGTTTTACGAAGGGATTTGAAGGGGCGGAATGAGGAAGCATCCTGCAAATGTTTTGGGCGGCAGGTCCAAGCATAAAGGAAATCAGGAAGAAAGGATGGAGTTGATGGAAGGAGCAAGATGTTTGGATGGTTGAGTGTAGTTGAACGGGAACGGCGAAGCGCATGGAAAGAACTACAGTGGGTTAAGACTCCTGGATGAGACTGATTAGGTTTCAATTTGGCTTACCATTTCAGTGTGGCTTTTCCCCTGTTTTGGGGACTGAAGGAACTTTAGAGCGCAATCCTAAACTGGAGTTAGGCCAGCATAAACTAAGCCAGCAAAGTTTGGCTAGCACAAGGGCCACCATAAAGTGCTTTTGGACTACCCTTGGAGTCAGGGAGGATGGCTCACCTCTGTGTGCTGGCCTCTCTGACTCCAAGAGTGGTCCAAACATACTTTACAGTGTCCCTTGTGCTGGTCAAACTTTGCTGGTTTAGCTTATGCCGGCCTAACTCCCTTTAGGATTGCACTCTTAATCACCTTCTAGTACAGCAGTTTTCAACCAGTGTGCCTATCCTATTCCCTCATAGGAGTTTGGGAACCACTCCTATAGAGCAATGATGTGCTATGTGGTGTACAGGTGGGACCTTGGTGTCCGCTGGGGTTTGGTTCTGGGACTCCCTGCTGATACAAAAAACAATTTTAAATAAAAGCATTTAAAATGAAACAAAACAAAATATGAGTCAGTCAATTAGAACTGCTATTTTGCAGCTCACTCTGAGAAAAGCAAAGGGGGTCACTTTTCTTGGAGCAAGCTGCAAAATAGCAGTTCCAATAGTCTTGACTCCCTAGAAAAGCAGTTTTTAGAATGGGGATTGCAAAGGATTGAATGGGGATTTTTCTGCTTCTCCAGGGATGGGCAGGGTCCTTCTTATCTGCAGTAGCCATCCATGGATAAAAAATCAGTGTATAAAAAGGTTGGATCTGTATTTCCTTTTGTCTGTCCGAAATTTCCCAATGATTTTGCTGGATCTCTCTGCCACTTTCAATCACAGTTTCCTTCTGGGTCATCTGGCTGAGATGGGCATTATTGTATGGTGGCTCCTGGCCTTCTTGGAGGCCAGACCCATAAGGAGGTGTTGGGGACTCCTGCTTTATGACATGGCCTTTGGTTTATATTGCCTCGCAGGGTTATATTCTATCCTTATGCAGTTTAACATCTGCATGAAAACTGCTGGGAAAGAGTTTGGCTTTGAATGTTATCAGTATGGCGATAATAATAATGCTCGTATTTAGATACCGTCTTTCTTAAGTCACTAGATTGCTCCTCTGACTTTAACTCAAGGCGGTTTTATTCATAAATACAAAGGTTTTTACAAATTACAAGGAAGTTCTATCTTTCAAGAACATACAACATACAGTTGGTACTTTCATGGTGTAGTCTTTTTTCTGGCCACACAATTTGCCTTCCTGCTGGCTGATAAGCAGCTTCTGCTCCCACCACAGAAGCGGCTGGCCCAGCACACTCCCCTCTCACAGGCAGCTGTAGCTCAGCTCTAATCAGTCGCAGTTTACAAGGTCTGCCGCTCACGGAGACTTCCGGTGATCCCGAACTGGCGACCTTCGGATGTTATCTTCAGGCAAACGGAGGTTTTAACCCTCTCGACTACAACCTCCTGCCCAACCTCCTGAGATACCACCCAATTGTACATCTCCTTGCGTTTCCCTGCTGGAGAAGCTGTGGATACCTTGAGTCAGTGAAGGGCTGAATGTGGGCAAACTGAGATTAAATCTGGAAGGATCTACTAGTCAGAGGATCTACTAGTCAAGAGGATCTACAGAGGATCTACTAGTCAAGAGGCCTACTATTTCAGTGACAGTTCTGGATGGGATTGTAATCCCCTTGAGAAATCAGGTTCATAGTTAGGGAGTATTCCTGGATTCAGAGTTGCTGATGTATATGCAGGGGTGACTCAGCGTGCTTTTGCGTGCTTCAGCTGGTGCAGCGTGCTTCAGCTGGTGTAGCAACTGTGCCCATTCTGTCTCCTTCAAGTTTGGATTTAGTTGCCCTGGTCATCTCTCATTTGGACCACTGCAACATGTTTTATGTGAGGCAGACCTTGGTCCCTTTGGAAGTGTCAGCTTCAAAAGTACTAACAGGAGAAAAATATGCATTATGATAATCCCTTCCCTTTTTCTAGGATCAGTCCCAGCCTGTGCAGTGAGTCAGCTTGGACCTGCGCCAGCTATATAGCTGGCACAAGACCATGTTGATTTGTGTTGCCAGATCAGGCCAGGGAAGGGAGATAGGATACTGTGCATGCTGGTGCTGCTGACCCCATCTCCCTCCTAGGCCCACTCTGCCCACCCTGCCTCTGTCACTGCCCTCCCCTGCCCCATTAAATGTTGCAGGATGCAGCATGCGCTCTGTTGGGGTGGCTGCATCAGCACTGGGAAGTTAAGTTAGAATTGGGCTGTGAAGCTGCAGTCCTGCGCACATTCCCATACAACGGGACTTCTGAGTAAAGATGTATAGCAGACTGTATTTCCCAAACTGTGGGTCGGGACCCACCAGTGGGCCCAAGCTAATTTTTGTTGGGTCACAAAAAGATTTTGAAACATAAAAAAGAACACTTCGCAGGCACCCTTGCCCAGTTTGCAGAAGAAAATTGTTAGCTGGAATGTTAACCTGTGGTATGAGATAAGCTTCGTACCCCCAAATTAAAATTTCACATTTTCCTGTAGTAATTCGTGTGCTATAGATCTCATGTGAACCCAGTTTCAGGCGTTTGTCTGGCCTGGAAGTCCCAAACTGCACATCTTTCTCTCCAGTTCAGCCTTCTGGGTAGCCTGGAATTACTATAAAGATCTGGGGGACTAGTCAAGCTACTCCTTGAAGGAATAGTCGAACTCTATTTCTGAGAAGAGTCTAGCAAATGTCTACACACACGTACTATACGTAAGATCTATAGCAGCCTTGGGCACACAATGACTCTGATTATTATTGATTGATAATTATTAAATAAGCATATTTCTTTCTAGTTCATTTGGGTTTTTTCATCTAGTGGGTTGTGATAGAATTGTCATTTTAAAAAGTGGGTCCCTGTGCTAAACTATTTAGGAAGCACTAATGTTGTATAGGGGTTGCAATGCAGTGGCAGACCTGAGGTGTGTGCAAATGCCCTGGATGCCCCCTGCCCTCTCCACCAGGAGTAGGAGCATGACATTGCTCCAGGAAGAGGCTTTCATGGCTCCTTTAGCCACAGACGCTGCCTCCTAGAGCAACCTGGCACAGCTCTGAAGGGATGCCCACCCCTCCGAGAAGGGGCTGGTGGCGCATTGTAGCCTCATCACTCGGGAAGTGGCTTCCACTGTGGAAGCCGCTTCCTGGAGTGACCCAACGTGGCTCCAAAGGGGCCACCCTGCCCCTCCGAGAAGGTCGCGGAAGCCATTTCTCAGAGTGACCGTACACACCCCGTCTCAGAGGGGCAGGTGGCCCTTTGAAGCCACGCAAGACCACAGGGACAGGGGCTGCATCTGCTGGGGGGGGCGCACCCCTGGAGGTGTGCTCTGGGGTGCTCCTGCCCAGGATCGTTTGTGTTGCAATATAAGCTAACTCATCTGTGAGTTCCTGGACCCCCTCGCATCCATTTAAAAAAAAAATTGCTCTCCAGTCTTCTAGCCTGGAGGCCGATTTAAAGGACAAGTTGGTTATCTTTTGTTGGAAGATCAGCTATTTCCCATTTGGGTTCCTTAAGCTGGATGCTGTTAAACCTGGTGATTTGTTAATTTTGAATTTGTCAATAAGTCCTAGAAAATCATGTTTGTCACTTCTATTTGACTCAGTTCTTCAGACTCCCTCCTTGAGAAAGCCAGTTCAGGCATGGGTATCTGTTCTACATCATCTGTAGTAAAAACAGATGCAAAGAATGCTTCTCTGCAGTCTCCGTATCACAGTTAAACATCCCTTTCATTCATTAACAATCCAACTGCTTCCCTGGCAAGTCTCCCGCTTCTGATGTATTCAAAAGCGTGTTTATTGTTCTCCTAGATGTTTTAGCCATATGCTCCTTAGTTCTTTTTTTTTTTTTCTCATTCCTTATTGTCGGCTTCCATTTAGTTTTTGCCAAACTTTCTGTTCCTTTTTGTTCTCTTTGGGATAAAACATCTATATTCTGAAGGAAGCCTTCTTGCCTTTTGTATCTTCCTTTACTCCACTCATGAGCCATGTCAGCGGCATCTTCCTGGACTTGTTCTTTTCTATTTTGTTGTATTCATTCTAGCTGAGCTTCTGTTTATACATTCTAGCTGAGCTTCTGTTTTTATGGTTTAAAATAACCTCTACCCATTCTGGAGGTATTTGGTCTTCTTGATTTTCTATTTCAATTCCTTTTTTCATAGCCCTCTAAGACGTTGTCCTGTTTGAAGTCAAATGTGTCTGTGTTGGATTTCCTTGGCAATTTTCAACATACATATAACTTACGCATATATGTGTTAAACTGAGCATTAGAACACAAGAAGAGCCCCACTGGATCAGGCCAAAGGTTCATTTAATCCAGCTTCCCTTATCTCACAGTGGCCGACCTGATGCCTCAGGGAGCACACAAGACAACTACAGGGTGTTCGGAAAGTCACTGTGCACTTTTCATAAAGTCACTGTACATAAGTGCACAGTGACTTTCCAAACACCCTGTAGATACCTGCATCTTGTTGCATCTAGCAGTCTGAGGTAGCTTACTTCTAAAGTATGGAGGTCAAGTATTGCACCACCCAACATGGCCTGTAGCCTGCAATGCACTTTTCCTCCAGAAATCTGTCCAGTCCCCTTTTAAAGGCATCCAGGCCAGATGCCATTACCACCTTCTATGGCAAAGAGTTCCACAGATTAATTACCCGCTGGGTAACAAAAATATTTCCTTTTATCTGTTCTCACTCTCCCAACACTCAATTTTAGTGGATGTCCCCTGGTTCTGGTGTTGTGAGAGAGGGAAAAGAGCATCCCTCTGTTCATTCTATCCATCCCATGCATAATTTTGTACATCTCAATCATGTCCCCCCTCAGGTGCTTTTTTTCTAGACTGAAGAGCCCCAAATGCTGTAGCCTTTCCTCATAAGGGAGATGCCCCAGCCCATAAACATTTTGTTCGCTCTCTTCTGCACCTTCTCTAGTTCCCCTATATATTTTTTGAGATGTGGCAACTAGAACTGTATGCAGTATTCCAGATGTGGCCTTACCATCAATTTGTACAGTGGAATAATAATATTGGCTATTTTATTCTCAACCCCTTTTAAAATTATCCCAAGCATGGAATTGGCTGCCTTCACTGCTGCCACACACTGGGTTGTGTTGTTGAGTTGTCCTTCATTGAGTTGTCCACTAGCACTCCAAGATCTCTTTCCTGATTTGTTGCAGAAAGCTCAGAACCCATGTGAAGCGATTTTTTTTTGCCCCAATGTGCATCACTTTGTGCATCTACATTGAAATGTATCCAGGGAGGACCTTAAGCCAATGTGACCAATGTCATCACATTGGGCCCCATGCTTTGGGGCCCTGCACCAGCACAGCAAGCATATTGCCCACTGTTGCAACCGGGATCTCTATGGGCTGTAAGTCAGTGGGGTGAGCAGAGCAGAGCTTTACCTTGGGCCCTCCCACCTGCCCCGTCTCCAAACTACCCAAAATGGGCCTCCTGGACGCAGTTGGTGATGATGTCATCCTGTCACCACCAACTATTTCTAGGTGCCACGTGTGGCACCACAAGTGCTTTTCTTGGTAAGTGGGGGGTCCCACAGGGAGGGTGGGGGCCCTGCAAGAATGCCCCATTGGGCCTCATTGCTCCTAGAGCTGGTCCTGAATGTATCTGCCATTTTGCTGCTCATTCCCCCAACTTGGAGAGATGCCTCTGGAGCTCTTCACAATCCCTTCTAGTTTTCGCCACCAGGAAATGTTTAGTGTCATCTGCAGACTTGGCCACCTTGCTGCTTATCCCCGTCTCCAGGTCATTTATGAACAAGTTGAAAAGCATGGGCCCCAAGACAGATCCCTGGGGCACTCCGCTTTTCACCTCTGGGTGAAAATTGTCCATTGACCCCACTCTTTGCTTCTTGCTCCCCAACCAATTCTTAACCCATAAGAAATCCTGCCCTCTTATTCCCTGACTGTGAAGTTTTTTCAGCAGCCTTTGATGAGGGACTGTGTCAAAATGCCTTCTGAAAATCCAGATAGATAATATCCACCGGTTCGCCAGCATCCATGTGCCTGTGGACCTTTTCAAAGAATTCTAAAAGGTTTGTGAGGCAAGACTTACCCTTACAGAAGTCATGCTGACTTTCCTTCAACAACGCTTGTTCTTCTATGTATTTTAAGATTTTATCTTTGATGAGACTTTCTACCATCTTACCTGAAATGGACGTTAGGCTGACTGGCCTATAGTTTCCTGGGTCCCCTCCCCTTCCTTTTTTTGGTTAGCACTGGGGTCCCTATTTCCTGTTGGTTCGACCAACTTACATCTCACAGTAGGTCATTGTTGCCGCATAGGATTAAGTTGACGGACGCCTATTCTCTGGTTCATTTCATGATGAGTTGTTCCAAGGCACAGTTGTTAGATTATCTAAAAATGTGGTCTCATTTTCATGATTTGATAATTAATTTACCCATTCTATGTTTTTTTTACAAAACATTCTTCCATGGATGCCTACTTGATTTCTTCTGACAATGTAAGACAGATCTCAACATTCTGATCAACAGGGTGATGGCATGTTCCCAATACCAAATTACATTTGGGTCTGATGTTACCTCCCCCGCCCCCGACACACACACCACACTACCACCATAATGATTTTGTGTAGGAGTCTGATCTGCTTATGTTTTCTAGGTCATTAGCAGCACAATTCTATGCAACAGAATCCTAGAGTATCACTCAAATGCCATAAAGCATTCCATAACAAAGCATGTTTGCAAGGATTCTAATGTAAGCAGCATAGGCAGATAGGTCTGTGCCAGCCCGTCAGTGTTGCATCCGGATCTTCAGCCACTGGCAGAGGTGAGAGCTGAACAGTGCGGGGTGGGGGGAGGGTGAAAGAAGGTGGGGAGGGGGAGTTTCTGGGCAGGGGGGGTGGAATAGATATGGATCAGGCCTGGGAGGGAGCAGGATTGGCAGAGAAGGCCTCTGCTATATCCTATCTTCCCTCCTGGAGGCCTTACATGGGGCTGCTCGGGCTTGTGCCAGCGAATTAGCTGGCACAGTTCTGAGTAGCCCTGTTGATCAGCAGGCTGAAGCATTGCTTGAGGTAAGGGGACACATATCCCCTTATCCCAAGGAGCCCTCCAGCCTGCTCCTAACCTGCTCTGGATACAGCTTGGGTCACTCGGCCCAGCTACGTCAGTGCAGGTTAGGATTGGGCCGGAGATGCTATATCCTCTTTGACATGCAGAGGTACACCAACCCCAATAATATCCTTCTCTGTCCTTTCTATAGGGACGTGGTGGCACTGCAGGTTAAACCGCTGTTGTTGGGCTTCCTGACCAGAAGGTTGGGAGTTCGAGACCACGCGACGGAGTGAGTTCCCGTTGCTTGTCCCAGCTCCTGCCAACCTAGCAGTTCGAGAGCACGTAAAAATGCGAGTAGATAAATAGGGACCACTTCAGTGGGAAGGTAACGTGTGCCTTGGTGTATAGTTATGCGGACCACATGACCATGGAAGCTTGTCCTTGGACAAACGCCGGCTCTATAGGCTTAGAAACGGAGATGAGCACCACCCCCTATCGTCGGTCACAACTAGAACATTCGGTTGTGGGGAAACTTTTACCTTTTTACCTGTCCTTTCTATAGAATTTATGTCTAGGAGAAACATCTCGGTGATTCTCTCTATCCCATCAGGTTTCTATTATGCCCACTATATCTATGTTCTCCTTTATAGCGAAGCACTTTATAACCATTTTGGCTCTGAGACTTCCAGTATTTGCATATAAACACCTATACACTGTGTCTCTTTCCTATTGTCCTTGACTCATGTCTTTTCCCCTGTGGCCTTTTGATGTCTTTGCTCAGCTGTCTTGTCCTACTGTAAGCTCATTTCCGACTGATCCCTTCTAGATGATCTGGAACATTTATGCTCACATCTCTTAGGGATCATTTGGCCTGAACTAAATGCTGCCCCGCTTTCCTCCAGGGATCAGTTTAAAAGCTGCTCTGCATCTTTTTTGATGTTAAATGCCAGCAGTCTAGTTCCATTTTGATTCAAGTGGAGACCATCCCTTCTGCACAGGCTCAGCTTGTCCCAAAACGTTCCCCAGTGACTAACTAATCTATACACCTCCTTCCCAAATGAATATTTTCTATTCAGATACTGAGATTCTTAAAAAAAAGTTTTTCTACTTTATGACTCTCAGGTCTTACTTTCTTTTTCATTGGCTTGTCTCGTTTTCCTTCATTCCTCATTTTGATTCACTTCAAAACAGGAGCACAGCAAAACCGATGAAACTGGCTGAAAAAGAAATTAAACATGAATACTTAAACAGAAAAAAAATGGTGCGAGCTGTAGCCCTGCTCTTTTAAGACGTAGCAGAAAATGAGAATAAATTTAGAACCTGAGACAAAGAGGGGTTTTGAAACAAGATGTATTAAGAGAGCTGTAGCATGGAGGGGGAAATGCTATTAAAAGAAAAAAGGAAAACTTGATTTAAAATATGCAAATAGAATCCAGATGCAAAGGGTGTGATGCAGGCCTTTCAAGTCCCCAGCCATTATGCATAGCATGTCATCCATGGCTTGCAGCCACCAGGTACTTGATCAAGCCAGACTTCTAAATCAGTCTGTAAAAGTTACTAGCGCACTGTAAGATGCA
The DNA here is from genome assembly GCA_029204185.1 of Lerista edwardsae. NCBI lineage: Eukaryota > Metazoa > Chordata > Lepidosauria > Squamata > Scincidae > Lerista > Lerista edwardsae. The sequence continues at coordinate 4,464,102 of JAJKFI010000075.1, forward strand.
AGGGTGTTTCTGTTTTGTGACGTCAAATTCCAGTGCGTTGCCTACTGTGCTGCCAGCACTGTTTCCACTGCAAACCTGTTTAGAGGGTACCCTCTACCAGTGATGTCATGCAGGGGGTACGCGGGGGTATGCGAGTACCGGTTTCTAGGATTACAGCTGGCCCCGCCCATTCGCCCGCCCACTTGTCGACTCCGCCCTCTGCAACGTTTGAATTTCCTGCATGTTTGAGTTGCCTGCATGTTCTCAGAGCCAGGCAGTCAGGCAGCGAGCAGAACCTTTCCTTTCCTTGCCACTGAAAAATGAGTTGCTCTGGGGTTTTAACATGATGCCAGGCCTTCTTAACATGTTCTGGGGGTGCTGTGGAATACTGTTGCAACTGTTGGGTCAGTTTAAAATCATCTGAGGCCTCAAAAAGGGCTTTTTTCATGTCACTTCCTGCCACAACATCACTTCTGGCTTATGACGTCACTTCTGGTGGGCAGGTCCCGACACGTGCCAATCAAAAGTGAGTACCTGTTCTTAAATCATTTAGATGACACCACTGCCCTCTACACTGCAGAGTACTGCCAGCCTCTACACTATCCAGCCTGCCTGAGTACTGCCAGCTTCCCCCCAGGGGCTAAGCCCTGTCCACTTAATTGTTGCCTTTGATCTTGACCCCTGCCTGTTAATAAATGGAATAACTGAATGAAATGAAAATAAATGAATGAATAACTGCATTTACCAAAGTTTCTCTGGATAGAGACTTTCAAAGCTGTGATAAAAAAATATCTGTTTTTGTAGTTTTAGGGCTATCTTTTTTTTTTTTAAGGTAAAATAATCACAGTCAGAAGAGCCCCAGCACTGATGGCTGACCTCAAAGCAAATGACTTCATATGCAAGGGAACTTGTGCCAGGTAAATGGTACAGGTCAGTACAGGGGTAGAGCTTGTGCTGTGTAGAGTACAGATTAGGACTAGGAAGTCCCCAGGTTCACATTCAGCCCTGGTTCCCACAGGGTGGTTTTAGGCTAGTCTTTCACTCTCTCTTCCTAACCTTCCACAGGGTTGATGTTTAGTATAAAATGGAACACGAATGCTGCTCTGAGCTCCTTGGTGGAAGGGTGGGATAAGATTGTGATTAAATAAATAGCATGGTTCTCCTCTCCACTCTGAACTCTGCAGGTGGCAGCGTTCCAATGAAAACCAAAAGTTCAGGGCTATGTTACACTCCAGCCTTCGCTATGTCTGTGGGATTAGCGCTGCTTAATTACACCAACTGCAAGTTCCTTATAATTAAGAGACAAGGGCTTGTTTGTTCAGCTACATGGGGACTTAACCCAGAGTGCTCCCACTAATGAGCGGGTTCTACCCAGCCTGTATCAAATGGTTTCTCTCTACACTCTGCTATGGAGATTTAGCTAGGTTGCTAGGATATTCTATGTGCATAAAAAACCGGGAGGGGTGGGGGTGGAAGGACGGTCGTTTCTCATGCCACATGGGCCATTTTCCATCAGTGTTCAAATCGCAGCTTTTTGGATCCAAATCCCAGATCTAATCAGGCATTGATTTGCAGCAGACCTCTGCTGCATAATGTGCAGGAGCCATGCTTGGCCTTTCTAACATAGCTGCCGCTGTATCCTGTAATCCCTTGAACGCATCTGACTGCTTTGTCAGCATTGGGGTTGCATTTGGAAAGTAGGAGGGAAGGCTGTGATGCGATCAGCTTCGCTGTGCCAAAGGAAAAAAATGTAAATTAGTTAAAAGGACCTGAACAAATCACCTCTAGCTAAGATTTCAGCTTCTACTATGAGTAATTGCATGCAACTGGGGTGGGGTAGGGTGAGCAGGAGTCCTCATCAACTGTGAAATCCTGTAAAATCTTTTATGCATATGTAAAAGCCATATGCTGTCCTGTTTAGTGACCTGACAGCTAATAATGAATGCAGATTAGTGAGCAATTGGTGGGCAATGCCCTACAGACCCCATGCAACTACCCTCCAGAAAAGTGCAGGGCCAACATTGTAGATGTCATGCACACGTGTGTTGCTAAAAATCGCTGTGGCCTCCATGTTTGTGGGAAAACAGCATTAAGAGGAGGAAATAGCAGAGAGATAGTAGTGTGAGAAGCCTTTTTCTGCCTCCTTATTTCTTTGCTCCAGATTGCTCTCTTTAAACAATTTTTCCTACCTGCCATCCTGTAGCATTCCAATTTAACCTTGCAAACACATGTATGGAACCCCATAGGGAAGAAAAACCCCAATGGTAGGGCAGTAGCTTTGAAGCAGAAAAACAGAAAGGGGGGAGGAGAAATACCCTTTAATACACTGTATTAATACACTGAAATACACTGTAAACTGCCCTTCCAGAAACAGCTTTTCCATGAACAAAGCAGCCTTCAAGTTTTAAAGACATAAAGGAAAAGGTTTCCCAACGACCGAACGGTCTAGTTATGACCGACGACAGAGGGCGGTACTCATCTGCGCTTCTAAACCGAAAAGCCAGCGTTTGTCCGAGGACAAGTTTCCATGGTCATGTGGCCAGTATGACTATACACTGAGGTGCACGGAATGCCGATCAGCAAGTTCAGCAACAGCGGTTTAACCTGCAGCGCCACCACATCCCTCTTTAAAGACATACACTTGTATTTAATGTCTAGTTTGGCTTTCAGCATGGCTGAGGATCATGTGGAAATGTTCTCTGCAATTCTGAGGGGTAAATTATGAGAGTATAGCCACGGAGACCCTTAAGGAAATCCACAAACCATTAGCCATATCATGGCCCTTGCTGAAGCCATCTAAAAACAGTAGCTAAGTGTGGTGAGGGCACAAAGTAAGGAGGGCAGCTTTCTGCACTCCCACCCTATAATTTGAGTACTAGCTGATTGTATGATCCAGTGTCTCTGGGTGAAGCCAATTTTTGCAATGCAGCATCCAGATTACGAGACTGCCAGTCATGCAATTGTGAGACATCTGCATGCGGAAAAACTGTGATTTCTGCCAGGTTGCAAGCCCTTTTTGTGCCTGTGCACATTCCCAGGAACAATTACAAGGAGGTCTTGCACTAGAGCTTCTTGCACTAAAACTTTGGAACCAGTTCATCATCACTAGAATGCAAGTCCTGCCTACGTGCCAGAGAGATGGGAGAGACCTGTGCTTGGATGCAGGGGTGACATCAGAGGTCGGCCAGGTCCCACACTGGTCAAGGGCCCAAGTCCATTAGCAGACTGATTTGGCCAGGCCAATCCTTTAACTCTCAGTATCAATGGTTGTGGCTGTGCCCAGTGTGCCATCAGGGGGCAGGTGGGGGGTGCCATGAAGCCCAGGTGAGGATATTGTCCCAATGGCACTGGGACTGTGTGAGTGTGCATTTAGCATTTAGCATCAAGGTTTTTGCAGCTGGCTAGCAGAAAATAACCTTTCACAGTGGGGCAGAGTTTCTGTTGCTTTTGGGGACTGACACTGTTCTTGGAATTGACACTGCCTGCTTCTAATCTGCTCAGGTTGTGCCTTTGGAAATAAGCAGCTTACTATCAAAGACCCAACGTCCCTAGTATTGTTCCTCACATGAAAACATATCCAGTAAAAGAGTGGGTCTGGTATTTCCTACCACTCGAGGAAGTGGGACATTCAAAACAATATCTTAACCATGACAGCCCTTCAGCACCTTAGCTGCTGTCAGAGTCGCATTTCTTGAGTAAGAGGTTCTGGGGCTATGGTTTAGCTCAAAGTAGAATTGCTATTTCCCTCTCCCCCACGGTATCCACTGATTCAGTATCCACTGTTTCAGTTATTCACGAATACCATGGATACTGGGACACCAATTAAAAAGATAGGGGAACATTAAACAAATCTCTTTTTTTACCTTGTTGCAGCAAAACCACTGTTGTTCCCCTATCTTTAAAAAGGTGCCCCCCAAACCCATAGTTTCAGGCATTCATGGGGGGGTCTGGACTGCAACCCCAGCGGATACCGAGGCATCACTGTACCCAGTGGTGTCATTCAAATGATTTAGAAACAGGTTCTCACTTTTGATTGGCACTTGTTGGGGTCCGCCCACCGGAAGTGATGTCGTGGCAGGAAGTGATGTCATCAAGCAGACCCAACAATTCCCAAACTATTCCAGATCACTCTCAGAGCATGTTAAGAAGGCCTGAGAAGGGGGACGTCAGCTCTTCCCAATCTAATTCTTTTGGGCTGTGTGTGCCTGACCATACTCTAAAGAGTTCTCAGAATGTACACAAGGTCTTCTAAACCCATCATACTGTCAGTGATTTGGAGGTAGGAGGAATGCAATGACACAGGAAAATAGGATAATCTTTACAATTATGGGCAGAATTCAGCCAATAGTTCTCAAGGCTGCAATTCTAAACACACTTTCTAAAGAGTAAGCCGTTCAGCAATATATGCATAAGTCTGCAAGTATAAGCCTGTCTTTTTGGAAGATCCAACTGAAAATAATGGGGCTGACTTCTGAGTAAACAGTTTAGATCAGTCTTTATGTCTTAGGGATTTCAACTGGAGGGAGAGTTAAGCACATGTTTGACTACTCAAAATCAATGCAATGTAAAAGCACTTAAATTACACTGGATCATGCCCAATTAATAATAATTATCACCTGTAAATAACTGCGCTGGGTAATCAACGCTGTGCAAACTTTAGAGTTGGCAGGAGGGAAAACCAGCCTTTAACAACAGCTTAATTCACAGAAACCATCATACTGAACTATGATTCCTACTTGGATTTACATCATATAGTGATCCACTTTGCAAGTTACTAGTCCACAGTATCCCCAGTTCAAGCTTCATTTTATGCCATCCAGACCAACAGTATACTGCATGTCATTTTAGTAGACCTATGAATGGTCACAGACTATGTCTCATATTCACAAGAAATTTCTTGCTTCTCAAGAGAGACAGGAGAAATCTCGTGCTTCACTATGTCAAATAATGTTGCTTTAAAGTAGTACCCACATCATTTAAGATTCCAGCAATAAAAGCAACAAACCTTGTGGGAGGAAATCTAGTTAACCTATTGGGGGGGGGTGTAACTCCCCTCCTCAGGTGTAGCTGCTGTTGCCACCAGCCCAGGCTCAACACAACAAAGGGAGCTCCTGGGCAAAAATCCCTCTTAAAAGAAAGCCAAATAACAGAAGTAAAAAACCCAATTTTATTGACATATATTAAGAGTTATAAATGAACTACAGAGGCTCTGTACCATAAAACCTGAATATTAAAATGACAATAATCAACCCCTTTGTTTATAACTTAACTGAGAGGAACTCAAAGGACAAAAACAACAACAAAAAATCCTATAGGATTTTTACCTTACTGACTGACTACAACCAGCTTCCACAGCACATAGTGAGGCTAACCTTCCCTGAGAGCAGCCAAAGGGGTCTGTTCCCTGAGGCTTTTAATTTTATATCAATGAACTAATCACCCCCACCTGAGCCATTTACACTTGAGTAGCTCTCTCCCAACTAACCAGGTTCACATAAGACCACAATTTCATGACACCCACAAAGAACAACAACTACGTGTACATCTTCCCTTTATACTTTTCTAGAGAACTCACCACAGTTCCAAACACAGGGAAAATCAACTTCCACAAAGATCGATATAGTGAATTGTAGGCTACAAGGAAGTGCAGCAATGCTAAGCTCTGTGCTCACACAAAATCTCTTCATGCACAACGATCCTGCAAAGGAAGTCTGAAAGGAAAGGCATTTCTAGGAGCACTTAAAGGCGAGGCTGGGGGCGATCCTGCAAGGAGGGAGGGAGGTCTGCATTTCTAGGAGCACTTAAAGGAGAGGCTGGGGGGCAATCCTGCAAGGGGGAGAGGGAGGTCTGCATTTCTAGGAGCACTTAACAGAGAGGCTGGGGGACGGAGCAAACAACAACAAAAAACAAAGCCAGCGATGAGTGGGCGGAGCCAGCCCTAAGGTTAGGTTCTGGAATGCACGTTCCGGTGCCTTTCCCCTCCATGTCACCACTGCTCCTCTCCCTTGCTGCTGTAGCCAGTAAGCAACGCCAAGATGTTGCTTTTCCCTGTGAGGATTGGCTAAAATGGTGCAGGAGAGGAGTGATTCCACTGCAAGGTAAGGCTTCTTTCAAAACTTAAGAGCTTTGCCCTCCCTTAGATTTGCCTCTGCTTGCAATTCAAATTCAAATTCAAATGGGCGGGAAATGGCCCTGTTTTCTGGTCCAATTAACAAACGGAGCCACACAAAAAAACCCACGAAGTGCAAAGCAAAAAACACACACACCAACACGAAGTGCAAAGCAAAAAAAACGGAGCAAAAAAAAACCCGAAGCAAAAAAAACAAGGAGCCAGCAATGAGTTAAGTGGGCGGAGTCCACTAATTGTAACAACCGGAACGCCGTTCCAGCTGCATGACAGCACTGGCAGGCCAGCTGCCGTGGGCGGGGCCAGCTCATTTAGAAACTGGTTCTCGGGAACCGGTGAGAACCGGGTGCATGACTACACTGACTGTACCCCTTTAGCTGCTTGACACACAACACAATCTTGGCTGGTGAAGCTTTTCTAACTGCAGTTTCTTCCAGGAAAAACTTCACCAGCCAAATTGGAGGAGGCGAGGAGCTGGTGTTAAAAGATACAGAAAAAATGTTTTTAAAAAGGTAAAAATCCTGTCTGGAAATCAAATCCATTGACATATCAGTCAACAGTATATATATACCGCTTTTCAGCATGAGTTCACAAAGCGGTTTACAGGCTAATAATAAATAAATAAATAAATAAATAAATAAATAAATAAATAAAGTTAAATGGCTCCCTGTCCCAAAAGGGCTCACAATCTTAAAAACAAATGCAAAACACCACCAGCAACAGCCACTAGAAAAGACACTGTGCTGGGGTGAAGATGGACAGTTACTGTCCCCCTGTTAAATATAAGAGGAACACTACATGAAAAAGTGCCTCTTGCTCAGTTAGCAGGGGTTAGCATAACTGCATTATTATTATGATACTTCCAACACAGCCTAAACAAATATGCTGAACTGATTATGTTCTGCAATTTAGGATCCAGCCAATGTCCTGGGAATCGCAGAGGGTTCATGCTATTCCAAGCAATATTGTTTTCTGGAGCTGAGCTGGTGTAATTTGCTGAAGGCCAGGAATGTCGAGCTGTTCCTTCAGACTTCTAGGCACTTCTCTGATGGCTCAAATGACAATTGGCACAATATTGACCTTCTTCTCCCAGAGACACCCAAGTTCTACTTGCAGATCTTGATATTTTGTGATCTTCTTTTGTTCTGTGTCTTCAATTCTGCTGTCTCCTGGGGTGGCAATGATGATGCAAACTTTTTTTTTTTACTTTGTCAACTCTTGTTATATCTGGTGCATTTTGTTCAAAGAGGTGTTTATCTGCTGGAAATTTGAAGTGCCAAAGCATCTTTGCTTGGTTGTTCTCAATGATTTTGTTGGGCTGATGTTCCCATGAGTTTCAGTGTGAAGGCGCTTGGTATTGTTTGCAAAGATTCCAGTGAACCATAACTGCAGCTCTGTCATGACATTCCTTATAGCCAATTTGGGCAATCTTGCTACAGGCACTGACCAAACGGCTGTTTCATCTTTCATTGTACAAAGTTAATATTTACTGTTGACACTGGTCTTCTTTGCTTTGATATTGTTTGTTTCAAGTGCCTGTTCCTGTGCAGCTAGGTTGAGACCGTCCATTTCTTTCTTTAAGTGCCCATTCTGATGCAATTTCCAGTCGTTTTCTTTATCATTCTTGTTGCAGATGTCTTTTAAATATTGTGTTGTTTCATTTTGCAGTTTTACTTTCTGTCACTTCGAGTATGTTACCTTTAGATACATTTTGGGGACCGACACTATGGGGGGTATTTGGGTTAAAGATACAGGAGAAACATTTTTTAAAGGTAGAAATCCTATCTGGAACCCACTGACATCTGAAGCTGCAGAATTGTCATTATATTATTTATATAGGACTATCAGTGTGCATTTAGGGACGTGGTGGCGCTGCGAGTTAAACTGCTGCTGCTGGGCTTTCTGACCGGAAGGTTGGGAGTTTGAGCCCTGCGATGGAGTGAGCTCCCGTTGCTTGCCCCAGCTCCTGCCAACCTAGCAGTTCGAAAGCACCTAAAAATGCAAGTAGATAAACAGGGACCACTTCGGTGGGAAGGTAACAGCGTTCTGTGCACTACGGCGTATAGTCATGCTGGCCACATGACCACGGAAGCTTGTCCTCGGACAAAACGCCGGCTCTACAGGCTTAGAAACGGAGATGAGCACCGCCCCCTACGGTCACGACTAGACCATTCAGTTGTGGGTAAACCTTTACCGTTTTATCAGTTACATGGTGCTGTACATAGAGGATAAGGATAGGTTCTTGCCCTGAGGTGGTGGCAGTCTGCATATTGACATGGAGGAGACAACAGAGAGTGCAAATGTGATGTAACTGAAATTGAGTCAGACCACTGGCTCATCTTGCCCAGTATTGGGAATGACTCTCCAGAGTGTAAGAGCAAACTATGCATTCTGTCAAATGTGTAGTTTGACCCTCTCTCTCTCCACACACATACTCTGTGTTTTAAGTGAAATAGCAGCTGAGGGGGCAGTGGTGTCATCTAAATGATTTAAGAACAGGAACTCACTTTTGATTGGCACGTGTCAGGACCCACCCACCAGAAGTGGTGTCATAAGCCGGAGGCTGGCAGAGCGCAGGTCCACCCGTGGCTGGTTCCTATGGGTAGACCTGGGCTCCGGAGGCTGGTAGAGCCCAGGTCTATCCATGGCTGGTTCCTAGCCAGCGACGACGTCAGCCATGAGTGGGCGGAGCCAGCCGGTTCTGTACAGCGCCTGCCGCCTACAGAACAGAAAGCGAAGAATTCCCCCCTCCCCAACGCAGCTCCAATAGCGATGGGGACAGTCTCCCAAAGAAACCTCACACCCAGAGCGCCAGTGAAATGCTCTGGACTGGAGAGACAGTGGCGAAAGCCTTTCCTTGGTCTTCACAGCTAGGCGAGGTGGAGTTATTCAAAATTGCCAGGGAAGTTGAAAATTGGCACGGGGGCAGCAGCCTCGAAGTCGAGGCCGGCTGAGCAGAATGAGGCAGGAACCTGTGGAAGAGGCTGAGGGGCGGCACCACTCCGGACGGCACCCTTGGGCGCTTCCCCACACCAAAGCCCGCTTATGCCGGGCAGGTCAGGAGGGCAGCTTCAAAAAGTCCCGGCTCCCCTCCGTCCCCTCCAGGGCCCCCTCAATTCGCCACCGCACCCCCAGGATGCCCCTTCTCCCCAGTGGGCTGCAGACTCACCAGAGTGGCTGCTGACTCCACGTGTGTGGCTGGAGGGAGCGAGGAAGGGGGCTGTGCAGGACGGGACTTCCCCACTGCAGCCCTTCCCCCTTCGCCCCCCTAGGAATCCGGAGTCGCTCCCTTTAACCCTCTGAGTGCCGGCCAACCAAGAAGAAAAGCTCTTTGCAGAGGAATTGGGAGGGGGGAGGAGGGAGAGTAAAGTGGGCGGAGTCAGCCCTAATTTTAACAAGTGGAATTGAGTTCCCCCACGTTCCCCCTGCATGACATCACTGTGAGGGGGTCATCAGAATTGGGATCCTGGTATATGGGGGTGGGTTTAATTAAGCCACCCTTACTCATTCATGCCACAGTCCTGACCAAAGCAAAAAAGCTCCCCTCTCCCCAAAGCCCCTCTCATTGCCAGAGCATCTGACAGTTTTTCTTTTAGTCAAATAGCAGATGCAAGGAATGATCAGGATGGAAGAACTGTGCGTGGGAAGGGCGTGTTTAGCTTCTCCAGCTGCCGTGCCAATGAAAGTTGCTATTGGTTGGTCAATGGAAGGTGCAATTTGGCCCTTAAACAGGACCTGGCCTTGTTAGCTGAGATTCTTTAATCTGGAAATACTGAGGATTGGACCTGGGTCATCTTCCTGCACAGAAAGCATGTGCTATCTTGCTGTGCTATGGACCTCTCTCCTCTCTAGCAGCTTGTTCTTCCCAATTTAATTTAACCACTTGTTGGGCTGATACGTGTTTGTGTAATCACAGGGAAAGAGACTCGCTTAATTAGGAAAGTTTCAGGTGGCCCTCCAATCAGATTTTACTTCCACCTAACCTTTCCTGCCATTTCTTCCCAGAATATCCATTTGAAATAAGATAAACATGACCATGATTAGAAAGGGGAGATGGTCCCAAGTGCCATTTAAGTGTTACATTTTGTGCATGTTTGTGCGAGGTGGCCAAGTTTGCAGATGACACTAAACTTTTCCTGGTGGTGAAGACCAGAAGGGATTGTGAAGAGCTCCAGAAGGATCTCTCCAAGTTGGGGGAATGGGCAGCCAAATGGCAGATGCGTTTCAATGTAGACAAATGTGAAGTGATGCACATTGGGGCAAAAAACCAAAACTTCACCTATAGGCTAATGGGTTCTGAGCTGTCTGTGACAGCTCAGGAGAGAGATCTTGGGGTGTTGGTGGACAATTCAATGAAGGTATCGACCCAGTGTGCAGCAAAAATTAAGAAGGCCAATTCTATGCTTGGGGTAATTAAAAAAGGGGTTGAGAATAAAACAGCCAATATTATCATGCCATTGTACAAATCGATGGTAAGGCCGCACCTGGAATATTGTGTCAAGTTCTGGTCGCCGCATCTCAAAAAGGACATAGTGGAGCTGGAAAAGGTGCAGAAGAGAGCGACAAAAATGATTACGGGGCTGGGGCACCTCCCTTATGAAGAAAGACTGCAGCGTTTGGGGCTCTTCAGCCTAGAAAAAAGGCGCCTGAGGGGGGACATGATTGAGACATACAAAATTATGCACGGAAGGGATAGAGTTGATAAAGGGATGTTCTTTTCCCTCTCTCAAAACACCAGAACCAGGGGGCATCCGCTAAAACTGAGGGTTCGGAGAGTTAAAACAGATAAAAGGAAGTACTTTTTTACCCAGCGGGTAGTTAATCTGTGGAACTCTTTGCCACAGGAGGTGGTGATGGCATCTGGTCTTGATGCCTTTAAGAAGGGATTGGACAGATTTCTGGAAGAAAAGTCCGTTGTGGGCTATAGGCAATGATGGGTTGTAGCCTCCTTACACTACTAGTAGGCTACTTCAGAGTACTGGGTGCAAGGGAGTGGCAACAGGATGCAAGCATCTTGTTGTCTCATGCCTCCCTGGGGCACCTGGTGGGCCGCTGTGAGATACAGGAAGCTGGACTAGATGGGCCTTTGGCCTGATCCAGCGGGGCTCTTCTTATGTTCTTATGTTCTGTTGCATTTAGGAACATATTTGGATGCCATTGTTTTTTTCACGGTTTAGACACACTATTTCATACTCGTTGGGGCTGTGGGTAGCTGGACTTGGGGAATATATTCTCCAACTCTGACCGTTCCTGAGGCTTTGTGCAGCCAGCCAATTGCAGAATCTGCTGTTGTATACCCCTTTTTCCTTCTGTGCCCAAATTCTGGGGTCTGAATGCACAGGGACCCGGGGAGCTTGCCAGGCTAGGTTTCAGTCTTAATTGGGTAAGGTTCAGGTTGTAGTAAGTAAGCAAGGTTGCCAACTTTTCATTTTTTATTTAAAAAAATGTGGTATCTAGGCAGAGTCCAGGGACAGAGTGCAGAGCAGGTATGGGGTGAAGGGTAAAGTCAGTGGTTTCGGGGAGATCCAGGAGTGGAATGCAATCATTCACTTAGGGCCCAATCCTATCCAGTTTTCCAGCAAATGTTCTTGGTTCAAACCCAGGAGTCCCTGGGAATGTAGTGACAAAACACCTGCACGCATGCACGCAGTACTGCATATGAAGCTGCTTTCTACAGAGTTTCAGACTATCGCATCAAGCTCAGTTTATGTATGCTGGCTAGCAGCTGATTTTTAGGGTTTTAGGCAGGCGCCCCGCCAGGGATTGAACCTCGGACTTTTGTATGCAAAGTATGTGATCCACCAAGGAGCTACAGCCTCTCCATTGCTGCCTGCCTAGGGTGGTGTAGTCATGTAGGGCGGTGTTGCTGCTTTGTCATTTGAAATCCGAGAACAAGCAGCTGAAAGTTAATAGAAAAAAAGGGTTGGGGGCCACAAAATAGCCTTCCAAATGGAATGTCGTTTGAGAAATAAAACACTCTATAAAATCTCTCACCAAGCTGCATGAGGCCTATCAATCATATAATGTCCACTGCCAGATATTTGTCACCCCTCCTCCCTTTTTGTAGTCCAAAGTGGGCAGCAAAAACAGGAGGTTAATTGAGTGTGTGTGTGTGTGTGTTTGCGTGCCAGCCATACATATTTGGGAGCGTCTTATTTTTATTTGGTGGGCCTAGTCTGATTGCAGATGTTTTCCTAATGAAGATTCACTGTCCTATTTAGCTTCCCCATTGCATCCCCACCCCACACTCATATGCACGCTATACACACACACACAGCGCAAAGCTCTCATCCTCCAGCAGAGCAAAGAACTCTGATTTCTTTCAGCAAAAGATGAGCCCAGAACAAATATTCAAAGACTCCAGAGGAATGAACAAAGGACCTATTATCAGCTTGTGAACAATGAAATCCCTCCAAAAGAGCTTTGGAGAGCTGTGCTTAATTGCCCTTGATAGACAGGAGAGGCTTTGCTGAAGCGAAGGGATTAGAACTGCAGAGAATCTTAGTAGCAGAAGAATCCTTGTAGGGGCTATACAGTTTAGTCCCCCTGCTCTGTGTCAGAATATCCCCGATACCCGGGTCAGCCTGTTGCCAGGGCTTAAGGCACAAATTGGAATTATGTTCTGCAGGAGTACACTTAGGATTATGTTCAGGCCAAAATATGCTCTTATGGTGCTTTGCTTTGTTTTTAATAAGAATCCCGACCCAAGGAAAGTGTAATGTGGTGACCTCTGTGAGTTGCATTATACATCACTTTTTTGCCTCTTCTGGTGATGAGAAAGGACAAAGACTAATTGCGGGGTGCAGAAACGTCATCTACTAATGACTCAGAATCTTGCTCAGGTCCAGGATTTGGCCCTAACACAGTGGTTCCCAAACTGAGCTGTGCTCCCTGGGGAGCCACAGAAACCAACCAGGTGAGCTGTGGAATCCTTGCAAAAAACCTGCCATCCTATAGGATTGCAGCCCTAATGGGGAGCCACAATCAATGCCCAGTAGGTCAAGGGAGCCACCAGTAAAAAACACACACACAATTGGGAACCACTGCCCTATTAGAAAGACAAACGATGCAATTGCCTGGGGTATCAACATGCACATATGCTTTACTCATCTATGCCAGTGTCATGACGGGAGAACACTTTTGGGAGAAGTGCAGAGTCCAGTTGGGGGAGATAACCTGCATTTAGGCTGTGGGTATTGTTGGTTTTTATCTGCTGCTTTCAAATTTCAAATCAAATCAAATACCTTTATTGGCATACAAGTCATACAACAAATAAAACTGCTGCTTTCAAGTTTTAGTGAGAAGGCAGAATACTTGCCTAAACATATCCCTTGTAAGTGAGGACTTTCCCGTTCTCTCCTCCTTTGACTCTGCCACTGTGAAATTTTGCTTGTATGCTTCTTGGAACAGGGACCTGTTATGTTCTGTAAACTGCCATTTTCCTTTGTGGTGTGTATAAATAAATAGTATAAACCTTGGTTATAATCTACTCTTTTATACTGCTCTGCAGTATTTCTCAAACTGTGGATCTGGACCTACTAAGTGGGTTGCGAGCCAATTTCAGGTGGGTCACATAATGCCTAGGGCAACCATCTTTGAAAATATGGGAAAATGAGACTCTGAAAAGAGGTAGGGCTGTATGGTTACTTTGCTTGTGTCAAGGTTGTAAATAGGCATTTTCCTTTCTAATCCACTTTGCTGTTGGAAAATGGCTGGGAAATAACCCAACTGATTGCTGCGTTCTCAGGAAAGCAGCAGGCTCTGGCATCACAATGGTGGCACTTTGGGACGTGAGATCATTTCCAGTAGGTTCCAGACAGATTGCTATTTTGAAAAGTGGGTCCCGGTGCTAAAATGTTTGAAAACCACTGCAGTACTATTTTGCACTTGAGGCAAAGAAGCTTCTGGAACTGATTGGGCTGTTGCTGGTGGTGTTCTCATTTTTTAAGATTGTGAGCCTTTTTGGGACTGGGAACCATGTAATTTTATTATTTGCCTGTAAACCGCTTTGTGAACTTTGTGTTGAAAAGTGGTATATAAATACTATGATTGATTGGCTGAGCTGATGTGATACCATGGAGTGCTCATAAACATTTCAGTTGCTCAGAGAGCAAAGCTATCATAATGTTTGTAATCTGGAATCAATGAAGAAAAGGAAAGTTGCCAGTTTGTCTGGGATTAAAATCCCACAAAGGCTGTAGGGGCAAAGGCAGCACTGTGGGGCAGGCTGAGGACTGTCTCAGGAGATAGGTTAAGGGGCAGAGAGTCTGGATATAGAAGATACAGCACAGAGGAGCTGAGAAAGAGGAATGTGAGGGAAAGGTTTTTGGTAAAGGATAAAGAAGTGGGTAGAGGCCATGCCATGACTGTAGATTTCTAGTCTAAATGAATCCTGAGAGTCTCAGGATGCTGAATTATGGGCCCAGTAATAAATCCAGGCTTGTGATTTACCGTGGAATATGCATAAACATATAAGTGTAATTGTTCCAAGTACTTCAATTGGTACTCCCCAGCCAAACTTCAAACTCATCTCTTTGAAAGCAATGGTTTCTCTCTTCATCATGAAAATGGACCATTAGGCTAACCCTTGGATGCTTTATCTGTTCACCTGTTTTTAATCTGTGAAGGGAACTTTTCAGCCTTGGGGGCAATGAATTAAACCAGAGGGGTCTCTTTCTCTCCCTCCCTCCCTCCCTCCCTCCCTCCCCCCTCTCTCTTTCTCTCTCATCCAAGGATATTCTCCTTCACCTGTGCCATCCTGACTGAAACAAAGCCATTTTTATGATACTAATCATTTATAGAACACTTGTAAAATGCCAAGTGCTTACATTTTATTTTGGTCATCTGAATAGCGCTGTGAGGGAAAGGTGCTCAATATGCTCATTTTGGAAATGAGGAGGGAGCGTGATTGGAAAGCAGTTGTCTAGGGCATTGCAAGGACATCATGCCAGAAGAGGAGGGAGATGTGAGAAAACAGGTCCCCATCAGCTCTTGCGGGCAACTTTCTTGTTCAGACCATCAGGCAAATCTGACCTGAAAGCTTTTTCTAGGAAGTATCCCATGGCCCACTCTAATGTATTTCTGGAGAGAGACTTCCTTGTTAGTCTGGGGCTAACCGCCACCCAGGGTTCAAATTCTAGGTTATTTTTAGACTCCCCCCTCCTTTTAACCCCTCAAGCAGAAGTGAAAGAGACCTATAGAAAAAATTGAGAAATCCAGGCCTTCAGTATCACTGTGGTTGGGCAGCACCATGCGTACCCAGTAACAAAAAGTGTCAACAAAGACAGGAGTTAATTGTCTTTCAAATTTATTTATTTATTCTGTGTGTGTGCGCGGGGGGGGGGAATACGCAGGGGAAAGTGCGTTTATACATTTAAAAGCACAATGTGTCTGCATGGCAGACAATGTAATACGAAGCTTCTGCACATGTGATTAAATCCTGGTTTTGGACTAGGAACAGGGTCTCATGGAGGGCATTTACACAGAACATCTTATGGTGTTTTGTATGGAGATTCTTTGCTGGAAATCACCCTCACTGTAACCTGCAATCACCACAGTGGATTGTATGGCAATGTTGTTGTATACTACCCTCTCAACTCCTACCTGGCCCCTCCAACTTATTGATTACTTATTTTATTTTAAAATAAATTTGTATCCTGCCTTTCCATTGTTGGAGCAAATGCTCAAAGCAGCTAGCAATGTAATCTTAAAAATGAACAATATATAAAACAATTTTTAAAAGGGCTACATGTTGGAGGAGGGCAACTACTAAAGCCAAAGCACCACTATAGAGACACAGGGGACAGGGGACAGACAATTACATATCACACAAATGCAAGACGGAACAAAAATGTTTTGAGTCCCCACCAAAAGGCCATGGGTGGGAGGAGGTTCTTAGTTCCCCCAAGAAGAGAATTCCATTGTTGTGCTGCCACTACAGAGAAGGCTTGCCCTCGTGCTGCCATCCCTCTAACTTGGCATAAAGGCAGCCCTTGAAGGAGAGCCCTTCAGATGACTTAAGAGTGCGGGCTGAAATGTATAGGAGAAGGTGGTCCCTCAGATAACCTTGACCCAGACCATGAAGGGCTATGAAGGCCAATACCAGCACCTTGAATTGGGTCTGGAAATGCATGGGCAACCAGTGCAGTCATCGAAGCAACAGTCGAACAGAGCTCCAGTAACCACCCGGGTCAGCGCGTTCTGCACTAATTACGGCTTCCGAACCATCTTTAAGGGCAGCCCTAAATGGAGCACATTGCAGCAATCCATTCTTGAAGCCACTAAGGCATAGACCACGGTGGTCAGGTCTGATAGGCTCAGGTACAATCACAGCCGGAGCACCAGTCAAAGCTAGGCAAATTCACTCCAGGCCACTGCTGCCACCTGGCTCTCCAAGAAGAGCTGTGAGCCTAGGAGTACTCCCAAGGTGCAATCCTAAGCAGCGCTGGATTGGCAAGGCCGGCCGGCCAGTGCCAAATCCAACGCTGCTTTGGGGAGGCTGGAGCCTCCCAACGGCAAGGGCACGTTTGTGCCTTTAGTGTTGGGGAGGCTCCAGCCTCCCCACTGCACTCCTTGGATCTGCGCCCGCTAAACAGCACGCCCGAATCAGGGCTCTGCGGCCTCCCAGATGGGCTTAGGATTCGGCCTTATGGCAGAATCCGGAGCCCGCCCTCCCCCCTGCTCACAATCTCCCTCCCACCACCAATCCCTGTCCTGGAATGGAATGGAGCTTCCCTTGGCCCGACTGGCTTTCGTCGGTGCAAGGGAGGCTGGCGGTCGGTGCTCTCAGGCCGACGCGAGAGCAATAGTGCCAACGCAGGGATGCAGATCGGCACCCCTGCATCAGCACTACTGATAGCACGTCAATGCTACCATGTAGCATTGACGCTAAAGGTGCACTAGGATTGTGCTGCCCAACTGCGCACCTGATTCTGCAGGGGGAGTTTGAACCCATTCAGAGTGGGTTGATGACTCAGTAATTGCATCGAGGATTGCAATATTACCAGCACCAATATAATAACTTGCAGTGCTAACGGTAAATACTACCTTCTAGTCCCTCTACCTTACTGCAGCTAAGCCTGAAGTGGAACTTACTAAGCCAAAGGTACTAAGTAAAAGGTAAAGGTAATGGTTTCCCTACGACTGGATGGTCTAGTCATGACCGACTGTAGGGGGCGGTGCTCATCTCTGTTTCTAAGACAAAGAGTCCTAGGATTTGTCCTAGGACAAACTTCCATGGTCATGTGGCCAGCATGACTGTACGCCAAGGCGCACGGAATGCCGTTACCTTCCCACCAAAGTGGTACCTATTTATCTACTCACATTTTTATGTGCTTTCGAACTGCCAGGTTTCCAGGAGCTGGGACAAGTAACGGGAGCTCACTCCATTGCGTGGTCTCAAACTCCCAACCTTCTGGTCAACAAGCTCGCAGCTCAGCAGTTTAACCAGCTGTGCCATCATCTCCCACAAGGTATAAGTACTTCCACCTTAAGTGGATGCTTGCTGATTTACAGCTGAAAAGGAAATCAAACTGACAGAAGAGCCCTGTTGGATCAGACTGAAGATCCAATCTAGCCCAGCATCACCCTGTCCCTGGTGGCTAGCCAGAAGCAGGATATCAAGACAACAGCCCTCTTGTCTTTTCAGTCAGGGAATCTTGCATTGAAAACTTTGCCTAAACCAATTTCAGAAAAAAAAACAACTTAAAACAAATGGAATAGGTGGATCTAGTGCATTTTATACAGTAGGCTAAATAGTATTTATGATGCATATTGAGGGCAGAAAATGATGTCATTGAGCAGGTCATGATCCGAAATAAGCACTTAGGAACTCATTAGCTGCAAATGCAAGAAGAAATATGAAAATCTTGATCAAATTTTCAAGATACAGGAGTGCCCAATTATCACGTGGACTGGCCCTTTCAGCAGTGACTGAGAGCAGCTGATTGTGGTGCTGGGAGAGCCCGACACCCCTTATGTTTGATCTTCCTGCTGTAGAGTGAGGTTCACTTGCACGGGCACCTAGTGAAGAGGCTGTGCAGTTTGCATTAGTCCGCACTAATTCCAGTGTCCTGTGCCAGTGCCACAGAGGCAGATGTCACTAGGTCTGCACTGGCTTTCTATAGCTTAAACCTTTAAATAGGAGTGTCAGGAGTGAAAAATGCCTCAGCGATGCAGAGCTTGTGCAGTGTTTACATGTTGCCTAGCAAAGCAGCCCATTTTCCTTGAATTCTCAGTCTAGCTGTGTTGGAGTACAGAAGGAATTGAATTTTAATTTTGCATTCTCATTGTATTGCTGCTTACCCTGGAAAAGGCCGTCAGGATGTTCCTGTTTTGTTCATGACAGTTTTGCAGATCAGTGAGAAGAGCATCTCAGTTCACCAATGGTCTGTGAGCCACAGCTTTAAGGACTCCTAATCTAACTATTCTGCCATACTGTTGCTTCTTAGTTCCACAACTTACCTTACCTTTGCATGAATGTGGGAGCTAAAGCAGAGCTGCTGCTTCCCATATCATGTGGGTAATGTGGGAGGGGTCCACAGTGTGGCCCCTTTCCAAACTAGCATTTACCCTATTTTCCCTAGACCGGTAGTTCCCAAATTGTGGGTCAGGACCCACCAGTGGGTTGCGAGCCAATTTCAGGTGGGTCGCCAAGCACCTAGAGCAGCCATATTGAAAATATGGGAAGATGGGACTCTGGAAAGGAGAGGGAATATGTGGTTGTTTTGCTTGTATCAAGGTTTTAAATAGACTTTTTTTCCTTTCTGATTCACTTTGCCATTAGAAAATGAAAACCCAACATATTGCTGCATTCTCAGGAAAGCAGCAGGCTCTAGTGTCACAAAGGTGGCTCTTCCAGCCATGTCATCACTTTTGGTGGTTCCCAGGCAGATTGTCTTTCTAAAAAGTGGGTCCAATGCCAAAAAGTTTGAGAACCACTGCTATAGACTTATGCTGAAATGGGAAGTCCTCTTCCACTTGGTCTTATGCTTCTTGAGTGCTGCTGTGTCTTCCATGTCACTGCAAAGTTAAGGTAAGAACCCAGTCATGTTCACCTTCCATTTTCAGGAGTCTGTGTTTACAGATTCATGCCCCTGCAGTGACATTCAGAAAGACCTCTCTACCAGCGTTGCCCCCAGCAAGAATTAATTGACTCTCTGACGAGCTGTGAACATGAAGCTCAATGAAATACATTCTGGACAGGTTTGGCTGCCGAAGATTGAGTACCTCTCTCCAAGATAAATCTTGTCACAGTGCAATTAGCAGAGCATCGCGCAAGCAATAAGGGTATAATTGAATTTTTATTAATATACTCAGCTCGCCTTCTCCATTTCCATGAACAAAATATTTTGCTGCAGCTGTCGTGAGAACGTGTTTGTTTAGGGATGATGATGACGATGATCGGCCAGCTAAAGTATAGAACGTTTTTGTTTTTAAAAAAGCATATTTTGAAAGCATCTGATTAGCTATCTTGTTTTAAATGGTAGTTATGGCCCCAAGCATTCATCCAGCAATAATGAGGACAAGGATGTAATTTGCATAAGTTTATGCTCACATAATTATTATGACTTAACTACATTGCAGGCAAATCTATCTTTTTCAGCAAGGTTTCCAATAGTTGCACTTGCAGGGCACTGAGGAGCTTTTACTTACGTGGATACGTAAGAGAGCTTGTGCTACACAAGAGAGCTTGTGCTAGCTGGAACATGAATGGGGTAGAGTTTAATTTGAGCCACAATTTAGTCCTGGAACCTGAATGTCTAGGCTTATCCCTTTCCCATGTGAATTCATGAGTGCTTCTGAGTATGCACAGAGGGCCTTTCCTTCCTTACTGACTATAACTAGTGCATGCCCAAGTCAGAAGTTGTAGCTTCCAGATCAGTGTGGCTTCAGTCCAGGCAGAACTGAGCCTCAGCACCTCTCTTTTTAGCATGTAAGCATTTTGGAGTTGGGAGATTTTGTCTGTGTTCAGCCAGTGACACCACTTGGCTTTTACTATTTCTGCAGCTGTAAAAGTGACTTTGTTTGTCTGTCTTTGCATTCATAAATACAACTGGAAGCTCTCTCTCTCTCTCTCTCTCTCTCTCTCTCTCTCTCTCTCTCTGTGTGTGTGTGTGTGTGTGTGTGTAGCAGAATTGTGCAGGCATTGTTTATCTTTGACCGTGCCCATTCAGCACCATCTCTCTGATCAGTGGTCATGCTCCCTTTTTAAAGACATGAATACAAAATAATAACAATATCTCTGCATTTGTAACAATATTCAGTAACAATAACAATATCTCTGCACATGGCCTTTCCCTACAGCTTTGAACTTTTGAGGAATCATTCCTTTTTCCTTTATACCATGGTCATTTAGTGCCTCTGACCTTTGACCACATCACTTCAGTTGTTGTTTTTACTACAGAAAACACCTCTGAACATGTGCAGAATTCTTTTCTGTCACCAGTATACAGGTGAAGCCTGTTCCCATATGCAAGAGGCTTCTTTCTTAGGTGATTGACAGGGCTCCCAAACAGGCCAGAGTTGTGCCTATTTCACAACTTAGAAATGCTCACAACTCCCTGGATAGCATTCATTCTCTCTCTTACAAATTCTCTCTTACCCTCACTCTCTCTTACATTCTCTCTTTTTTGGGGATGGCCTCTGTACCATTCCTGCTCATGTCTGGCAGCTACCTGGAGTACAAACCAGAATGGGACCATTTCAAAAAGTGACCCTTTAGAAAACGGCTCCATAATTCACAGCTGTGGAAAACTGTTCTGTTTGTGGCTTAACTGGGGCTAACAATAGTGCTCTGATATTGGCCTGGTAGAACAATATAGGAACTTCCTTTGAGTATAAATGTGAAGCAAATTTCATTCTTGAAGAATTTATCTTATTTTTTAATCCGCTTGTTTCTCTTGTTCTGTATTTGACACCAAGTGTGTAAGACAAAATGTGGGAGATTGTAATAATTATTTTTTAAAGTAGTGAGGCAGGAGCTCAGATCTGCAGGGAATCCACCTAGTGACTGGAAGGCTTTCACCTTATTGTCAGTTGTGCTGGAGTGAGTGCTGATGGGGCACCCTGCACATGTTCAGGAGCATGGTCTTTATTATTCCTAATGTGTTTGTGTCCTAATTTATTATTCCTAATGTGTTTGTGTCTCCTCACTTCCCCTAGTGGTGGGAAGTCTCAGGGGCTGCAGCCTATTTCTTTGTGATGAGATTGTAGTGGAGGCTTACAGTGTTTTTCCCCCCAATATCTGTTTATTTACAAATGTATACACCCACGCAGTCTAGCACACTGTCTATTGCTGGTCTGTAAAACAGCATCAGTTCCCCCCAAAGCAAACAGCATATACTTGGAGCCCTCCAAGGTATCTTTTCCCAACAAGCTTTAAAAATCACACTTGTTTCTCATTTGCTAGCTACACTGTAATTTTCATGCTTCTATTCCCTTCCCCACTAAGCATACAGGGTACTCCAGATCAGGGATGTAAAATATTAGGCCTGTGGGCCAGATAAACTGCTCATGTTCTTTATCCGACCCATGTGATAACTGGGCTGTCCGAACGCTGCCTTTTCAGCAAGGCTGCTTCTGCTCAGGCTCTGGGGGAGAGAGAGAGAGAGAGAGAGAGAGAGAGAGAGAGAGAGAGAGAAGGAGGCCTCAGAAGGAATGCTACAGGATAGTGGTTTTCAAACGTTTTAGCACCAAAACCCACTTTTTAGAATGTCAGTCCATCAACGTCCACCAAAAGCTATGTCATTAAGCTGGAAGTGATGTCATGGCCAGAAGTGACATCATCAAGCAGGAAATTTTTTAACGCTTCCATATGACAAAATCAAAATGATCTGATTAAAGTAAATTAAAAGTTTGCAATAGGTACTGTATAACCCCTGCTAACTGGGCAAGAGGCACTTTTTCAAGTGTAGCAGGGGGAGAGTAATTGTCCCTATTCACCTCAGGCACAATGCCTTTTCTAGTGGCTATTGCTGGTGGTGGTCTGCATTTTTTTAGATTGTGAGCCCTTTGGGACAGGGAACCATTTAACTTTATTATTACTATTTGCCTGTAAACCACTTTGTGAACTTTGTGTTGAAAAGCGGTATATAAATACTATTTATTGATTGATATGTTTAGAAAATCTGTATAATCTGTATAAAAAAATCCCTAAACATTCCAAAGGCTGCA
This sequence comes from Lerista edwardsae, assembly GCA_029204185.1. NCBI lineage: Eukaryota > Metazoa > Chordata > Lepidosauria > Squamata > Scincidae > Lerista > Lerista edwardsae. Next base: position 4,486,381 of record JAJKFI010000075.1, read on the forward strand.
GTCCTATCTACGTTTACCTGGGAGTAAGCCCCATTGACTATCATTGTTAAAGAGTACAGATCTATAACATATCCAAAATGCAATCACTTGCAGTCATTAAGGCAAATACAGGTGGGGCCTTTTTATCCATGTGGGTTCCATTCCCGGAATCTTTGTGGATAAAAAAATCCATGGGTAATTAAACCCACAGATATCGCTTCCCCTCCAAACCCAACCAGAGGTTCCGGTTGAATCTGGAGGGCTTTCTGAGGCCTGGTGAGGCCGCTTTTGTCCATGCGCAGCTTTGGTGGGCCTCAGAACAGCACCCCTTTTCTAGATGTTAACTACTGACTGAGCATTTGTACTCATTCAGGAAGCATCCTAACTGTTGAAAACCACCAAGTCAGTACCTTGGGCTAGTGCTAGAAACATCAACAGACCATTGGTGCCCAATGGCAAACTTTACTTGTCGTATCACAATAGCATTTATTTTCAATTGTGTTCCACAGCTCAAGATTTTGGGGTGACGCATTTCCCCACCACCACACACAGGGTGCAATCCTAAACTGAGTTAGGCCGGCATAAGATAAGCCACCAAAGTTTGGCCAGCACAAGGGACACGGTGAAGTATGTTTGGACCACTCTTGGAGTCAGAGAGGCCAGCACATCCTCCCCGACTCCGAGAGTGGTCCAAAAACACTTTATGGTGTCCCTTGTGCTGGCCAAACTTTGCTGGCTTATCTTATGCCAGCCTAACTCCAGTTTAGGATTGCGCTCTCAGTTAGCTTTGTTAGTGACCTTGGGGTGTATTTGCCTTCATTGCATGTGGCTTGTCTCGCTTACTTGTGTCACATTTACTCTACAGACAGTGTTTTCATGTCATACCTACACTCTTCTTGGGGAATGCTGTGTTCTAGACAGGTTTGATTGGCTGAGAGTAGGTAGATGCATCTTGTCTCAGCAGACAGGACTATTTCAACTCATAGGTCTGCAAAATTTGCAAGCAAAATTCCTTTTCCTGGCCTTGAGTCATATACAGTATTTCTTTGAAAAATCCATCTGTCTATTGGAATTTTGTACAGTTATATTTGTGCTGTCTTGTTGTTACATGTTCTTGATGGATTGTTTTAGTTAAGCCCTCAAATGTTTTCATTCATCTGTATTTTGGTTGTGAGATTGAAAGGGACAGAAAAAATAACATTAAAATACAGTGAGAAGATATTTCAGGGATTGAAGAAGAAAATCCAAAGAGCAACTCCCATTCTGTAATTAACACAGGGCACAGAGGTGCTCCTGCCCATCACAGTCCTCATTTATTTTGATGAGTCTGTACAGGACAACATCTGAAGGCACTGTGCCTCATGAGGCAGATCTGTCTGGCTCCTATTATGCCAATCCTTAATGGCATCGATGAACTTAATGGCATTGAAGCCTTGTGCTGGTGCTCTTTTCTGGCCAAACTGTAAGATGGAGGGGTGCGGAGCAAGACCAGGATGAGATCACACTGAGGGTGCGCAATCCTACCTTGGTGTTGCACTGGCGCAGGGCTCTTGCAAACATGCCATGAGCTGCATACATGGTTGCTGCGCTGGTGCAAACAGCAGCCCTGGCACATTAAGGCCTTCTGAGGGCCAGGAAGGCTGTGCACAGCCACCTCAGGCCTCAGAAGGCCTGGTGGAAGCCTTAGAAACCAACGTCCAGTTTTCACTCAAACCAGAAGTACTTTTCTGAGGCTTCTAGCAGGCCTTGTAGAGCCTTCTAAAGCTCAGGGAGGACATCCATGGCCTCCCTGGCAGTGATGTCATTCAGGGGGAACGGGCCAGAACGGGCGTTCCGGATCCTAACGGGCTCCGTGGCTGGTTCCGGGTTCCCGACAAGTGCCAATCAAAAGTGAGTTCCTGTTCCTAAATCATTTGAATGACACCACTGCTCCCTGGGCCTCAGAAAGACATCCCCTAATGCCCCTCAGGCATGATGCCCGGGACAATTGCCCCTCAGCCCCCCTTAGCTACACCACTGCTTCTTGCACATGGAAAAGAGCACATCAGCTAAAATTGGTGTAAGGTTTGTTCAGACTCGAGGCCTGCTATGCATCCTGGTGTCTGGTGTGACCCACACAGAGGATGGCTCCTTGCTGTGGTACAGTCTAATGCCAAATATGATACCAGTTGGCTCTGCTATGCTCTTATGCCAGGTTCTATTGGTTGTCCGCAGATTGCTAACAACAGCAACTCTTTTTCTTTTTAAAATGTGCTCTTGTTTTAATTCTTTTTGTCTTCTTTCTAGTTAAAAATATTCATTTCTATTATATTCAAGAATAAGAATAATAGATGGGGCGGGAAATCCAGAGAGCAAAAACTGAGCGGTTTTTTTGTTTTGTTTTTGGTCTTCCTCCGTGGCGCTGATAAAATATTTTGTTTTTCTATTTCCAGTGCTTTTTTATGTCTTTGTAAACTGCTCTCATGCCCTACTTTGATCTTCTTTTCTCTAAGCGCAACATGCCCGCGTTCTCCCCTCCCCTGCTTTCCCTTCATGTGTCTTGTGGACAGGCTGTAAAATAGAAAGGGGCGACATTTGTTGAATCAATTATGTATGATGTATTTGTGCCTCTGTCTCCAGCACGGTGCCCTTCCCTCCCAGGCACAAAATGGCACGAGAGCAGTGTATCATTCTGCTCTTATTCAGCATTTCACACTCAGGCGCACTTTTGCTGCAAAAGGGAGATAAATGACCTGACTTGTCTTATTTATTTCCTTTACTAAAAATGTATTTATTTCCAGTTGTAATAATCTCTCCTGTCTTGCACACCTCTTCACATTATACATCCACCCCAGTGCATTAGCTGGGAATTTGTTTAGTCTGATCTGAATGTTAAGTTTTGTTAAAGAATGCATCTTAGGGCCCAATCCTTTCTAATTTTCCAACACCAGTGAAACTGCAGTGCAGTCCCAAGGTAAGTGAACAAACATTCCCTTACCTTGAGGGAATTATTCTGTGACTCTGTGAGTTACTCTGTGACTCTACCCCTCTCTCCAGCAGGATATAGCACATGCCCCATTGGCATGACTACATCAGCACTGGAAAGTTGGATAAGGGCTAAGTCACAAAGGCTGAACCCTGGGATATGTAAAGCAGTGAATAAAAGTGCCTCTGAGCAAGTGCAGAGTGCTTTCACTGTACCACTAACCTTAGCCTTTGCCTATATATATGCTAGTATTAAGGAGCAGGGCTTTCAGCCCAGCCAGCCATAATGAGAAATAAGCAGGTTTGAAAATAACCTAAGTAGATAGTGTAAATATAGAAATTAATTAGTATGCTCAAGGGACCAGCTCAACCAGTCCTTAAAGAGAAATCAAATGATGTACAGGTTGAGCCTTTTTATCCGCAAATTTTTTTATCTGCAGATAGATTTCCTATCCATATTTAATGCAGAATTCTATCAGGCTCTTTTGTTTCTAATAACTCTATGCAATAATTACTTGTGAATCACTCATGTGGAAAAAATCACAGTACTTTTATTTGCATTTGAATTTTGTAAGGGTTTTCTCAACTCTTGCATACAGAAAGCAGGACAAACAACACCAGGAAAACACATTTTTAACCATTTAAGTACATGGTGAATGTTGAATTTCCCTGTCTTTTGTTTGCTTCTGATCATCAAATTATTTATTTTGTATAGTTTTCTGTGGTTAGGGACTAAGTTCTAATTCAGGTTCAAAGCAGTCAAGGGATTTTAGCTTTGGGGTTCAATTCAGTTCACTGAAAAAAAGGTCTGTCTGAACCTGGGCTTCAGATTTGGTTTGATTTCCTGGTAATTTCCTATATGAACATTTGAATGTTGCAGCTATCAAATAATGAAGATCCAGGCGTGAACCAGGCCCAAGTATACAATAATGAAATGCAGAGAAATCAAGTGAAATACAGTACATGTGTGCAAACCCTTGAGATTTTTCCAGGTTGAAAAAATACAATTTAAAAATAGCAATTTAAAAAAACCACTGGTAACATTCCAACCATGGAACTCTCACATTACATATAGTTCTACTGGTCCTAATTAATTTATTCTGATATTTTATTTTACAAACTCTAAATTCTGTCCTGTTGACCTAAAAGTGTCTAAACAAGCAGTGAGCTAAATTACAGGATTACAGTGAATAAAAATCCAGTAAGGAACAACAGCACCAATTATATCAGAGTTGAAGCTGGAATTTATCAGGTGCAATACTAGTTCCTTCCCAGCATTGCTGCCTTACTTTCCTAGCAGAGTAAGGAGAAGAAGAAAAACCCGGCGTACAATTGTGCCAGGAAATTGCATTATTCCATTTGATATCTTCTTGTCTGCTGGCTTCCAGCTGCTGCTGCTGCTTTGACTGGGGTGCACAATCTGCTGTAATACCATTAGCCATGCTCCAGCAGCAGGGCAGCAAAGGGGGTGGCCAAAGCTGATTTGATGTTGATTTAAACAACAATAAAGATTATAAGGACTTTGTTCAGACAATTGTGTTCTGCCTTCTGCCCAGCTCTGTGAAAATCAGTGATAGGTGATTGCTGGAAGATACTGGAATGAGCAAGGAATACCAGAATAAATGAATTAGGACCAGTAGAACCACATGTAATGTTAGAGTTCCATAGTTGGAATGTTACCAGTGGTTTTTAAAATTGCTATTTTGTAATCATTCTCTCATATTCCTATTGCTATGGGGAATATCTCAAATGCAGGGCCAGCCTTAAACCAATGTGACCAATGTCGTCACATCGGGCCCTACGCTTCAGGGGGCCCCACGCTAGCAGGGTGAGCATATTGCCTGTGGCTGCAGCTGGGATCTCGATGGGCTGTAAGTCAGTGGGGCGAGCAGAGCAGCTTTACCTTGGTCTCTCCCACCTGCCTCTGCCTCTGAACAGCCCAAGATGGGCCACCTGAAGCAGTTGGCGGTGATGTTATGCTATCACCACCAACTACTTCCACATGCCATGCTTTGCATGTGGCACAAACAGTACTCTTCTTGGTGAGTGGAGGCCCCGCAGGGGGGGCCCACAGGAATGCCCCACATTGGGCCCCGCTGCTGCTAGAGCTGGCCCTGCTCAAATGCCTATATGACTCTTGCCAGATAGTGCAACTCAAGTCAATTATGTATTCCTACAGCAGCTGTAATTAGCATTGCATTTCTGGTCTCTCTTCTTGAAGTCTCAGTATGCATCAGTAGGCCATACCATGAACCATGGACAATTGTTTTCCACAATTCAGGTCACACAATTGTTGTGGGACAAGTCAAGTGTCTATTTTTGGATGTAATGGACTGTATGAGCTTCTGAAGTTGAAAGCTTTAAGCAAGAACACCACCCTTTTAGGGTAGCGCAGTAACCAGCCAACAGTAGAGGTTCTGGCAACAGTAAAATCTGCCAGCAGTAACTCTTGGTGGGAAAACACTTCTTGGCTAAAGTCCAACTACTGAAAGCCTCCTTAACGTGGCTCTGTACCCCACTGAGGTTATTTTGGCCTATAGGTAATACTTGTGACTGCTATGCTCATGGTGGTCAGATGGAGGTGTAACCAGATGCACATAATACAGGACCTGGAAAGGTGAAGGGGTAAGACCAGGATGTGATGGGAACAGGTATGGACCCCATCGAGGGGAGGGCAGTGCTGAGAACACCCTCTCCTTCCCTTAAACATGTACAGGTCTGACTCCATTTTGGATTTCATCCTGGGAGTTCTGAGCTGCTATCCTGCAAGGAGGTCACAGAGGTGATCCTCGGGAGATAGTACAAGACAATGCAGACCATTAAGAATTGGTGCCAAGGGACATTTGAAGGTCTCCCTTCCCTCAGGGTCTTGTAATGCAAATCTGGATATCTGAAAAAAAAAGCATGGTGAGGACAATTTCTGCCTAAATCTATTCTAATCTGCCCAGGAGCTAAAGTAACTTGGAAAGTCTTTTTTGGACTAAGCCAAAAGGTTTCCCCACCAAAGTTTAAAGCAGCAACAGAAAAGGCTGGAGCATTAGAGTGATTTTGTAAAAGAAACAAAATGTGGTGTTTAGGAAAAGCATGAAGTAGTTTTAAAAGGAACAAAGTTTTGGCTGGATAGAAAGAAATAGTGCTTTCCCAACAGAAGGAGAAAAGGGGGGAAGTGTTGAAAAAGATTATACCTGCCTTTATACATTGTCAATCTTATCACCACTACTGTGCTATTCAAATGCAGACTCCAGAGTAGCCTTTTATCAAGATGATTGGATCAGGTGGGGAGGGGAAGATTCTAACTCTTAAAGTTTGCATCTTCCTGTGTAAGTACTTACCACATTGTTGTATCAAGCAATCAAATGTGTCAAGCACTTGTGGGTAAATTTGGTTTAAATGTCTCCTTTTTGCTTTTGTGTGAATGCCTCCTTCCTGTTTAAATGTGCCAACCCTATTGTAATCTTGTCCTAATGGTGGTACCATTTGACCACCCTTTGTAATCACTTCTCCTTCCCTGATTCTTGGTTGGGGTCACACTGGAAGGGAGGGGGAGCAGCAGCAAAGAAGGACCACCAATCAGATGTCTCACCTAACCAAAATTGCCAATAGCAGATTGCCAATGTTATTATTTGTTGTTGCCAATTCCACATTTGCATGTTCAGCTGTATAACTGACCAAACCCAGATGTACAAATTGCACAAGTTCTGTGGTCTCCTTGGAGGTGTATTGCATTTGTGTCGGTTTTACTGATGTCCTAAACATGAGTAAAATGTATTTCTCTTTCTGCAACTTCAAAGTCCAGCTGGCATTCTTTTCGTTGACGTTAAACTTGGTAAGCTATAGCAGGGGGATCGGTGGGCTTGGAGGTTTTGCGGACCTCAGCAGGAATGGGGAACGCACACCGGGAAAAACGGACCTCTCAATCTTTGGGAGCCGGTCTCACCGCTTAAAGAGGCAGTTGTTGTTGTTCAGTCGCTAAGTCATGTCCGACTCTTTGCGACCCCATGGACCACAGCATGCCAGGCCTCCCTGTCCTCCACTAGCTTCCGGAGTTCACCCAATTTCATTGCTTCGGTGACACTATCTAACCATCTCATCCTCTGCCGCCCCCTTCTCCTTTTGCCTTCCATCTTTCCCAGCATGAGGGTCTTTTCTAAAGAGTCCTCTCTTCTCATGAGGTGGCCAAAGTACTTGAGCTTCAGCTTCAGAATTTGTCCTTCCAGGGAGCAATCAGGCTTGACTTCCTGGAGGATTGACCGATTGGATCTCCTTGCAGTCCACGGGACTCGCAAGAGTCTTCTCCAACACCATAATTCGAAAGCATCTATTCTTCGGCGCTCTGCCTTTCTTATGGTCCAGCTCTCACAGCCATACACTGCTACTGGGAAAACCATCGCTTTGACTATGCGAACCTTTGTTGGCAGGGTGATGTCTCGGCTTTTGATTAAGTTGTCTAGGTTCGCCATAGCTTTTCTCCCAAGAAGTAAACATCTTTTAATTTCAAGGCTGCAGTCACCATCTGCGGTGATCTTGGAGCCCAAGAAAATAAACTCTGTCACTGCTTCCATTTCTTCCCCTTCTATTTGCCAGGAAGTGATGGGAGTGGTTGCCATGATCTTATTTTTTTTTAATGTTGAGCTTCAAGCCCATTTTGGCACTTTCCTCTTTCACCCTCATCAGATGGTTCTTTAGGTCTTCCTCACTATCTGCCATTAGAGTGGTATCGTCTGCATATCTGAGGTTGTTGATATTTCTCCCAGCAATCTTGATTCCAGCTTGTGAATCATCCTGCCCAGACTTCCTCATGATGTACTCTGCATATAAGTTAAATAAGCAGGGTGACAGTATACAGCCTTGTCGTACTCCTTTCCCAATTTGAAACCAGTCAGTTGTTCCACGTCCAATTCTAACTGTAGCTTCCTGACCCGCATACAGATTTCTCAGAAGGCAGATCAGGTGGTCTGGTACTCCCATCTCTTCCAGAACTTGCCACAGTTTGTTGTGATCCACACAATCAAAGGCTTTAGCATAGTCAATGAAGCAGAGGTAGATGTTTTTCTGGAACTCTCTTGCTTTCTCCATGATCCAGCGAATGTTGGCAATTTGATCTCTAGTTCCTCTGCCTCTTCGGAAACCAGCTTGTACATCTTGTAGTTCTCGATTCACATACTGCTGAAGCCTAGCTTGTAGGATTTTGAGCATGACCTTGCTAGCATGTGAAATGAGTGCAATGTGTGGTAGTTCGAGCAATCTTTGGCATTGCCCTTCTTTGGGATTGGAATGTAAACTGATCTTTTCCAGTCTTGTGGCCACTGCTGGGTTTTCCAAATTTGCTGGCATATGGAGTGCAGCACTTTGACAGCATCATCTTTTAAGATTTTGAGTAATTCCGCTGGAATGCTGTCACCTCCACTAGCTTTGTTGTTAGTGATGCTTTCTAAAGCCCACTTGACTTCATACTCCAGGATGTCAGGTTCGAGCTCAGTGACCGCGCCATTGTGGTTATCAGGAACATTTAGATCGGCCTTATATAGTTCCTCTGTGTATTCTTGCCACCTCTTCTTAATGTCATCTGCTTCTGTTAGGTCCTTGCCGTTCTTGTCCTTTATTGTGCCTACCTTTGCACGGAATTGTCCTTTGATATCTCCAATTTTCTTGAAAAGATCTCTAGTCTTTCCCATTCTATTGTTTTCCTCTATTTCTTTGCATTGCTCATTTAGGAAGGCCTTCCTATCTCTCCTTGCTGTTCTCTGGAAATCTGCATTCAGTTGGGTATATCTTTCCCTTTCTCCCTTGCTTTTGGCTTCCCTTCTTTCCTCAGCTATTTGTAAAGCCTCGTCAGACAGCCACTTTGCCTTCTTGCATTCCTTTCTCTTTGGGATGGTTCTAGTTGCTGCCTCCTGTACAATGTTACAGACCTCTGTCCAAAGTTCTTCAGGCACTCTGTCTACCAAATCTAAGCCCCTAAATCTATTTGTCACCTCCACTGTATATTCATATGGGATCTGATTTAGGTCATATGTGGAGGGCCTAGTGCTTTTCCCTACTTTTTTCAGTTTAAGCCTGAATTTGGCAATAAGAAGCTCATGATCTGAGCCACAGTCAGTTCCAGGTCTTGTTTTTACTGCCTGTATAGAACTTCTCCACCTTTGGCTGCAAAGAATGTAATCAATCTGATTTCGATGTAGACCATCTGGTGAAGTCCATGTGTACAGTCGCCGTTTGTGTTGCTGGAAAAGCGTAAAGAGGCAGGGACTTAGAGAAATCGCCTCCTAGGCTTGATTTCCTCCCATTTCACTCTCAAGATTCCATCTTTCCCTCTACCACAAGATGCCATCTCATGCTGATCTTTGGAGAAAAAGGAAGATGTTGCAAATTCCTATCTCATTGTACTGTGTTAAAGCTTTTATCTCCTGTTGGTATCTGTTTCATTTCTGCCTGTATTGTATCTCAGCTGTAAGATCACTGTATGTCAGGAAGACCCACATCAGTGTTTGTTTGAACTATGTTCACACATCAAGTCACACGCCAAAAGGGGGAGCCCTGAAACTGTTAGTAAAGTCAAGCTGTTAGTAAAGTGTATTAAAACACCATGAAATGACTACCCACATTGCTACACGTAGGCAGCACCCTGAATTCCAATAGTGTTTCAATCAGGTATGATTCAAATGTGACCTTGGCTCCTTAGGTTCCTTGGCAACATTTTTGGATCTCCAAATCACCGCATGGAACTCCCAGCATACAGGGCTTGGCAGGCTGTCTCCAAACTCTCCATTATCTCATTCCTCTATCTCTCTCCTTCTTCCTTGTCTTAGCATAGGAACAGGGGTAAGGGTTAAGAGTAAGGGTTCCCTTAATACCTTCCCTCAATACTGTCCCTTTCTTTCTTTTGGTGTACCCAAATACACATTGTGGAATCCATCCTTCACAAAATAGGCACACTCATGTGTGTTTTAATGATTAATATTTTTATTGCTCATTGGTGAAAGGGTATTTCGGTGAACCTAATTTTTTTACATCTCTTCTTTAATCTTTGTATTGCAAGCTATCTCTCTCCAAGTTTCTTCATTAAAGGATGGTTTCTTCTTTCTGCATAATGCTAATTTTGCACCCAGCTTTAGAACACTTATCATTGGGGCCACTTGTGTTTTCTCATAGTAGAGGCAGGACTGGCCTTCCTGAGGGGGAACCATGATTAATAATTCCCCACCAAGGCTCCCTTGGTATCAAAAACTCACCGCGTTTTTTCCACTCTCTAGAGAAGCAGCCATGAGACCTTCTCAATTTGCAGCACAGGAGTGAAGGAAATCTAATTGTGCCTCTGCAATGCAGCCCCAGTGGGACAATTTATGCCTGCACTGGGGCAAAGGGTTAGACATTAAAAAAATGGGCTAAGTAGAAACAAAACCATAATGGGTAGTTTGACCTTTTGGCGGAGGTATTCAGATTGGGGTTCCTCAGAAACTTATTAGATAATAAGAAGCTCAGTCATGACAATTTGCCAGCATGCTGCCGGCATAGCTTCCTTTGCAATGCACAGCTGCAAAAGAGTACTGGATTCTCTCCCAGTTTGCATGGGAAACTAGCTAGGCCAACATGCATGGCCAGCATATCCATGGAGGCTGTGTCCCTATTCTAGAATATACCCAGAATCTTCTGCCAATGCACCTGGGTTCTATGACAGGTGTGTAGGAGATCCTGGGAAGACAAATCAGCATGGCATCCCTGAGAATAGGTAGTTTTGAAAACCACGGATGTTGCTCAGCTGGTCCATTTTTAAGAGTAGTTCCAGGGTTTAAGCTTGCTTGGAAGCCATAGATTATTATTAAATCTGTAAGTCCAGGTGTCTATTTTCATGACCACTTGAGCTTGCAGGAAACAACTTGCTCAAACCAATATCCAGGTGGTGGAGAGTCTTTGGGAAGCATCATCTTTCCACAGTTCCCCAACCAACTTTGCACTAGGCTTTCCCATATGCACTGAGAAGTGGTTCCAGATAGTGGAGCTCTGGTATAAGGCGTTTGATTCACCCGTGGCTGAGAAGCAACATGGGGTGTCAACTTTGATCTAACCCAGGGGTCTCCAGACTTTTAAATATAAGGGCCACATAGTATATTTTGCAGATTTTTGTGCAATAATAAATTTTCATGCCTAATAAAATTAGTTTTATTAATGAGTGAATAACTGTTACTTGGCTCTTTTTTTGTAATCAGCATGATATGAGTCAGAACAAAAGAGAAATGTGGCATTTACAAAGAAATAATAATAATAATTATTATTATTTATTGAATTACTACCCCGCCTTTCTGCCCGAAGGCACTCAAGGCGGCATTACAAAATCAAAGTTAAAAACAGAATAAAATACATCATAATTTAAAAACAATAATTAAAAACAATATAAAAATACAATATAAAAGTATAACAATCATCCCATGGATCATAAAAGTACAGAAATATAAAAGAATGCAAAGACCAGCCAGCCTGTCAGCAACAAAAAGCCTGCTGAAACAAAAAGGTCTTCAGCCCCCGCCGAAATACCGCCAAAGAGGGAGCAGTTCTCAATTCTAAGGGGAGGGTATTCCAAAGTTGGGGTGCCACCACCGAGAAGGCCCTATTCCTGGCCGCCACCCCTCTCACCTCTCCTGGTGGCGGCACAGTCAAAAGGGCCCCCCCCAGATGACCTCAGAGCACGGGTAGGATTATATGGGAGGAGGTGGATTATAATGTTGTGCTTAAATGATATATAATTAGTAAAAACACCAAATATTGTGCGTTGCTGCGGGCCAGATAAAATCTTGTGGCGGGCCAGATTTATTATTATTATTATTATTATTATTATTATTATTATTATTATTATTAATTGTCATTGTGTTACACAACGAAATTCACTGACACCCGGAGACCAAACCAATTTGGCCCCTGAGTCATAGTTTACAGAACCCTGCTCTAGCCTATGTGAGAACAGGCTCCATTTTTGGTGCTAGATGCATTGAGGCTGGCAAAGTTTACTCACTGAGCTGCTGTAGCAAATGGGCTGCGAGACTGACAGCCCAGTCCTAGCCAACTCTTCAGCACTGATGCAGCCGTGCCAATAGGGCATGCTCTGCATCCTGTGGTAGGGGTGCAGTCACATTAGTCTTCTCAGGTTAAGGGAATGTTTGTTCCCTTGCCTCAGGGCTGCATTGCAGTTGCATCAGTGCTGGAAAGTTGGTTAGGATTGGGCTGTGAGCTGCTAACCAGATTCCTGGCTCATTTGAATAGCCCTGCTGAATCAGACCAAGTGGCATCTCATTCAGCAGGCTGTGGGCAGCCCTTTTATTTATCATTTCTTTCCATAGTATCAGGTACGGAGAGCTTTACTGCCAGTGAATACCGAGGTTTCTTCATTTTGATATTATGGTGAGTAGCCTCAGCTTCTCCTCTAGCCCTGAATTTGCATAATCCTTTTAAAAAGCCCTCGAGGCATTAAGGTTCAAATCTTGTCTCTGTCATTGTCAGTGGTTGGCCTTAAACAATTTACTCTCTCTCAGCCTCAGTGCCTGATCAATATGGGAAGAATAATAGCAACTCACCCTTCAGAATAATTGGTCAGATATGTGAAGCCCTTTGCGTAAATCCGAAATACAGTGATGATAAAAAACGGCACTCCATACCAGCTCAGAGGCACAGTCACCTTTATTTTTCATGCAACGCACTCAAGGAACACCCCCCCCCAGCATTCAAAATTGGCTTTGGAGCTGAGCCAAGCTCTCCCTATCTGAATCTGAGCACTGAGAACAATGGGCTATGCTATGATAGGGATTATAGCTGGGATACTCATCAAAATCACCAACAAGAAAAACCATGTGCCCAGTAAGAGGCCAAGGCCTGGAAATCCTGTCTTCGAGCCTTGGGCCCTGCTACTTCATCCCAGTTATGTAGGGTGAGGCTGTGGCTATTCGGTGGCTAGGGAAAGGCACTCTGTGATTGTTTTAAGGCTCAATTCTGATAGTAAGCATAAGTTTTAAGACTGAGCCCAAGAGCAAATTAAGCCTTGCACTCTTTCTGTGCTCAGAGGTCTCATCCCCTATTGTTGCTGCTAATATCTAAGGCTGTGCAATAGACTGAAAGTCATGTCTTCATGGACAGAAGATCAGGTCCTGGTTATTTATCCTTCATATTGCCAGCTGGATTGATGTAGCCCATACTTCCTTCCTTCTGTGTGTACCAGAGACTAGATGGCTTGAAGTTGCTCACTAGGTTAGGCCCTGCTTCAGACCCTGAGGTTCCTGGTTCAAAGCTTGGATCCCTGGCATTGAATGATTGGAGATAGGGATGCACTGTAGAGCCGTTCAATGCAAAGCAGTTAGCTTTCTCTGCCTCAGCCATTGGCTGCAGACCTGTGCAAATAGGAGAACGCTTAATGCACTTCAAAATCTCTTTTTTTATTCCTGCATGCAGAAGAAATTGGAGTCTGAATGCATAAACTAACCTTCTGCATATTTAAAGAACTCCACGTTGATCGATGAGGGCAGCAATTACCCAGCGCGTCTCTCTCTGAAGGATAGCCAGGGTGAGACAACAATGCGCCATGTGCTATAATGTCATTGTCGTTGCAGATTAATAGAATGGAGTCCTGCACTGAAATAAACGAGTCGCAGCGAGCTGTTTTGAATGTGGCCATGGATGGGAAGGAAATGTGCAGGCAGCATGCCTGGCTCTGGGCACCGCTTCTGTGGGAATATGACCTACCCAGCCTGAAAACCTCTTGCAGGGTTGGAATGTGGGAGAAGTGCACTTTGTGCATGATCGAAGTGGCTTCCCAATGCAGAAGACCCCAAAAGCAATCTGTTAGTTGCAGCCTCTAAGAGATGCATGGAAGTTCCTGAGACCTCTGCTCAGGTGGGCAGGTGCAGAAATTCCCACCCTTCCCCTGTTTAGTTCCTTCTTTTATTTTTAGACGCATACATGCTGGCTGCTGAACAATTGTGCAATTCTCTTGACTTGGGAACATAACAAAATTGAGTCAGAGCATCATTTAGAAGGTGAAGAGCATTCAAAGCAGCTCAGAGCAGCCCAGCCATGAGGCTGACTGAAGAGCTAACTTCAGATGGTGGAACTGACACCCATCTCCCTCTCGTGCCTCCCACCTGTCCTCTCTCCTTCTCATTAGCTCCCTTGAAAGCAATTGATGGCAGCAGGTTTGCTTCCTTCTCCTCTTCCATAGGTGCTGCTGATAAGGCTGGGAGCAGGGACTCTGTACTGCCAATTTAGAAAAGTTAGTGCTGGAGGGGGACAAGGATGGTGGATCCTGGGACTGGCACTGGTGCTGGTGGGGGGAACTTGGTTCACAGGAGTGGAAAAAGGAGTGCACTTGACATGGACATTGCCTTCAGGGCCAGATTGTTTTGGGCTACACCTGGAAGTTGACTTCTGCTGCAGTGCTTCTCACCCAGCCAGCAAACTTCCCTCTTCACTGGTAGAACCCAACAGTGAATGGCGATGACATCACTGGCCACTCACTTCCAAACTGTGAGGCTAATAAGGAGCCTAAAAATAGTGGTAAGGAGACCAGGGTGGGCTGGAGGGCTTTTTCAAGCATGCAGGTATCGCACGTAGCAGATCTGCCTGCTCCGCCACCAAGCCTACTTATCACTATTTTTAGGCTCATGCAGCAGTCTTGCTGCTCAGCAGTGGGTCTCCTGCAATGCCCCTGGGGGTGTCTTCTGATATCCCAGGGTGTCTTGATGCATAGATTGAGAACCCCTATTGTACTGAATCAGACCCTTGGTCCACCTATTTCTTGTCTATGTTGACTAGCAGTGACTCCTTAAAGTTTCAGGCAGGGGTCTTTCCAAGCCCTACCCAGGGGTGTCAGGGAATGAGATCTTCTGCACGCTGGGCATGGGCCTTATCACTGAGGTACATCCCCCACAGTTCTGTGGTTTGTATCCATCTGCATCCTTGGCTACTCTGGATCTGAGGCTCCTTTGTCACTTTGTCCCCCACCAGTCCATAGTATGTCGCACTGCCAATGGGGTAAGCTTCATTTTAAGGTGGAGCAGGTGACCAGATGGTCTGAGAGAGCTAAGTAAACATATTTTTTCCCCTTATGTCCTGGTAGGCAATGTCCTGGTTCCCAGTGAGACTCCTTGGAACCACACCATCTATTTTGCTGGTGTGAGTCTGAGGAGAGGTGGTTGGTGGGGTGTGTTGGGCTGGGAAAATGGGGATAACATCCCAGCATGCACTGTCATCACTGCTAGGATCCACCCCCTCCTGCCCTCAAAACACTCCTTGTAGATATTGCTCTGGTTTAATGACATCTTCGCTGCTTTTCATTTGGTTTCTGTGTCCACTTCCAAATTCTGACATTGATCTTTAAAGCTCTAAATGGATATGTCAAGCACTGTCTTCTCTCATCTGAATCAACTATGCATCAAGATTTTCTCAGGTGCCCTGTTTTCATCTTTCCTTGTTTCAAGCACAGTGGGATGGCTACTGAGATCAGAACCTTCTCAGCAGGTGTGTCGAATTCCTTGTCCAGGGAGGGTTCTTCTGCTTCTCCTCCTTGTTGGCATTTCAGGATCAGGCAAAAGCTATTCTCTTTCAGCAAGTTTTTGAGGGCATTTAAGGGTCAATCTACCCAGAATGCTAAAAGCTTGTTGTGCATTCATCTTTTTTCTTCTTCAGTAGAAGCTGCAGGTCTGTATCAGTATTGTGCTGTAGTCAGTGGTGTCATCTACTCTCTCGCAAGCCGGAACGGTGGGCGGGACT
>JAJKFI010000075.1:4502473-4564915 GCA_029204185.1 Lerista edwardsae
ACTCCAAAGCCTGCGTACTCCTATACAAACCAAAATTGGGACAATAAAAATTTGCTCACATCCAACAGGTTAGAAATACAGCAGTACTCTAATATACACTGTGCAAGCTGTGACTGAAAAAGGTTTTCATTGATGATAATGGGGTAATTGCAAAGCTGGAAACATTTGTATGGTTGACAATGGGCTTGTTTGCAAAGTGACTGACCACATTTACACAAAAGGTATTTTCCAAAACATTAATCCTTTTTGCATAGGCAGAGATGGCTTTAACACCACAGGTATTTGCAACCTTGATTTAATCTTGAGTCTCTTGGGTTTGGTAGGGCGATGAGTCTCAAAGCAGCAGTAAGAGTTCTGAGGGAGGAATGGTTCCTGGGGAAATATTTAAATGGGTGTTAAATAAATGGGAGGAGTGAGTTTTAACCCTCTCCCCAGTCCACTTTTAAATCTAAGCATGAAATGTGAGTTGGAGGCTTGGATATGAGGATGCTTGTTTCCATGGAGATGGACCAGGGATGCTGACCAGGCCACATGCAGAATTGGAGCAGGTTTAACAGCGGGTGTTCTTTGAAAACAGGATTAAGCTGCATAAACAGTTAAGCTTGTAGGCCCCCCCCCTGTGGTTCCAACTAGGTTCTAGCCATGAAGGAAGTACTTACCTTCGCTCAGCACCAGAATCCCTTCTAAGCCAGAGGTCTCAGCTCAGGATGGTTTTTGATTCATATTCAGAACATTCTCACACATTACACAGTAGCAATCCTGGGATTGTGACTGAGGGAACATTTGGGTAATGTGCTGAAGCCAGTCCTGGTTCTCTAATACCTGCATGTATTAAAAAAAAAAGATGCCTAATTCACACATTGCATTTTCAGCTGCACTTTTTAGTAAATTTTAGGCACTTGTGCAAGCAAAGCAGTTAATCTCACTAACTTTATTGTTTGCCTGCAAACCGCTTTGCGAACTTTGTGTTGAAAAGCGGTATATAAATAGTATTGATTTATTGATTTAATCTCAAAGACTGCCTGGAACTTAATATTTACAATCAGAAAAATGTCCTCTTGGGTCAAAGTGGCTAGCCACCTACTGAGTGTTTTGAAGAGGGAGAGAAGGCTGGCTACCCTTATTGAGTGTAGCTTGTCTCTCTTGCCAAAACTATCTGGACTGTTAATAATTGGATAGGCACCTTTTGTGTGAAGAGCATCTTATTGAGGAAAGGATTTGAGGTGGAGTTATCATTGACCAAACTTCATCATTAGAGTCAGATCACATTGCATATCTCTTCTTGGTATTGTTAATTTGGGCTTGTTTGCATGATAAGCAATATGGAATCTCCATATACAGAGGCACTATACTAATATATCAGACATTAGGAATGGGTTGGTCCATTTTCTTCACATCTAGTTAGTGAGCTTACTAGAGGCTTCTCTCTGGATGGTGTTGGCAACAGAATAGTGGACTAGAGAGACTTTAACTTGATTTATCAAGGCAGTTATCATCTGGTCTTATTCTCCATAGAGGTATCTTTATGTAGTGTACCTTCTCTCTACCTATCAGGACCATAGCTCAGTGACAAGCACACATACCTTGCATACAGAAACTCTTGGGTTCCCAGGTAGGCCATGGGGAAACCCCTGTCTGAAAACCTGGAGGGAAAACCTAGAGGGATCTGTGGTCAAACTCAGCATAAGATGGCTTTTTCCATTCACACTATGGTCTGGATTGCATAGTTGCAATTTAAGGAAAGGGATGACACTCAACTCTGTAGCATACTGAGAAGTTTGAGCATCCTCTCTAACTCCCTTCCCTCTTGCTGTGTACCTGGCTTCCTGAGTTATAAATGTTTGTGTAACTAGCAGCTGCATCAGCACTTTTGCACAGGTGCAGCATGTCCTTTGATGGTACTTTCATGCAGGCACAATAGAACTGGCTGCTTCCATGTTTCTACTTCCCTACTACCCCCTGGAACTAATCGTAACTGGTATGTAGGTAGGGAATTTACAGTTGAATCCTTGCCAATATTCCAGCACAGATGTAGCCGCAATGCAGCCCTGAGGTAAGCGAACAAACGCTCTCTGACCTTGAAGAGAACCTCCTTGACTTACTTCCTTGACTACCCTCCCCCCTCCATCAGGTCATAGCACATGCCCTGGTGGCATGGTTGGTTTGGTGCTGGAAAGTTAGGATTGGGCTGTTAGTATGTAGAGTACCCTAAATAGCTGGGCCTCTGATCCTAGAGGAAGGGGAGTTGTACTGCTGTATTCACAAGAGGACTATCCTTGTGCTTGGATAGTCTAGGCAGTGGTTCTCAAATTTTTTGACCAGGACCCACTTTTTAGAATGGCACTCGTGTTGTGATCCACCAGAAGTGTTGTCATTAACCTGGAAGTGATGTCATAGCTGGAAGTGCCATCATCAAACAGAAAGTGCTGTCAGTGTGATGTAATCAAATGACACTCCTAGAATGCAAACTGGCATTCTTGGACTGAAGCAAATGTACAATCATAAAACATATTTGACAGAAAGCAAAATTAGGACAAAATATTGTGTAAAAGCACTGAACTAAAAACAAAATTTAAAAAACCCATCACTTGAAAATTCAAACCGTTAACACTCAGAAAAGCAATCTAGCAAGAGTAAGGTCTGCAGTTTCCAAGATGACTACTCCCAGCTTTCCAGGACCCACCTGACATCAGGTCCTGACCCACCAAGTGGGTCCTGACCCACAGTTTCAATAACAGTGGTGTAGGATGATGGATTGTGAGCCTGGTGTAGAATCTAACTGCAGGGTATCGTAACGATATCGTATCGTAAGGGCAGAGATGAAGCAGAGACTTTTCCCACTCATGCCTTTTGGTCGAAGAGCAGTTGTACCACCACCTGGCTGTGAGTCACACTTAGGACAACCTTTGATCAGCCTGGTTGTGGGTGTAGAGGGAGGCATGCAGGGGCCTGTTATAGTCCCAGAGCTGAATACATTTCATTGGTTGCTACCATATTTGCATAGCCTTGCAGCAGTAGGTAAAAGATACGGCCTTGTGCATGGCTAGGTGCATAGAGAAGATGCATGACTGGATAAGGGTCACACAGTAAGGGATGGCGGGGACCAAGAATATGGTGCCTTAAAGGAATGGGGGGGGGAGATAATCTTGCACACAAGACGTTTTCAGGGTCAGCAGCTGTGACTATCTCGCACATCTGTGGAGTAAGGGTGATGGTGATCCAGAGTGACAGCCTTGCTTGTTTGCCTGTGGCGCAATCAGCGAGCCAGGCTGAGGAGATGCGACAGCCCAGCTCCTTCTGCAGATCCAGTGCGCCCCTCCCCCCATTTCATCCCATGTGTGCCACTGGTCAGCCAACTGGAACTCGGGAGGCTGATGTGGTGGGGGAGTGCCTGATCCTGCTGGATCTGCATATGCAGCACGTTCACCAGGTTCAGGCATTCGAAGTTGTTGATTCAAGGTTGTTATCTGGAATTCTTGTTTCTCTTGTGAACAGAGAACCTCACAATATTTTAGTTAGCATCTCCAAACTTTCTCAAGATACTGTGCTCAAAGTGAATATTTCCTCACCTGAAAAGAATGTAAAAATAGCCCTGGCTGGATCAAGCCTAGTCTAGGTCCATCTAGTCCAGTTTCCTGTATGTCACAGTGGCCCACTAGATGCCTCAAGGAGTACTCCAAACAACTTTCATCTAATAGTTCCACAAATTAGGGTCCAATCCTATTCACCTTTCCAGCACTGACATAGCTGTGCCAATGGGGCAAGCTGTGGGTCGGGATCCACTTGGTGGGTCGTAACCTGATGTCATGTGGGTTGCGGAAAGCTGGGAGCCACCATTTTGGAAGCTGCAGACCTTGCTCTTGCTATATTCCTTTTGTGAATGTTAACAGTATGAATTTTCAAGTGAGGTTTTTTTTTTAATTGTTTTTAGTTGAGTGTTTTCACAAATATTTTGTCCTCCACAAATATTTTGTCAGGGATGTTTCATGGTTGTGCAATTGCTGCAGTCCACAAATGCCAGTTTGCATTCCAGGAGTGTCACTTGATTGTGTCACAGTGATGATACTGCCTGCTTGATGATGTCACTTCCGGCCATGACATCACTTCTAGGCTAATGATATCACTTCCAGTGGGTAACGACACGAGTGCCATTCCAGTTCCTATGATGGGTCACAACTCACCACTGTGGGAACCACTGGGTTCTGATCAGAAGGAAGATCTCAGGGTAGTGGTGAATAGCTCAAAGAAAGTGTCAGGAACTCCTGGCCCAGATATGTGTGCCCTGAAGGTGCCACAGTGATCATGGCACCCTGGAGATTTAGTTACTTTTAACCTTACCTGGGGAGTTGTGCTGGCCTCTGGCAGGGTTGCAGCCCCCTCTGGGAGTCTCCCCAGTGCTGTCCTCCACCAGCTTCCAGAATTCGCTCAATTTCATGTTCATCACTTTGGTGACACTATCTAACCATCTCATCCTCTGCCGCCCCCTTTTCCTTTTGTCTTCAATCTTTCCCAGCATGAGGCTCTCTTCTAAAGAGTCCTCTCTTCTCATGAGGTGGCCAAAGTATTTGCCAAGATTTTGCCAAGTATTTGCCAAGTAGGTACCAATATTTACTGCAGTACTAAAGTCTGAGTAGGACTTCAAGAACCACTGTGTTAGTGTATACCTAAAATTTTGATTTCTAGCTCCAATGTGCATTACTTTACACTTATTTACATTGAAGTGCATCTTCCATTTTGCTGCTGATTCCCCCAGTTTAGAGATATCCTTTTGGAGCTTTTCACAATCCCTTCTTCACAATTCAGAAAGGTTTACGTGGCCACCTTGCTGGCTATCCCCAACTCCTGGTTCCCCAACGTTCACCTCTGCATGATTATTTCAATGGTGGCTTACTTTCTAAGCTGAAACAGAGGTTAACCAGGAACTCCTAAATATCCAGGGGGCTTTTCTCATTTTCAGTTTGTGTTTCGCTTTGAACTGAGGTATTGGTTTCCTTTCAGGGCTATTGTTTTGAAAACTGGCAGAGAAACAAGATCACAGTGAACGCTTACCAGCCAAAATCCAGAGAGGGATTTTTTTTAAGTATCCAATTATTAGAAACAAAACAAAATAGCATTAAATCAGATTAGTTTTCCCAATCTGAATCTCATAATTGAATTAATTTTGTAATGTGTATTTTCATGCCAACATTTGAATTTTGACACAACTCAACTCCTGAAAAAGCAAGATGTCCCCTCATTGCATTCAAAATGTATGTCAGGATTTGAAGCCCCACACCTGCAAGCTGGACCTTGAAATTAAAGTTTCTGAATTTTTGAAACTTCTTGAAATTTTGAAACTGAATTCCACTGGACTCCTTCTGTACTTCTTGAGGCACAGTACATGTCATATTGCAGATTAAACCCAAGATATACTCTTCAACAATTGTCGTATCACAATCCTCCTGCTTTACATAAATATATTTAATCTGGATATTTGCAGTGGCTTCTGAGATACTAAGCACATTTATCAGAGGTAGATTTTGCCTAAAATTTTCCATGCTTTGGGTAGATAGCAGGAAGTTGTCATCTCATGCCGTACTCTCTCTCAATAACTGAACATGCCGTATTTGGGGGGAATCAGCATGCCTTACCTGAATTCTCCACTAGATGGTAGAAAGGGACCAGAGAAGGGCTGAGGGACTTCATTAAAAAAAAAAAACAACTTTTGCAGATGTGAAATTGACAGAAAGCCCAGCTGTAGTGGCAGTTTTGTACGTTTGCTCCTGACATTGTCATTCACAGAAAGAGATTTGCATAGGAAGAGGAGAAACGTATGTGCGTTTTAGTGACACATCTCCATTTGCTGTGCTAAGGGCCTGATCCTATCCAACTTTCCATTGTTGATGCAGCCACAAATTGTGGCCTACAATGCAGCCCTGAGATAAGGGAACAAATCAGCGGCATCATGCAGCCGGAACGCTGGGCGGGAGGAACGGGTGAGCGGCAGCCCGCCTGTTGCATACCGCTCTGTTTCGCCGTCTTCCCCACCCCCGCGGGGACGGGGAAGACGGCAAAACGGAGTGGTACGCAACGGGTGGGCTGCCGCTCACCCGTTCCTCCCGCCCAGCGTTCCGGCTGCATGACGCCGCTGGAACAAATGTTCCCTTACCTGAAGAGGCCTCTGTGAATGCCCCACCACCACCACAGGATGCATCACATGCCCTCTTGGCATAACTGCATGGCAACTGGAAAGTTGGTTAGGATTGGGCCCTGAAAAACAGCCTTTCTCCTTTTTGTTCATTTTCCAAGTGAGACCAGCACACCGACCAGTCCAAAGATACAATACCACAGCATGTATTCTCCCATAGGGCGTCCTATGGAGAGAATCCCAAAGGCATATCTGAAGGTGAACAAGCCAGCATGGTGTACGGGACAGAATACTGGATTAGGTCTTCAGATTCTAGATGTTCAGTCTTTTTGGAAAATGTCTTCTTTGTCAGCAGCAGACTTGTTGTCAGTCATTTTTCAAATAAGCTCATTATCCAGCTTTGTAACTATCTCATTATCCTCCAAGAAAACATTATTCTTCATCACAATCCAGTTCAGTGGTGGTCCTACCATGGTCTCAGGAGGGGGGGGGGATGCCCTGGATGTTGTTGCCGTTGCCGCCACCAGGGCCCTTAAGGGTGGCAGCACTGCCTCCAGCCCCATTGTTCTGCCCTTTTAGAATGCTATCTGAAGGTGTCACAAAGCTTACGGACAGCAGTAGAGTGTCACACAAGGCTCTGTAATACTCAGATAGGTGGAGGCGGTTGTCGGCCATCCATGGACCTGGCCCCGGGGCAGCTGAGGGGGCAAGGATGCGACTGATCCAGCTCACTCTGAGTATACCAGAGTGTTGCTGTATTTCCAGTCACCTGGGTGAAATGTTCTTTGAAACTCCAAAGCCTGCATATTCCCAAATCAAGTTGGGCCAGTACAGTTGTGTTTTACCTGTTTTATCTACCTGGAGGGAAGAAATAGAAGGTTGTTTTGGCTGAGGGCAAATGGGGCCTTTGTCTGGAGAAACTTTTGCTGCAAGGCACTGGAAAACTAGTGCTATATCATATAAAGAGAGGACTCCCAGGGCGCAAACCCAACCTGGGGTTATGCCAGCACAGTTAGGCTAGCAAAGTTTGGCCAGCACAAAGTCCACTGCAAAGCGCACTTGGACCACTCTCGGAATCAGGGAGGATGGCGCACATCTGTATCCTGGCCTCTCTGACTCGGAGAGTGGTCCAAACATACTTTACGATGTCCCTTGTGCCGGCCAAACATTGCTGTCCTAACTGTGCCAGCCTAACTCCAGGTTAGGATTGCTCTCCCGGTTGTGTGCAGAGATCCATTTTAGGTAGGGGTCATTATGGCTTTTTCCATTGTCAGGATCCAGTGTGCCTGGATTGTATTAAGCCATAATAAAGAAAAGAGAATGAAGTTTATAACGAACATCTTTATTATATTCTTGTGAAGTAGAAGGTCCTCCACATTGTGCTTTCAGGGTCCTTGTTTCACTCTGTTCAGTGTTTCTTCCCTTTGTCCTGGGCCTTGGCACTGCGATTCTTCTTCTTCTTCCTGCCCCAGGTGCAGGCCCTGATAAGGGCAGCAAATTTGTTTGGCTTCCGGGAAACACCTCGAGAAAACCAAAGAAACAACAGTTCAGGTTCAGGTTGACAGAGCTGTACTGGGACTGGGGGAAGTGGGGTAGAAAGTGAAGGGTAAAGGGGAGATGAGAGTGAGATCTTGCATGCAGGAGGAGAATGGATATGGGGGATGAGGAGATTAGGTGTGTGTAGTGGGGAGATGCATGAATGAGGCTGCTCCTTTAGAATAGGGGGAGACAGACGTTAGGCTTGTGGGATCTACTGAATCCAACTTGGATTCCAATCCTACACCCTATGTTGTGTCAATGCTACATTGCAGTGTTGATGCAACATCAGTAGCGCTGATGTTACTGCTGGCACCCCCACATTGGCGCTACAGCACTTGGGCCGACACTACTCATAGCGACAGCCCAAGAGCACCAACAGGGAGCCACCCGTGTGCCAGCCAAAATCGGCTGGTGCAGGGGTGGTTCTGGGAGGGTGGGAGGTGGGCATGCTGGCCTGGGGAGGGGTGTGGGGTTGGGATGTGGCTGTTAGGCTGCAGCTAAGGCCTCATCCCTGGGCCACGCAGCCCAAATTCAGGCTGTGTGGCTTCCTCGGACCTGCGGCCACAATTTTGTAGGCACAGACACAGGCTGGAGTCTCCCCTGATGGAAGGGCACAAGTGCCCTTGCACCGGGGAGGCTTCTGGTGCCTCCTGCCTTGTGCTGGATACAGCGCAGGTCCACCGCTTGGACTTGAACCTGGGACCATGTGATCTACAGCTGAACTGTTGTTGTTCCACCCCATGAAGGCAGAAAATAAATGCAGGAGTGATGAGTCTTAAACATTTCCAACTCTGCTTTTTGCCACACTTCAAAAGAGACCTGCAGCCAGTGCAAGAAAACAGACACACAGGCGCGCGCGCGCACACACACACACACACACACACACACACACACACACACACGAGCAAGCCTAATAAAACAGGAACGGGTCAGTCCACTAAAAGCTGCCTCAGTCTTGGCATTAAAAAAAATCAACTGCTGAGATCAGCTTTAAAAATAAAAATGTTTGTATGCATCATCAGCAATGATAAAGTAAGCTGGCGTGCATTTGATTACACAGAGTAACATAGTTTCAATTATTGATGAGCCCACATTTTAGCAGATCTTATTTCCGAAAAAGAGAGGAGGAGGAGAAGGTTCTCATCCTTAGATACAAAGAAGTGGGGAGACAACACACAGGGGAGAAAGTTTTTCCTTAAACCATGCAGAATCCAGGACATTTGTAGCTTGAATGTGAACAATAAACACCCTGAATTTGGTCTGGAAGCAACTAGAAGCCAGGATAGGTATTGCAAATGAAAGGGAGAAGTGATATGCAGGATGAATGGAAATGGGTGATGGCTATAAACCAGGGCTAGTTCCACCATTAGGCAGGGAGAGGCATCTACATCAGGCAGCAGATTTGGAGTAACAGGAAGAAAATAGTTAATTATTTCCATCATGAAGGGTGCCATTTTGATTTTCTGCCTCAGACGCTAATATGCCTTGGGCGGTCTCTGCTGTAAAGAGATGCATGTGGGAGAAAGAGATGAGAATAGGGGATGCATGAAGGAATGAATATATGGTTCAAAGAAGGTTGCAGAACTAGAATTGGAAATCTGTGGTAGAACAGAGGGATGAATTAATCCTCTTTTCCAGAGCTCTGGGAAATGTAGCATCTCCTTAGTCAACCAGTGATTTATATGGGAAATGCTACCCCAGTAGAGAGTTGCATTTTTATAGTGGACAAGTAAGATTCCCCTGGAATCTAGTTCTTTGCTAATGAGCAAGGATTTTCCTTTTTTTTCTTTTTCTTCTAGTGCATATAAAGAAAAACATGAAAAAATGGCATGTTTTTGTAATTCATTGTTGAGTTTTTCTAGTCGCCTGAGCCAACCCCAGGAGAATTCTTATAGCAGGCCAGAAGGGGGCACTATTGGCTCCTCGGGTCACATGATTCTTTCTGGGCAGGTGAGCCAGCTGCAATTCCCCGCTTCCTGTTACTGTTCTGGAGGTACCCACCCTGCACCACCTTTTATAGGCTAATGTGGCAAGCACAGTTTAGACACATCCTACCTCTATGTCCAGATTTGCTTCGACTGGGATGGCTCTTCTTAGATTTTCTGAAAAAGGGAAAGACACTCCCCATAACAATTTTTAGCTCCAAAATACTACATCCCCACTCCACCTTCCATCTGGGTGTTTAACCCAGAGGTCAGATTCTTGTATTGTTCCTTAGGAGGATGAATATGCCATTTTTGTGTGGGCCAATCTTTCAGCAGTGCCTCTTCTGCTGAGGAGTCATTTTGCAGCTTAGCAGTTGAGAGGTGCTGAGCAGCTGAAGGCAGCTGATGGCAGTGCCAGGAGAGCTCAATTATCACAGGGCTGCCCTGTCAGCAGCACTACTGCCGTGGCATCACTTTGCAGCTCAGCAGCTGAGAGACAGTCTGCATGATAATTGGGCTCTCCCAGTGCCTTGGGAGAATCTCCCTTTCTCTCTCACCTCTCTTGGTCTGCATCTTTCCCCCATTCCTCACTTTATGAGGCCACCTTCTGCCTCTCTGTCCCTGCAGTGGCAGTGCTGAACAGGTGGGCCAAAAGATAATTGGGTTCTCCCAGCCCCTCGGAGAGAGTCTCAACTCTTTCACCCCTCTTGGTCAGTGCCTTCTCCCATAGGGTTCCTTGCTTTCTGAGGCCTCCTTCTGTCTTTCCCTAGGCTGAAGCAGTGCTGCTGAAAGGGAGCTGGGAGAACCCAATTGTCTAGCTACCCCTGGGCTAGACCTTCAGGCCAACTGCATGTTTGTTAAATTGTGCTGGTCTAATTAGCGTATAAAGTGTAGGGTGGAGTCTACTGTTTCTGCTGAAAGGTGTGCATGGAGAAGGGGAGAGAAATCTGTTTCACTATGCTTATGTGCTTTAAGAGGTTTCCCCCAGCCAATTGCACTTCCCGTATCAGAGCCTGGTTGGAGAAATACCACTTAAAAGCAGCAGAATGTGGTGACATGGAGTTTGGTAGTGGGGTAGTTTGCTCCCCCTTCCCATGCTCTTTGCATAAAGAGCAACAACAACAACCCCTTTACAAGCAAATAGGACAAGCTAGAAAACATGCAGTTGTCTCTAACAATCTAGTTGGGGTTTAGGCTTATGTCACAAACAAAACTCCTTTCATACATTCATTTTTCTAATAATAATAATAATAATAATTATTATTATTATTATTATTATTATTCATACAATAGGTCTCCTACTTAAGTACAGGCTAGGTTCTACACCAGGTGGCCTTTTCAAGAACAGTAGGCTGGCAGGTCTGGCTGTTAATGCGGATGGTACTGCTCTCCACTCCCAGGAAATCATGCAATAGGAGGAGAACAGCCCTAAACATACAGCACAAATGCAGGAAGATGCTCGTCGCCTTTGCTTCACGTGCACAAATGTGCTGGTTTACCATACAGTACGGTAGTTGGCGCACGCAGCTCCCATGCTATATGCATAAATGAGTCTGTGATTGGGGGAGGCACCTTCTTTCCACTTCTACTGTATGTGCCTTTTGAGCAGGGAGAAGAGAACTGCTTATGTGGGCATACACACGCCTTTCTCCCATTCTGCCCTGCACTCTTGTTTGTCACCTTGCTGGGCCAGGTGCTATTGCATCCATGTGAAATTGCCACTCAAGCACATCTGTAACTTCGACGTATGTAAGTCAGAGAGAGCTTTTGTATTTGTGGCTTTTGACCAAAAAAGTTCACAAAGCAATGTACACAGCAAGAGTAATGAAAGGCGATTGCTTGTTTCAAAAAATAATCCCTATCTCAAAAAAAAAAAAAAAAAGGGAAGGAAGAAGGGAGACAACAGAAAACAGTCCCTGGAAAAGATGCTCTGCTGGGATAAATAGGGCTTGTTGTTCTCCTCTTGCTAAATACAATAGAACAACAACTTAAAAGGCATCCCTTTGTCTAATGAGCAGGGAGCATGATGCTAGAAAAGAGCCAGGGAGCTTCTCATGTGTGAGAAGTTAGCACATGACAGAAAGAGAAACCAAATGAACATTCTTTGGTTTTACATTTGCATCACAGATAGAGTCAAATCTGATCTGAGGACAGAACTACATGTTGCACTGAAGACTCGGGTTGCTGCCAAAAACCAGCAGCCCGGTGTCATATTCTCCTTCCCACTGCCTTAAGCATTTTGGCACACTTGTGTCATGAATAATGATGGCTTATGATGTCATCACATTCTGCCCAGCAGCAGCAGCAACCAGTGATGCGGAGCAGGGGGCAGACAATTGATTGGATTGATGTCACAATGCAGATGTGTGCCAAAACATTTCAGGGTGTGGGGGCAGAACCTGTCACAGAGAGCTACCGTCTCTGTGACTACAGTCTCATGTCAAGAGTAGTGTGAAGTTTCACCTCACATATAAAATACGAGAAATGAAACTCCCTGCCTAATATAAAAGAACATCAAGATCACCCCATCCAGGTGTTGCATTTTGAGGGAATGACTCCAATAACTACATAATTATTAAAGATGGAGTGGGTGTCATATAAGCAATGCATCCATCATATAGCAACTCTGCCAGATGCATGCTCAATTTTTTCTTGAGGACCTCCAAGGAAGGAGATTGCACCACCTTCCCAGCTATCCCTCCCATCTGGCCGACACAAGCTGCCGCTCTTGGTACCTCACAGGCGGAGGGCTGCTTTTATGCTCTGGTTTCTCAACAGTCTGGCTCTTTTCACTGGGACTCTGCTGTAATGTTTCTAACAACACTGAAGATGGACAGCTGATACGACTATCCCCAGCAACAGCTTCAGTTGAACTGAGAGGTAGCGGCTCAGACAGTGATGGTGGCGATCGAAGGGCTGGTGGCGATCGAAGAGCTGATGGTGATCGAAGGATTGGTGGCGAACGAAGGGCTGGCGGCGAAGGAAGGGCTGGCGGTGAACGAAGGGCTGGTGGCGATCGAAGGGCTGGCGGCGATTGAATTGCTGGTGGTGGGGTTTTGAGTTTGACCGCTCTTTTTGGAGATCTGGGTGAGCTGGGCTTTTTCTTTTTGATTTTACTTTCCCGGGCACTCATTGTTTTGGTGGCAGTGTGAATGTTCCAGCTGATTGATTTTGCAGGTGAGCGCTGAGGGGGGCTCTGCCGTGGAGACGGAATCTTGGAAGGCAGAAAATGGAACAGTCAGCACCTGGGAACCCAGGAGTCCTGACTCTAAACTGTACCTCCCACCACAAACATGCACACTGCTCCAATTCCCTGCCAGCCATTCTCAATGTTTTTTTTGTTTGTTTTTGGCTACAGCCCCTTAGGAGCTCTTCTCAGATTCCAGACCGACTCCCATCAAACAAGGATATGACAAGAACAGATAAACATAAAATCCCCTTCTCACGGTTTTCAGTCTGACGCCCCCTTCAAATATGCCAGGGCTCCTCAGGGGCCATATGGCTCCCATTGAGAATGGCTGCTAAAATATGACTAGGCAATTGTTGGAGGTCTGTCCCCACCCCACACACACACACACACACACAGCTCCTGATCCCAAGGAACCACATGGGCAACCCAATCCTCACCTGTGCTGGAACAGGCAAGCAAGAACATGACTCTTGACATGGCCTGTGCTGTATCCCGGGCAGGTTAGGAGGTGGCTGCAGAGCAACTTGGGGTAAGGGGATTTCCCCCCCCTTATGGGGCTAACTATGGGGCTAATCAGATCTCCACCAGCAAAATCATGGTGCAGATTTGAGCAACCCAGTGTAATGCCAGGCTGGCAGGGAGTGGGCTTAGGATATGGCACACGCTGCCTCTGCTGGCCACATCCCTCCCGACCCTGATTCGCCCAGCAATCCACCCTCCCCTGCCCCCAAATGCCCTTTCCCCACATTTGTTCCCCACCTCAGGCTCTTAAGCCAGGGTTTGTCCACCCTGCTGCGTCCTGCTCCTTTTCCCGTTCCTGGATGCAGCATCCTGGTAGCTCTGGTAGCAGCATCCTGGTAGCAATGGGACATTGACCACAACCCTGTTGGGCCAGGTGCTTGGTCACAAAGTGGCTTCGCCAGGCCTGGGCAGAGCCCCAGGCAGTGTGGCTCAGCAGCTGGCCTGGGGAGTCTTCCTGGGGAGTTGAGGGCATCCCTTGACATGTAATATGAGCTACATACTGTCCCTGAGCCAGCCCTTGAGAAAGACGGCGGCTTAGATGTGAACATATCCCACTCGGCAAATTTATCAGGTTGTCTATTAGTGAGCTTGCTGCTTCTTTTCCAGTGAGGTCCTTTCAAAAACAATTCAACGGGTTATCAGGTGACGACACCTGCTGATGACATCAGTGCTCCTGCTGTAGGAGACATCCTGGAACTTCGCTCCTTCCCACTACACACCTAACTGTACCACTTCAAACTGCAGGCAGAAGCATACTTATGAATGCTCCCCTTCATTAAACAAAGAACTGTTCCAGCAAGTGAAAAACTACCGGTAGCTTCAGACAGCAGGGTGTGCTAGAATCCTTCTTTTTGATGTTCTAGTTTCTTTGTTGTTGTTGTTGTTCACAGGGAAGTTGGTTCATTTATTTTTACAAAAGAGAATGTTTTTTTAAAAAAATCTATACCTGTACTCTTCTTGCAATCAGAAGCGAGGTAATTCTACTATCTCCCTTTAAAAACCTCATTCACCTGCATTTTTAGGCCTGCTGAAGCGGGAATGAATTGGTAGAATGGACTGTACCACTTTGGTCTGCAAGTGAGCTATGCCATTTTTTAATGCGCCCATCTTTAACGTGCCTTATAAATGGAACATTAACACAAAGAGAAGATTGGGCTCTCTCCCTGATGTGCTACTTTTTCTTTGCAAGCAGTTTTTTTATTTTACATGGGGACACATTCAAAAAGACACTCTCAATCTGAAGCGCTACTGTCCACCTTGTCACTTCCGGATGGTGCCACCTTGTTCTTCTCCATACATAGAGCAGGTCATAGAATAATCAGCTGAACTACATGATATTATAGCTGTGCCTGCTACCCTTGGCCCCAACACCAATACTCTGCTCTCCCCAGAGTGATCCCAACTCCCACCAAGGTAGTGTATGCAGGAGATGTATACCCCCTTTCTCAAGAATACTGAATACAAGGACACCAGGGGGCCAACAGGCATGGGATTTCTCTCCCTATGTTCAGCAAATGTGAGGAACATTTGGTGAGCTTTTGCATGGCCGTTCCTGCCTCTTTTGCTGCCCAGGAGCCAGGAACAAAAATGCCACCCCCGATCCAGAAATAATTGTGGTCGCTGCAATTACTTCCAGTATACTTTCTTTTTTCTTTTCTTTTGCTTTTTTTGGGGGGGGGGAAGAAAAGCAGGTGGCGCTACTTGGAGCAGTGCACCAACTGCTTCAAGTGGCATGCAACCACTGCATGTGCGCACCTCGGAGGCAGTGGATTGGTGCACAGTGCCACTTCCAAGTGTGCCGTCCAGGGACACTTATCCTTGCTGTCACCCTCCCAAGAATGCTTGGCTTACATGGGAATGAATGCAACAAATGTTTTTAGGCCTTGCTCAACTTGAAATACAGTCCTGTTAGAAATTAATTGCCAGTCAGGACTCTTGAACGTTTATTTCTTTGGGAACATGGATCTCCTCGCTGGAACTTCAATGCATATTCGGAAGCAGGGAGCAATTCCCAGGAAAACAACAAAGATGCTACAGGTTGCAAACTGAAACATATGAGATCCACATTCTCCCCAACTCCCAGGGCCCAAAGATTTCTGCCTTTTACGGAAGACTCACTTGGGCTTTGACCAGTCGAGATGATGAAGACGAACGGCTCTTTGGGACTTGGGACGTCCTCTGCTCCTCAGCATTTTCTTCTAAGGCAGGCCGCAGCAAGTGGATAATTCGGACCCAGGCTTCAAAGAGGTGTTCCCGTCTACCTGTTTCAGAGCACAGCTGGAGGTAGAAAGTGCGGCCGTTCGCCAGTTTAAACCGCAGCTGCTGCCTCTCTGCGTCGTGGACTGTGATCTTGACAAAGCGCAAGGGGAATAACCTGCATGGGTATGGCAACATTTAAGGCTTTTAACAACAACTTACCAGTAATTGCTCTATACTACAGGGTCAAATTTGAAATGATAACCTGCAAGAAAGCGTGTCTTTGTCCATTGCCCGTCAAAGTGTATCTCTCAATCTAAACTGTGTAGGGGTGGATGGTTGTGCAGACTAGTGACATGTAATACTCATTTTATGCATGTGTGTGTGCTCCCAATTGACTTGATCACTCAAATGGCAACAATACCAGCAAACCCATAGTCTTTAGGAGAGAGAGGGGAGTCAGCCTTTGCTATCGGTTCCATCTTGCCAGAAGGAGTTTGGCTTGGAGGGAATAGAAGGGTGACTTTAGACCTTGCAGAAAAAGAATTTTTAAAACATCCTTAATTTCTATAGGGGACTATTGCTGTTCAATCATTCCTTTCAGCCACAGGTTTCCTCAGGATGAGTTCTAACACCACTAAACTTCAATAATGGTGTCTGGATAAATACACCATAATGGCCTCCAATGGCTTCTAGGGTCAAGCCATTTCTTACATTAAGCTTATTCCAGACATTCTCTTGATACCCGTAAACTCACCTGGTTAGCTCATATCTCACTGGACGTGGAAACTGGAACATGGACTTGTATAATGGAAACTCCTCGTCTGACGGGAGAATGGGCCGTGCCAGTAGCATTACATTGGGGATCAAGAAGACAGGGCTTGTAGAGGTGATGCCAACAGTCACAATTTGGTCTTGGTTGTGAATCTCAATTGGACCTCCTTGTTTGCTGATCTGAGAAGGTACAAAAATAGAGTTTACCACCTTCTAAAAATGGTGAAGGTCTCATTAATCCTGAAATCTTTTATTCTGTGTATTTTACTCTGTTTGAAGAGTGAAATTGTGAAAGATCTGCAGGGAACAGATATGTAAAGTAAAAACAAGAACTTACAGCAGACCTCTTTCAGCTTTTGGGGTGAGCTGTTTCCTCCTGTCTTTGCAATTTAACAGAAAAACACCACCAAATTGAATACTATTTCAGTTGCCGGTGTTGCCACCTCCATGTGCTTTAAAAATGTTTCTTTTATATACATTTTAAAGCCTCCTGTGTATGTTTGTCCATTCATGCATTGTTTTGTTGCCTTATTAAAAATATCTCTTTTTTTTAAAAAAAAGTGGACAATTTCATTGGGGAGAAACATTTTTTCATGGCATCAAAGACATTAACCAATCAGTGCCACCCATATTGCTTCTGCTAAAGATCTGCAGAATTTTTTATTTTATTTTCCAGAGCACATCTTGAAGAAGAGAAATACATTTGAATGGAACTAAGGGCACTTCCAAATCAGCCCCACTGCTTTAGGAAAATGTTCTATTTGTTCACATGTATGTTTAGAGATTTTATAGCCTGTCTTTCAGTCCCCAAGGCTGCTCACAAAAATTCAAATGAAAAAATGAGCCAATATTGTATATGATAAATTAATAATTAAAAGAACAAAGTTATAAGAAGAAAAACTGAGGAAACAAGGTTAAAAAATGAGTAGGAGGGCATACAACTTGTCGTTACTCCTAGGTGCAATGTTATACAAACTTAGGGCCCAATTCAGAACTGCCTGACTGCCACAGGCACAGCAATAGCCAAAATAAGCATTCAGCAGCAGCAAGGCAGCCACTGGAATCTTGCCAGGAGAAGGGGACATTCATCCCCTTCCCCCAGGGAAAGCCCTGTCCGCGCACAGTGGGGCTCCTCGGCTCACCACTGGCTACTTTGCTAGCGGTGAATTGAACAGCCCATGTTGGGTTACCTGAGCCACCCCTCGCGGCCGGCTCCTCCCCGCCCCCCCCTCAGTTCCTCCCCGGCTCCCCCGCCCCAAACAGGTTTAATGGCGGTTGGCGCTGCTGGAGCACTGACAGTCCACCCACTCGTGTTGGGGCCTGGCGCCGAATGAGGGCTGTTCCAACACGAGCGTAAACGTGTCATGGACGTGTTCGCGACATTTTTGCCAGCAGTACAGATGTGCCACCGGCGATACAAGCCTTCTGGATTGGGCCCTTAGTTGAATGTAAATCTGGCTGACATCAATGTAAATTTGGCTATGATTGATGTGTTAACTTACTTTCATAAGAGCCTACTAATAAGGCTTTTTAAAAAGATGCTCTGTCACCTGTACTATGGTTTGAGATTATCTCATGTCTGATGTACAAATGCAAACATTTTCACACTCCACATCTGTCATTTACTTGCACAGGAAATGCCATGAACCCCTGGAAGGAGAAGCCAATTCAGGGTGAAAAAAGGGCCATCACACCTTTAATGAGGCATCTCTTTAAGTGGAATGGAAGCAAATGTGGGAATAAAATTGTCACTCAGATTCTTCCAACTCAAAGTGAATTGAAAAAATCTGACTGTATTCTTCTAATTTCATTCCGCTTTTAATACGTTCCCTGCTTTCGCACAACAAGAAACTGCCCAAAGTGGTTCACAGAGCATAAGCAATTCATAATTGCAAAGAAGGACAAATGGAAAGCATCATGCCAACATCAGCAACATTTTATGTCAGTAATGAACATAAAGAAAAGCGGGATAAAAATGTAGTAAATGAAAAAAATAAACATGTTTTTTCTCTCCAATATTCCCAGTCCAGCTACAGATGTCTCCCCCCCCCCCACACACACACAGTGGCGTCACTAGAGTTTGCGTCCCCCGGGGCAGGAGGACAGCATGTGATCACCCCATGATGGATCTCCTCCTCCCAAACCATACAGCAACTTTATTTATTTATTTAACAATAGTACAGGTCACCCAACAAATTAGCAACCAACAAAATACCCGTGACTAATTTGATGACACTCACACAATTAAATAAAAGTTCTAGTATTAGCTCTGATACATGGAAATGAGAACTGACACATAATAATGATTTTGTTTTTCAAAAATTGCGATTTTTGCATAAAAGTATTTTGGTGTTTTAGTCTTTTGGCCATAACGTTTGATAGAATTAAGATATTACACTCCGGTTTTTCCCATAGAATTCCAGGTGAAATTCTGCATCCAATGGTATGTAGCATGGTGTTATCTTTTAAAACCATGATTTTAGCAATTTTGGTCCCTGGTGGTGTCACCCCCCCCATGCGCGTCACCTGGTGTGGCCCACCCCCCCTCACAATGCCACTGCGCATGCGCGCGCACGCACACACGCACACACACATACACACAGAGATTATAGGGAGGTGAGAAAGCACACAGGTATTGAATTTGGGAAGTTAAAATCTCATGGCATTGCCTTAAGGCTCATCAGGAGGGTGAGCCTGGGACTACAAAAGTGGGAATTGTTCGGTGATTGGCAGGCAACTGTTTTTGGCTTGGTGGGTCACAAACTGGACTAATCTAGCCTCCCTTTCAAGCTCACTGAAAAAGTAAGGTTGGGTTAGGAAACAGAGAGGGAGCAGCAACCTCAGGCACATGGATGCATCTCCATCACCCCATCCCCACTGCCATGAGACTATCCACCCCAGATGCCCATCTGACAGCCACTACCATCATGGAGCTGATCAGCCAGCCTGACAAGAATGCCCCTGATCCCTGTTGATGCTCCATGAGGGGAGGCGCAAAGAGCCTCTCCTCTTTACCTCCTCCTTCCTCAATCTCTCCCCTTCCATGCTGTGAAGACGAAAGGGGAGGAAGCAGAAGAGAGGAGTGTATGTGAGAAAACAGTAGTCATTGTCACTGTATTTATTGTGTGATTGGTTTGCTTTATCTTTTAAAAATAAATACTTGTACAGTCGTACTGTACATGCTGGGGAGAGTAGCCTGGATTAGGACCAGTTGGAAAATCACAGTCCTGATTCAGCTCTTTCCCTCCCCCACAAATGCTATATGCGCAAGCGGAAGCCAGTAGAAGTTGTTTTCCTGGGGTAATTAGCAACTATGGAGGTGGGGGGGGGAGGAATTCATATTGAGCACATGAGAGCTCAAAGGGTTAAAGCACCCCTCTCCCATAGTCTGCCCACTCCCCACACTGCTATTGACCTTCAGACTAGTGGTCTTCAACCATTTTTTGTCCCACAGCCCGAACAAACAAATAACGTTAGAGACTGGAGACCCCACTGTCAATCTCGCCACCTCCCAGAACCCTTTCTGCCCACTCCCAGTGCTGGTCACTACAAGTAAATAGTCTTATTAGAGAGAACAGAAAAAGTTACCATGAAGCCTGGCACTAGTGAAAGCTGTTTTAGCACAATTGCCAAGAGCCTGCGGAGGACTGGGACACCATCTCCTGGTACCTGAAGGGGTACACCAGCTGCCTCCCCCTTTCCCTGGTGGTGCTCTAGTCCAGTGCACTTCAACCCTTTTCATTCCCATAAGTTGCCACAACCCCAAAGCTGAGGCTTTGCGACCCCACTGGGGTCCCAGCTCCAAGGCTGAAGAACACTTCCTTAGATAAATCAAGCACAAGGCCCCCAATCATACAAAAGGCATATTGTCTGAGCCTTAGAGCGCCATCCTATACTGTGCCGGCCTAGTAAGGCCAACATAGCAGGACAATATCCTAAGGCCCATTAGGAGGCAGAAGCAGCAACGTCCAGGACAAGGGGAGGTCTTGTCCCAGTCTTACTGGGCCTGCTCGGATCTGCGCCTGCTGCTTTGCAGGTGCAGAGGAATGTGCGCGGGTGCAGCCTGAATCGAGGTCGCCATGACCGGGGACGGCTGTTAGGATTTGGCATTATGGCTGTCTTGCGTCACAACTGTATCACAGCCGCCGTCTCTGCCCACTGCGCCGCCCAGTTATGCCCCCAGAATGCTTCTGGAACAACCTTGCGGAGGCCCTGTGCCGACCGAGTGCCGCCAACACTTGACTGGCACATGGCTGGCGCCTGAGCGCCGGCACTGCTGCTCACGCCAGTCCAACGCCGGCCCAGCACCACAGCACCAATGCAGACGCACTTTACGGCATGTTTGTGACAGCGTTCGGCCGGCGCAAGGGGGTATAGCGCTGCCCGTCATCCTTTCAGGATATAATTTTCAAGCCAATTTAAGACCAGGCACCTTTCATTTTAGAAGAACTATCTCTCCAGCTGTCTTCCTTTTCTGTGTTCACCTTCCTGCCCACCCCTGTTCACTGTGCCCCAGTGACTCACCTGGATAAAATTACTTTCAAACATGGGGGAATACCGGAACATTCCATATTCCCCTTGGCGTAACTGGCGCTGAAGAGGCCCTATTTTCTTTTTTGTAAGACTGCTTCTGCGGCTGCTGCTTCGGCTACTAGTTCTCTGGAGCCTAATGGGGCTGTGGTGAGGCATCTTGCATCAGTGGCTGGAAGAAAAAATAAAGATTACAGATCGTGACAAAGGGGTTTTCCCCTGGATGTAAATGGGAACAAAATCTTGTTGTATTTCTTCCTTTTGGGTTTGTACTCTGTCTGTGATTTGGAGCTAGTATTTCTTAACGCTGATTTATTTTATTTATTTATTTATTTGATTTTTACCCCGCCTTTTTGCCCGGAGGCACTCAAGGCGGCATTACAGTATAAAAAAAATACAATATAAAATTAACATTAAAAAACAATTAAAAACAATGTTAAAAACAATACAATTAACAAAAATTAAAATAGACACAATTTAAAAAACAACACGCCCAGTGGATCATAAAATCAACTATAAAAATACACAAACCAGCCAGCCAGCCAGCCTGTCAACAGTTAAAAGCTTTTTGGAATAAAAAGGTCTTCAGCCCCCGCCGAAATGTAAACAAAGAGGGAGTAGTTCTCAGTTCTAAGGGGAGGGTGTTCCAGAGTTGGGGGGCCACCACCGAGAAGGCCCTCTTCCTGGCCGCCACCCCTCTCACTTCTCCTAGTGGCGGCACAGTCAGAAGGGCCCCCCCCCAGATGATCTACGAGTACGGGTTGGATTGTATGGAAGGAGGCAGTCCCTCAAATACCCCGGACCCGAGCCGTAAAGGGCTTTAAAAGTCAAAACTAGCACTTTGAATTGGGCCCGGAACAGAACTGGCAGCCAGTGCAGTCGCCGAAGCAGCGGCTCGACAGAGTCAAACCGACGTGCCCCAGCAACCACCCGAGCCGCCGCATTCTGTACTAGTTGTAATTTCCGGACCGTCTTCAAAGGCAGCCCCACGTAGAGCGCATTGCAATAGTCTAATCTAGATTTAGGTTCAAATAAGGGTCAGATTACCTCATCCAGCACCCGCGTGACCTGACACACCACCCGGTGCTGCTTCAGGTTCGCCACCTCTACACAATTACAAAAAAGAAAAAAAGAAAAAGCTGCTGCTTTCCTTGCACAGTGTCTTCAGTTGCAGAAGTTCAGGGCTTCTAGTTTGATTTAAAGCAGGGGTCTCCAAACGATAGCCTGGAGGCCACATCCGGCCCGCCACAAGATTTTATCCAACCCGCGGCAACTTCTTTTTTCAGATCATGTGTTAACGGTTTACATTTTTATATGTCATATATCAGTTTAAGCATGGCATTGTTTCCTTCGGGCAGCGCAATCCTAAACCCTGCACAGCACCAGCGCAACGGGGTTGTGCCGACACTGCGCCCTTAGCACCAACGCGGGAGCACCGACCAGCACCTCTGCGTCGGTGCTAAGGCAACAGGACCGACGGTGCAGGCAGCACTGGCCCTGTAGGCAGCACCGGCCCTGCTGCGCCTGCGCTGAGCCTCTATCGCGCTGACTGAAGCCGGTCGGTGCGAGGGAGGCTCTGTGCCGAGGCAGCACGGAGATTGGAGGGAGGGAGGAAGGCGGGGTGGGACTTGGGCGTGACGTGGGCGGGCTTGGGAGGTGGCCATATGGCCACATCTTAAAGCCCGTGAGGGAGGGCTGCGTGGTCTCCTCGGATCTGTGCCTGCTCTTTAGCGGGCGCAGATCCAAGGAACACATGGAGGAGGCTGGAGCCTCCACAATGGTAAGGGAGCACACGCTCCCTTGCCGCAGGGAGGCTCCAGCCTCCACCTTTCCAGCGCTGGATAGGGCGCTGGCTGGCCGGCGCTCCTACCCCAGCGCTGGGTAGGATTGCGCCCTAATTGTCACATTTCTGTGTTGTTCTGAATCATATCATGCTAATTACAAAAAAGATCCAAGTAAAGCATATTCAAGTACTTTGGCCACCACATGAGAAGAGAGGACTCTTTAGAAAGGACCCTCATGCTGGGAAAGATTGAAGGCAAAAGGAGAAGGGGGCGGCAGAGGATGAGATGGTTAGACAGTGTCACCGAAGTGATGAACATGAACTTGGGCGAACTCCGGAAGCTAGTGGAGGACAGGGAGGCCTGGCGTGCTGTGGTCCATGGGGTCGCGAAGAGTCGGACACGACTTAGCGACTGAACAACAACAACAACAAAGCATATTCATTAATTTGAATAAAACAGAGGTGTTTTGGCTCCCAAAAATGTGTGAAATTTTTTACACATATGATAGACCTTTGCTTTGAAAAGTTTGGAGACCCCTGATTTATACGAATTATGTGAATGGAGGAACTCATACAGTTCATACGATTCCTGTAGTCAAACTGGAAGTCTGTGTTCAAAGGAACCGTGAGAGGAGCAAAGTAAGGAGGCAGGTGGTCTCCTTGCCGCCACCTGTTAGTGGGTGGAAAGCAGATCAGTGCTGGTTGCACCTGCAGCAGGCTGAAGGGACAAGATGACGGCAGCAGACTTAGGGTGAAGGGAGCCTGGGACCCACCGCTGTCCTGCACATCCTGCAATCTGCTGCTGATGCAACCCACATCACCTTGTCGCCTAACGGATGAGCAGCCCCCAACCTCTTCTCTGCCAGAGGTACAGAGAGGAGGTCTGTTCATATGTTAAAGCCTAGGTTTTTCTCCAGCCAGACTTCCAGGTTAGAAAGAACAGAAGCTTCCAGAAAGAGAAATATATGGGATCAGTGAAAAGGTATATGATAGGGGTGACTGCTTTTTTGGGGGTGGGGTGGGGGTCCGGATCAGGCAAAATTTCCTTTCTTGCTTCTTTTGTTTGGAGAGAGAAGAGATAGTCTGGCAACAGACTGGGTGATTCATTCCTGAGCTGCTCCAGAAATGTTAAGGAACATCCTGTTTTCAAAGATTTCCGATAATTATTTAAGAAAATAAACTTCTTATAATTAAGCTAATTTGGGACCTGCTTGTCAAATCACTAAAGAAAATAGGGCACACTTTAGAGAAGGCTGGAATGTTCATTTCAATTTTTTGTTTTAACTCATGAGCTGGTAAAATATAACTCTTGTCATTTTGCTTAGTTAGAAGCATATTCTTAGTAAACTTGTGTCCCCCTTAGTCATCTCCGTGCTTCAATTTTTGCAGAGACTTCAATTTTTGGTCAGTTAGGGGAAAAGCTACTCATTGGAGTCTAGAAATTTGGGATTCCAAACTGTCAGGGATCTTCCTCACAAGATGAAGCAGGCACATACAACCTGTTTCAGCAAATGCCAGAATATGTCAAATTTTTTCCAAGTGCAACAGCTCTGGTACTCAGCTTCGGGTTTCTATAGTTTGAGCCAAAAGATCAAAGTTTGATCTTCGCAGATGCAAATGCAAATGCTTTGACTTCAAAATGTGAGTTTTTCTTCCTATTAGAACAGGACTGCTCTGAGTCTGTAAGCTGAAAAGTCAGCATGAAAGTCTGAAAGTCAGCATGGCTTCTGAGTCTGAAAGTCAGCATGGCTTCTCTAAGAGTACGACTGTTTGACACAGTCCCCCACCAAAGGCTGCTGAAGAATCTTCATAGTCAGGGAGTAAGACGGCAGGTCCTGTTATGGATACAGAATTGGTTGAGGGCCAGGAAACCGAGAGTGGGGGTCAATGGGCAATTTTCACAATGGAGAGAGTGAAAAGTGGAATGCCCCAGGGATCTGTCTTGGGACCAGTGCTTTTCAGCTTGTTCATAAATGACCTGAAAACAGGCATAAATAGTGAGGTACAAACTTTTCCAGGTAGTGAAGACCAGAAGGGATTGTGAAGAGCTCCAGGAGGATCTCTCCAAGTTGGGGGAATGGGCAGCAAAATTGCAGATGTGTTTCAAGCTAGACAAGTGTAAAGTCTAGACAAGTCTTTTTGCACATTGGGGCAAAAAACCAAAACTTCACCTATAGGCTTATGGGTTCTGAGCTGTCTGTGACAGCTCAGGAGAGAGATCTTGGGGTGCTGGTGGACAATTCAATGAAGGTATTAAAAAGGCCAATTCCATGCCTGGGGTAATTAAAAAAGGGGTTGAGAATAAAACAGCCAATATTATCATGCCATTGTACAAATCGATGGTAAGGCCACACCTGGAATATTGTGTACAGTTCTGGTTGCCGCTCCTCAAAAAAGACATAGTGGAGCTGGAAAAGGTGCAGAAGAGAGCGACAAAAATTATTATGGGGCTGGGGCACCTTCCTTATGAAGAAAGACTGCAGTGTTTGAGGCTCTTCAGCCTAGAAAAAAGGCGCCTGAGGGGGGACATGATTGAGACATACAAAATTATGCACGGAAGGGATAGAGTCGATAGAGGGATGTTTTTTCCCCTCTCTCAAAACACCAGAACCAGGGGGCATCCGCTAAAACTGAGGGTTGGGAGAGTTAAAACAGATAAAAGTAAGTACTTTTTTACCCAGCGGTTAGTTAATCTGTGGAACTCTTTGCCACAGGAGGTGGTGGTGGTGGCATCTGGTCTGGATGCCTTTAAGAGGGGACTGGATGGATTTCTGGAAGAAAAGTTCATCATGGGCTATAGGCAATGATGGATTGTGCAACCTCCATACATTAGTGGTGGGCTACTTCAGAGTGCCAGGTGCAGGGGAGTGGCAACAGGATGCAAGCATCTTGTTGTCTCATGCCTCCCTGGGGCACCTGGTGGGCCGCTGTGAGACACAGGAAGCTGGTCTAGATGGGCCCTTGGCCTGATCCAGCAGGGCTCTTCTTATGTTCTTACGTTAAGCAGTCTGAAGTTATAGAGGTTGAATCCATGAGGCAGGGCCTTGCCCATTACGGCACCTAGAGCTGGATTCCAATGTGAGAGATGCCTGTCTGACTTGGTTGCTGCTTTTCTTTGAATGGGCAGCAAGACCTGGCTCTTACACCATTGGCTGGTATAGGTTGGGGAAGAAGGAACTGATTTTTGTTTCTGCCCTAGTAAATTTGATATTATGCCATCTATTTTTGACTATGATCCTTGTTATTTATTGTGTTAAGTTATTAATAATTTTGTGAGCATTTTTAACATGTGGTTAGTTTGCTTGAGACTGTTCAGACTGAAACATGGGCTAGACATGTTTAATAAGACAAATTGGGGCTTTCCCATTGTATCCTCATCAGAATCCTGTGGGCTTATCTACATTATAGGTTTAATGTGATTTGTGCTTCCACCTCCAATCTCATCCCCAGCAAGAACCCTGGGAAATGCAATGTGGTGATATGCTGAGAATTTCCTATTAGAATCTTTTCTTATCTCTGTGTTAGAAATTCCTGACCTTTCCCCAAATGACAACAGTTCTCAGGGTTCTTGCGAACAGGCAATGATATTTTCAGCCTGTAGTGTTGATATATCCTGTTAATTGTTACATAGCAACATACCCTGGTCATCTTTATAGTAGGATTGATAAATTGGCCCTGGGTATTT
Source organism: Lerista edwardsae (assembly GCA_029204185.1). NCBI lineage: Eukaryota > Metazoa > Chordata > Lepidosauria > Squamata > Scincidae > Lerista > Lerista edwardsae. Next base: position 4,528,745 of record JAJKFI010000075.1, read on the forward strand.
ATAGATTACAGGTTCTTTAGTCAGGAACGATAACACTTGTATATTTTGTACAGCATCTTACACTTTTCTGGCACTAAATAAATGCTGCCTACCTATTTGGTTTGTCATTGATTGGAGGTTGTCTTAAATAGAGTTGCGTCTGCACTGGTCAGTTGCTGCTTGCTTTGAGCTAGGCTTGCCAGTGTTTAGCCTCAGAGCTATTTTCAGTTCCTGGGCTCAGTCCTGAAATATTGAGCCCAGTGAAGTATTAATCAAGGCGAGGGTGTCTATGTCAACGTGCAGAAAACCATTTGGGCACTACTAGATGATCACAACCAGTCCTCATTTGTCTGAGATTAAGGGGAAGGTTTACATGCCAATTGATGCAGATTGTAGACAGTTGGCCAGTGCCTCTTGCTTTGCCACCCTCCTTTGGGCCAGGAACTAAGACTTACCTATGTGTTCTCTCTCTCTCTCTCTCTCTCTCTCTCCCCCTCCTGTTGCCTTGCCTATCGGCTTCTCTTATTCGCAGTCCTCCTTTATCACACACCACAAACTGTTTTATGACATCACTGGTGCCTGTATCACCTTTTTAGGCCAGTCATTGTAAACCTGCTAGAGAGGTGAGCTATTGGAGCAGAGATATAATGTAAAATCTATGTTTAAACAGAAACTTAGATGCAGGGGATCATTGTCCAATTCCTACTCAGTGAACGGTGGATGACAGCTTTCAAAATCCAAGACTTCTGGGCCTTTTTGTGTGGAAGAAGAAGAAGGTTTAGGAGGGACACTTATTCTCAAACCTGCAAGACAAGCAGTCCTGCCCCAATATTCCCTTTCCTGCTCCCACTTATCAATCAATCAACCAATCAACCAACTGTACTTACGTACCGCTTTCTCTTGCCTAACTACTGCTGCCACAGAGTGAATGTTGAATAAGGCAAGGCAATACACCTGCTTCCACTGCAGTGGCTGTATCAGTTACGGTCTACAAGATAAAGGTTGGGCAAGGAGGGCTTCATGGGTTGCCCAGCTGCTCTTGCTTTGGAGTGGCAGCTCCAAACTCAGTGGGCAACCCAATCCAATGCCAGGGTAGTACTGGCAGCCTGCGCGCTGCCCTGACAATAACTGTTACAAAAGTGCCAGTGGACAATGCATGGTGTCAGCAGTGAGGCAATTGCCGGTCAATGCTGGGCCCCGATGCCAGCAGGACACCAAAAAAAGCACCTAGTGGTAAGTATCTCCACTGCTTCATGAGGAGACTTCTTGGGACAGGGGAAAGGTGGGGAGGAGGCAAAACTGGGGAGGGTGGACAGGAGGGTGGATCTGGCCAGGAAGGAAGGGAGGAGGATGGCATCAGAGCTGCTACAGAATCCTATCCCCCATCCCAAGCTGCGGAGACCGACACAAGTCTCCCTGGTTCTGTACCAGCTAAGGAGCTGGTACACCCATTAAGGCTACCGGGCTTTACTCGGGGTAAGGGAACTGCTATTATTCATACTGATTCCAGCTAGATTTGGGATTACTAGTAGCTTTTGATTGACACAGCCCAAAGGAATAGCTCTCCTCCTATCCCCCATGCCTGCATGCCATCCAACCCCCCCTTGGTTGCCCTTCTCTGTACCTTGTCCAGTTTGTATAATGTCCTTTCTGAGGTGGGACAAACACAGCCATAGGGAGTATTCCTAATATGGCCACACTGTTGAACTTCTGCAGCATATGTATTACCTAATCAGTGAGAATTGCGAGGATTATCTCTTGCTTGTCTCCTGCTCCTTTTAGCCACACGAGGGTGCTACTGGTACACTTAAAAGGAAGGGGCTATTTAAATAGTATAGCTATGCTTTGGGTAGGCATGAAGTCAATGGCCAGGCAGCAGCATTTGGGGGGGGGCACACATTTGAGTAGAGCTCTTCCGTTTGATACAGCTGGCAGAAAAAACACATTTGATCAATGAAGGCGATTCAATTGGCACACTTTCTGCTGCTTATGGGGAAAAGCCATAACTCAGTGGTACGGTAACGCTTAGTATAGAGAAGGTCCCGGGTTTAATATCAGAAAGGGCTGGGAAAGAATCCACCCTAGAAAGTGGCTGCTGATCTAATACTGAGCTAGATGGGGTCAGGGCACACTCCTAACGTGGAGTTAGGCCAGCATAGTTAGGCTAGCAAAGTTTGGCCGGCACAAGGGCCACTGTAAAGCATGTTTGGAACACTCTCAGAGTCACAGAGGATGGCGCACATCTGTGTGCTGGCCTCTCTGACTCAGAGAGTGGTCCAAACATACTTTACAGTGTCCCTTGTGCCGGCCAAACTTAGCTGGCTTAAGTGTGCCGGCCTAACTCCACGTTAGGATTGCACCCTCAGTTTAAGGCAACTTCACAATTGACATGAGGGACAATCCACTGGGTAGCTTTCCTGCACAGAGCCCATTGAAATGAATTAGTGCTCCTGCTCATTTGAATGAGGCCTGTGCAGCAGAATTTCCCAGGGGACTACTCCCAAGTGTCAGATCTATCTGTTGCCCTTAATGGCTTCTACTGGCTCATTTCACCTCTTGGTAGGGTTGCCTGTGAGGAAGATGCTTTCTTGGATTTTTGATCCAAATAAGGTGAAAGCCGAGAAGCAAGGAGTCCAGTAGGACTGGTCCCAGTATCTGCCACTTCTGTTAATTAAGAGTCAGGGGCAATGATGCAAGCTGTGATGACTGAAAGAAGCCTGGAGTTATTAGCCAGTAAAGGCCTTTCCAGATGACTAGGAGAATAAAGGAATTTCCTTCCACTCTCCTTCCCCCACTTTCCTTCCTTCCCCCACCCCAGCAGTAACATAGCAGGATCCAAATGCCATGAAGCTGCCTGCTACCACATCAGGCTATTGTTCTAGGTGACCCAAGCCTATTCTCCAACTGATGGCAGCTCTCCAGGGTCTCAGGCAGGAGATTCTGCTAGCCATGCTACCTCTTTTTGTCTTTTTCTTCCCAAACTGAAGATGCCAGAGCTTGGGAACCTCTGTACGCCAAGCATGTAATCTGCCACTGAGGGATGGCTTTTCCTCATTAGCAGGAGGAGTGCCATTGGGACGTTCTTCCTCATACATCAGGTGGTTTGGAGCCAGCTATGCCAAATGGAACAGCTCTGCTTAAATATTTATTAATCATTATTTATTTGAAGAATTTATATCCCACCTTTCCCATGCTGGAGCAAATACCCTTACATGGGCAGACTAGTCTAAGCCACCATTTTTAATGGTTTTTTTTTTTTTTACAAATATACAATATTCTGTGATTCACTGAATCCTTAGGCCCAGATGTAGCCTTCACAGTATGGTTCTCTCCTCTGGCTGCGTGCCATTGAGCTTCAGCACACAATCACAAGTCAAGCCTGGACAGGTCCTCAAGGTCGTACTCGGTTTTATGTGGCTACCTGGCCTCCCCCCATTTCCTGAAGGGCCATCCCAGTTTATTAACTGTGTTAGAGCGCAATCCTAACCAACTTTCCAGCACAGGGGTAAGGGCAATGCAGCTCCAAGGTAAAAGAATAAACTGCTCCACTGCAGAATGCAGAACATACCCCACTGGCACAGCTATGTCAGTGCTGGAAAGTTGGTTAGGATTGCACCCTAAGCCATTGTATATACTTATATTTCTGGGTCCAACTAAGATGACACAAAGCATTTAAAAAAATTGAAAATAATATGCCCAATTCAAGAGATTGTTTATGCTTTCTAAATGCTTAAATCATATCCATTGTCTAACAACTCAATCCTATCCTTCACCACATTATAGCATGCAACTGCACCAAAGGAGCATGCTGGGGGACACACACAACTGGACAGCCTGCAGGAGGTATATATTACCTCCTGATAGGCTAGCCAATTGTTTATCTCTTTGGACCTCTTTGGACCTGTGCCAGCCATTTTGCTGTCCGAAGAAAGCCAGGTGGAGTGTCAGGTTGCAAAATGGGGGATAGGATCCAGCTAAAGTTGCTGCTGCCCAATGCATGCCCTCTACCCTTGACACATACCCTGGTTCCTCCTCCTCCTCACCCAGTTATTTCCCCTGCCCTCCCCTCTCACCTCCCTATGAACCGCCTCCCCCCCATATTAGCTTACCAGCCCTGGCAACCTCCGTGTCTGCAGCAGCAGCCTCAAAAGGCCCAGCAGTGGTGCAATCTTTGCATCGTCACAGGATCCTCCTGCTGTTGTAAAAGTCTCATAGGATTGGGCTGTGAAGTCGTGCAGCAGACCTATAGATAGGCAGTTATTACTAGTGTTCCTTATTGAAGATGGGTGGGGCCTGAGGCCAAGATAATGTCTTGCTCTTGGCTACCTAGCAATTTCCCAGCTGAGGGAACACTTGCACTGGGAGTTTCCAACCTCGTAGCTTACTAGAATGTGCCATGATTTCATCTTAAAAGCCTCATGCATGGTTTTGTTTTTTTTTACAATAGATTTTGTTTGCTGAGAGTCTGTAAAAATGTTTCTCAAGAGCTTTAGTGCTCATTTTTATGGTTTCTTTAGAACCTTTCCAGATGATCATTTTATTGCTCTAACTGTAAAGCTGCAGTCCTGGCTTGCCTGCAAAGGCTCTTGAGATAAACTCAGGCTGTTCTTTTGTTTGATTTTGTAGAAACCCATGTTGATTGACACATAGAGGTGGATATGAGCCAGAGCTCACCAAGCATTAGTCCTAGGACCTCTTCCTTCCTTTTCCTTTTAAATTTTTGTTCTGCTTCATCTCTAAAGCTTAAGGTAGGTTGCCGCAATTTTCTTTTAAAGGAGAAGAACAAACCCTGTGTGCTAAAATACCCAGTATTTGCAGAAAAGACTCCATTAAAGTGTTGGGCTTGGACTAAGTAGACTTCAAATCACTCCTCAGCTTTCTGTGTGGTCTTGGGCCAGCTACTATTGATATGACTCCATGTGCTTTGCTTATTTATCCTACCCTTCCTCTGGCCAGCGTACATCTTCTCTTGCTCATCCTTCTTTGCCACAATCCTGTACAGTAGAGTAGACTGAGAGCAGATGGCTGGCCTAGAGTCACCTAGTGAGCTTTAATTTGAGCCTGTGAGAATTTGAGTGAGAATTTGTGTGGCTAACAGTCTTCCCGTGGGGCTCAAGGTAATTGCACAAGCATCCTATTCGGGGCTGCTGCTTGAGTCTGTTTTGAGGCTGAGAGTCCTAATTCTCTTGACTCCTAACCACTACATCATACCTGCTTGAGCACCTTCAGAGAAGAGTGGGATAAAAGTGATAAATGAAATACATGATAGAAAAATGAATTAAAATTTTCTGACTTCTGTTTAACCTGAATCATCAACTTAGACAAGGAAGTCTGAAGACTCTTCCAGAAAAATACAGATGGACTGGCGAACTTCTGTGAGAAGGGAATTGCACAGTCAAGGGCAGACGCTGAGAATTCTTTTATGTACTTCACAGCACAGTCCTATACATACTTACTTAGAAGCAAGTCCCCATGTGTTCAGTGTGTTTAGGGTTGCAACTTTACCTTTTGATGCATATATTGTACAATCAAAAATTGATAGTAAACATGTTGAGGAACCCAATAAACGTGGTTTAAACCTGGACCATGGGAAGGAACAATAAATGAAAGACTGCCTCTGAACACATGCAGAGTTTAAACCATGGCTTAAGCAGAGAACTGGTTTTCAGTATCAGGACTAGAAGTTGGGAAATGATGAGGACTTTTCTGAGCACATTTAGAAGGTCTTCCCGTCACCCCTTAGTAACTGCAAGATGCCTTTTCTTTCCGCTTTAGTCAGTGCCCAAGATGAAACACAAGATGCCTCTTTCTTTCGGAAGGAAAAGTGTTCCTGAACTTGATGCACACCTATAAAATCAAAAGATATAAAACTCCTCAGGGCAGCCTTACTAGCTTGGATGATGATGAGGGCGAACTGCAGATAAAGCTTGGCTTCCTACAGGACAGCTCATTTTTAATGCACAAAAGGTCCTAACGCCTGTAATTTCACATTTCCAACTCATTAACCAAATCAATATACAACCGTTACCCTTCACCTCAATTGGTACTGTTAGCCTATCTGTAATTTGCCTGCTATTAAGTTCTCTCTGGCTCTTGGTGCGTAGTAGTAGTTAGGGGGCATGAGAGGACAACAGACGTGGAAGGGGGCGGCGATGGAAGGTTGTGACACAGCTCAACATCTGTGTATGCCTGTGCGGAGCATCTGAATGGGAGTTGGACTGTGAGCAGAAATCAGATCAACTCCATATTGCAACCTTCGGCTAAAGGAGGGATGCAGGTCCTCCAGATAAAGGCTGTATGTCTTCAGTGTCCTCTGCAGTGCCTAGCACACTACTGCAACACTGATGTTCTGTTTCACACAGCAGGCTTTGAAAATGAGCATAGAAATAAACAGGGGCAAATCACCCCTATGCAGCCCAGTTCAGATGCCTTCCTCTGCAATGCAGGGCTGAGAGCTTGACTTTTTATAGCTGATCATTGTGTGCATGCACCCAACCCCTCAGGAATGCTTAGGCAGGCACTTTTGGAATGTCCTCCCCTTTCAGCTTGGATTGGATCAAGGACGAGGCTGGGATGGGATGGGCTAGCCATCACATAAATGTACACAAGTGATAAAATATAAAATGGATATGGTGACCCTCAATTTATTAGACCTCAACTTAGCAGACTTTGGAACAAATGGATGTTGTCTTCTCTGAAAATGAGTCATATATATTTTACACATTCATTGGAATTGCACTGTCATAAATGCATTTGGATTTAATGGACTTTTGGCATTAACAGAAACCCCGTCTCCCCTATTAGGGGTAAATTCTATCCAATTTTCCTTCCCTGATGCAACTGTCCCAATGGGATGTGTGCTGCATTTTGTGGTAGAGGGGGAATCAGGGAGGCCTCCTCAAGGTAAGGGAATGTTTGTGTGCTTGTCTTGGGGCTGCATTACAGCTGCATTGACACCAGAAATATGGATAGTATTGGGATCTTAGTCGAATGGTATTCAAACTTTTAGACCTGGACCCACTTTGTAGAATGGCACTCATGTCCGGTAGTGTAGCCCAGTGCCAAGACTGGATTCAGCTAACTCTGTGCTGTAACTTGTAGTTCTAATAAGAACTATGAACTGATGTCATTAATGTGGAAGTGATGTTGTAGCAGGAAGTGCTGCCATTCTAACATTATAAAATGAAATTCCTGAAATGTAAATTGGCATTCTTGGACTGCAGCAATTGTACAACCAGGAGACATCCCTGACATAAAGTAAGATTAGGACAAAATATTATATAAAAGCACTGAACTAAAATGAAAATTAAAAAAAAAACCCTCACTTGAAAATTCACTCACAAAAGGAATATAACAAGAGTAAGGACTGCAGTTTCCAAGATGGCTGCTCCCAGCTTTCCGCAACCCACCTGACATCAGATCGTGACCCACCAAATGGGTTCCAACCCACTGTTTGAATAACACTGCCTTAGACAATTAAATCGAGGATTCACTGTTTGTAGTTATGTTTAAATCCTAAAATTCAGAGTGCAATCCTAACCTGGAGTTCAGCTGGCATAGTTAGGCCAGCAAAGTCTGGCCAGAACACAGACATGTTCCATCCTCCCTGACTCTGAGAGTGGTCCAAACACTCTTTATGGTGGCTCGTGTGCCAGCCAAACTTTGCTGGCCTAACTGTGCCAGCCTAATTCCAGGTTAGGATTGCACCCTCAATCACATAGTGTGATTTAATGGCCCAATCCTGTCGTGCAGTTATGTTATGACAGCAGAACTCATGTTCTGCCATCATAAATGGTATGGCACTGCTGTAAATGGCATGCTGCTGCCAGGCACAAGGGAGCTGCCAGTGGAAACTACCAGCTGCTCCCTGAATGTGCCAACAGTCTGCCCAAGCCACACTGGAACAGGTAAGGTGGAAGAAGCAGAGAGAACGGGAGGTTCAGGCAGGTAGTGAAGAGTGGGGAGGAGGGGGTGGATCTCAGCAGCAAAACTGTATGCTGGATTCTGTGCTTCTATCTCTCATTTCAGTTGATGGGATTTTAAAGTGCTTTGACTTTGGCTGCATCCTGCCTGCCCACTATTAGAAACAAACATTGACTGCCCTGCCCCATGACTGGGAAGATGGGAAAGACGTGTTTCTTACTGCCCTGCCAATGAAGCTCTTCCCATCACTGTGGGATTCTATCGTGCCAGGGAAAGAGAAGTGTTACTCATTTTTGCTTGTAAATGATTCACACTGGAAAAGTGAGAACAAACCCACTGGGGACAGCTGTTCCTATGCAGGTTTTAGCTGGGAATAGGAAAACGTGGCCTGGAAGGAGTTTCCTGAATGACCCCCATTGCCCCAATCTTTCATGGTGTCTGTGCCAAAAAAAACCAACACAAACCCACCTGTGTAATTAGAATCTCTGCCCGCCGGGCCCTCTGCACAGATCAAATGCTCCCTTCAGCACCAGCATCCTGCAGCCCCTGTGTCTACACAGAATACAAAACACTACTTGAGGTTTATGCTTCACACTCTGCATGAAAAGCTCCTGGAAACATTGGCCTTTCTGCGGAGCCAAATAATCAAGAGACTTGTTGCTCAGGGAATGTGAAAAGCCTCGCGGTGTAAAAATGATCAAATGGCACCCTTTTATTGAAATGTCGACTTAGAAGGGTGGGGGGAATTCAAATGAAGACCAGTTCATGCTTCCGTGCGGTTGGCAGGCATGCTTGCTTCGCCTGCAGGAGAGAGAGGGGCCTGCTTGAAGCATGCCGCTGAACGAGGTGGTAGAACGGACCGGACCACTTCGGATGGCGGAAGGGGCTTTTCACCCTATCTAAGGAACTTTAGCATGTTGGAAATTATCACAGTAAGGGTGGCCTAGCCTAGAACCTTTCGTCCTGGCAGCTAGATTTTACTTGCAGAATATCGTGGATGCAGAATAGTCTGACAGTGGTGTACAAAGAGGCTGGCTGGTGGGGACTGGCCCCCAGTGCCAGGCTGCAGGGGGGTGTCCAAGAGGCCACCTGTGGCAATACCCGGGGCCTGGAGCCCCGGACTGCCCCCAAGGATCATGGGATGATGTCCCCTCCTTGCCACTAGCAACCTCCAGTGGCCCAGGAGACATTACCTTTACCCCAGCTGGTCCCAGTAGTGTAGCCCAGTGCCAAGACTGGATTCAGCTAACTCTATGCTGTAACTTGTAGTTTTAATAAATACATTATATTTTACTCCATGGTGTGTGCCTTGTATGCTTGTAACCCTCAGTCCACCTCCCTGGCACAGTTCCAAGGAGAGGCAGTGGAGGCTTCCACCAGAGTAAGGAAACAAATGTTCCCTTGCCTCAAGGAGGCCTCTGGCACTGCCCTCCCAAAAGGAAGCAGTCTGTGCTCCATTGGCATGGCTACCTCAGAGGTGGGGACTTAGGTTGGATTGGGCTGCAAGAGCACCATGGAACGCGCAGAACATGTCATTCTCTTGCTGTACTACCAGGCTTTACCCTTATCCCAGATTAAGGGCACAAAACTAGTCATGATGTAGCGCCAACACACTGTGGCGTCAGAACTATGTCATTATCCAACCTGCACACCTGCGTTGGCACTAGAGGTCCCAGGCCGACGCTAGCAGTAGCATCAGCCTGGAAGCACGGGCGCCAAGCCACCCCTGCACCAGTTGAACTGTGTTGCCCCGGGGAGGGGGTGCGATGCAGCTGTTAGGTCACATCCAAGGCCTCGTGACCCCAATTTGGGCTGCGCAACTTCCTGGGACCTGCACCCCTGATTTCACAGGCGCAGAGCCTCCCCTGGTGCAAGAGCAGCACAGTTTAGGATTGGGCTGTAAATCCCAGATTGTAAAGGCAGTCAGGTGGGATGGTACCCTTTGAATCCGAGGACATCTAATTATTGGAAAGTAACTGCTCACCATAACTGCTTACCCTTCTTTTATTCCTTTATATCCCCAGAGTCTTGGCTTGTTTTGCAGAGCATGGAACTACTATCTGGCCTGGTGAGACCTTCATTCATGCTAATGGACCATCAAGTTAATCACCGCCAAGCAGGGCAGCCCGGAGAAAAGTTCCCTTTACTCCATTAGACTCTTCATAGGCATTATCCTTGCTGGAGAGCTTGCAGTTTCTTGCCCATTCAATTAATTAGATCAGATTTTATTAGAACAGTACAGGTCAATCCTGCAATTGGAAAATTTTGTTTTTGGACCAGAAACTACCGTATGCAGCACCCCCTAGATCTGGAGACACAGATGGGTGCTGAGCAACACACGGAGTCCCCGAAGATCAGAAACATAAAGGGCTGCAGCACGTGCTGAGTAGGGGAGGTCCAGTGAAGGAAGAAGACAAGGAACTCCAGACTGGGCAAGCCTGAGATCCCCCTGCCCCATGGTCACCTCTACTCTGAATGGTGTCCTTATGGATGAGTTAGGCTACATCTGAGGCTCAGCAATAATCATGAACATTTGCTCTTCCTGACATGGTGGTACTTCTTATTGCCCTCATGCTGCCTGCTTTGTGAACATTGCCACATTACATCCCACTTCTGGGTTTTTAATGTCATCTTACCTGTAAACTTACGTAGTAGGGTTTACAAAGTGCATTTGGCAGGAACCCCTGAAGACAGCCTTCTCCATAGCAGCACTCAGGTGATGGAGCTCCTTGCCGTGGCTACTTCACCCAGCACCTTCCTTGTCATTTTGCAGCCTTCTTAAAATCTTTTTGTTTAGCAGTTTAACCTGACTGGCTGATATTCCATTTTTCGTTTGTTTTGTATTGTTGATCTGTCATCTCTGTGCTCTCTAGTTTGGGCTTTTACAGTTTTTTATTTATTATTTATTTTGAGAACCTCCTTAGATGCTTGTGGAAACAGAAAAGTGGGACACAAATTATTTTTTATATAAATAAATGTGCTAGCCTGTGTTCCTGAACGTACTTTCAGAGGCCTGTAATGTTTGCTTTCCTTTCCTTTTGAACTCCGTCTGATCTTCCCCACCAGATACATCCAGGCCAACTACAAATTGTTTGATTCATTTTACAAGAGTCTTAACATGTAATTCTTTTTGCCTTGAGCAAGTCACCATCTCCCGGGGCCAAACTAGACGTGACAGGGACAACCACGTTTGATTAGTCACGCATCTGCTTTGTTATGTGGAAGGCAAGCATTGAGGTTTGGGGTGTGCGTATGTCTTATTTTTGCATTAAAAGGAGTGTGCAGATGAGGAAAGATGAACCCCGCTCCCTCCCCACTTTGCCTCCCTACGTGTCTTCAGAGCTCCAAGTCTAGCCCACTCTTGCTATTGAAGCCATGGAGCATATACAGAGTGCACTCTCCCATAACCACATTCAGCTCCAGTTAGGCTGCTTATTGATCATTGTTGATTTGTTGTTTTATTGCTTATTGTTTGGGTTAGGCACCTGGAGGCTTGGCAAGAAAGTGGGATATACATTCTGAAAATGCACAGTAAATAAAGATTAAGCTTCAAATCAGAAAGCATGCTTACCAGGAAAGCTTGAACCTGATACCCCACCCCCACCTCACCCCCGCAATTAGAATTAAAGGCTGCTTTAACCCCCAAGAGTTTAGTATTGAAGTCCCTGGGGAAATGGATAGCAGGGATGTAAGGTAGGAGAAGGTTCTGCCCCTCTAACCAGCATACCCTGCCTCCAGTGGTGGGATGCAAATAAATTAACAACCGGTTCTATGTCCTTCAGGGCAGCCTTCAGGGCCATCCGCTGCCTTTCTTCCCTCTCCCAACCTAAAATTAGCAACCGGTTCTGCAGAATAGGTGAGAACTGGCTGAATGTCACCACTGCCCACCTCCTTTGATGTACAAAATCAGACACAGGCACCCTGCTTTATGTGTTCCTGAATGTACTGTCTCTAATCGACACAGTAGCATTGCCGGAGGGGTGATGTTCGGTAAAACTGCAGGCACTGCCATGTGCCGTGAAACAACTCCTCCTCCTTGCCGTCAGAGCCACACTGGGCAGCAACAGCAATGCACAGGAGACACTGTTTGGTTTGGCAAGCGCCTGTGTGTTGCCGTCGCTGCCCACCGTTGGCTCCAGTACCGAGTGGGCCACTGATAAGGTGCGTCGTGATGCCTGCAGTATTACTGCACTGCCCCCCCTCTGGTTACACTATTGGACCGAGGCAGGCTCATGAATAAACTCTCAGGTGGTGCCATGTTGGTCTGCATTGTAGCCCTCCAGCCTTCTGAGGTATGGCCACCAGGGATGGTTGATACAGTTACATTTGCAGATGGATTTAAAGCTGGAAGCGGACCAGAAGTGGTCCACTTCCACTTAGAAATGGCTACAGGGGTCTCTAATTCAGCACAGGGTAGTATTTTGCCCTCAAAGTGGCAGTGTATGCAAATCATTGCTTTGAGGATAAATGACCCCTTCAGGGCCACATGGCTACATCAGGGGAGCAATGTTCAGGGTGATAATGGCCAAGGTGGAAAACATTAACCCTCCTTCATGATACTTCATGCTCTTTTACTGAACTGGGCCTCCAGTGGCTGTTCAGTGGCTTCAGCAGACCCCCCTCTGGTCTACATTTGGCTTGAAACCTCTCCTGTGAAAGTAAAGCCTTGTTTAGTCCTCAGGCATTAATTTGCTTTACTGATGTACACAGGGTGACTGGTGGCCTGAAGCCATGAAGCATCTTCTGTGGCCAGTAATGGCATCTAAATGATTTAGCAACAGGTACTCACTTTTGATTGGCACTTGTGTCGGGGCCCGCCCACCGGAAGTGAGGTCATAGCTGGAACCCAGGAACCGCCCCCAGGAACCGCCGCACCTCCTCGGGAGGGAGCCCCAGGCATCCTACCTGCTCACGCTGCTGCCGCCGTCGGTCTCCCTCGCTCTGCTGCCTGCCTGCCTGCCTGCCTGGCTCTGAGAATGTGCAGGCAACTCAAATGTGCAGGCAATTCAAACATTGCAGGGGGCGCAGTGGAGTGCCGACAGAGTCGACGAGTGGGTGGGTGAATGTGCGGGGCCAGCCCTAATCCTAGGAACGGGTACTCGCATACCCCCGCGTACCCGCTACATGACATGTCTGTCTGTGGCTGTGCCCCAGGTTGGGAAGCTAAAACGTGAAGCTAAAGTGCTGCTCTGAGCTTTCTGGAGGAAGGGCACGTTATATGGTTAACGAACAGCCAATATCACCATCTCTCTTGCTTTCAGTCTCTCTTGGCTTTGGAAGAGAGACTCCAGCTCCTTTGGAGCTGAGAGGGGATCCAATTTACAAGGAAAGCCTCAGGGCCAGATTAGACAATATGGGGGAGGCTCCTGGGCAGTTTCCCTGATATCCTTTTTATTATGACTGTGAAAAGCAATGCTGAAGCTGGTGCTTAGGAACTGAAGAGTGACAGGAGGAACGGGCTACTTAATCCTTTCCCTTCCTCCTCAAAATGCCTTCTCCCTTTTTGATTTCTCTGTTCCCTGTTCCCTGCTAGAATAACAGCTGTGTAGGGAAGGGGGTGAAAAGCGGAAACAGAAGGAAACAGAAGGAAACAACCTCTTTCCTCTGCCATCCCACCCATGACTCCTGTTCACTTTAATAAAAAAAAATCTCAAAAGACTGTGCCCATGCCTCCCGCATAGCCACCAGTTTGGCCCCCAGTTACCCAGAACAGACGCCACTGATCCCCAAGTTTTATTTTAGCCCAGGCCTGTGGAGAAGCCAAGCAAGATTTGGGGGTCACGGGACAAAGCCTCTCCCAAACCCATCCTCCTTTCCAGTGGTGTCATTCAAATGATTTAGGAACAGGAACTCACTTTTGATTGGCACTTGTCAGGAACCCGGAACCAGCCACGGAGCCCGTTAGGATCCGGAACGCCCGTTCTGGTCCGTTCCCCCTGAATGACATCACTGCTCCTTCCCCTCTCTCTGCTCCCAGCAGCTGTGTGCAGCCTGGCTGGTTCTCCCGCTCCAGGAGCAGCCTGCCTCCCTTCTTAGGAACGCAAACGAACATCCACGGTTTTAATTATTAATCTTAGGGAAACAAAGAGAGATTCATTAAAGCGCGTTCCTTTGCTCAACCGAGACCAAAGATGATCCCCCCTCCCGATAATTAGTTGTTGAAACAGAGAAATAAAAGTATTATTTGGACTTGTCCTGCTTATTTATTTATGGACCATGTGCAAACACCCTGTCATATGGTTCTGTCATTTTGCCACAGCAATGGGGAGAAATAAAAGGAAAGGAAGCTAAAGGGGGAGGGGGAGGAAAAGCTGAGCAATGGTTTAGAATGAAGGCATTTTAGGCATCACGTACAGTTGACCTTTTAGCCCTACTCCCCAACACGCTCTTCTCCTTGTGTGATGATCGAGCTTCCCTTTCCCCTTTCTTTTTCAACAAATGTTTCCCTTCCAGACTATCTCAACATAAGGTTCAATAAAACAGTAGTGGTCCTAGACCGGGGTGGGGTGGGGGGAATGTAAGTTTTTCCGGCTCCTGAACATTAAGTTCATGTACACTCATGTAAGGTGGCCCCTCCCCCTCGCCTTCAGAGCCATTTGCAGCTGCGAAAGCAAAGGTATCTCCTCCACTTTGCTTCACAGCCACAAATGTTCACATGCATAGCCGCCATCTAGGGAGGCTCTGGTTTTTTCAGCCCCCACGTTAATGCCAGCACCCTCAGCATCCAGCACCCACACCCAATCCGCTCCAAAGCACCCATAGCTAACCTGCCCGTTCTTTGGGAGACAGACTAGTGAAGCGCACGATGCCATTTTGACTCCTGGTGTGTGCGCACAATGTCTGCTTTCCTGACCGAGGGAGCTCCGGAGCCCAGGTCTACCCATTATAAGTCTTGCTGGTGGTAGACCTGGGCTCTGGAGTCCAGGTCTACCCATTATAAGTATAGTGGATAGACCTGGGCTCCAGAGTTTGTGGCTATGTTACATCAGGGGGCGTGGTCACATCAATGTTGGGGCGTGGCCATGTCAACTTTGGGGGTGTGGCCACAGACACCCATGTTTATCAAAGCAAGACGGCGCCACTGTTCACATGTGTTCAAGCACCTGAAAAATGTAGCATTTTATTCCCCACCCCACCCCACCCCACCCCAGGAACATTGCACAGCCAAGCAGACAGGTCATTTTGTGGGCTTACTGTCTCTTTGTCTGGGTCAGCCAGGACAGTAGTCCTAGACACCCTGCCTGCTGGGATTGGCATGCACCAGCTGATTGGCTGTCCATGAATTCCACAGGTGTGGTGATGGCACCAAATTGGATGGCTTTATAAAGGGATTGGTCCCATTCATGGAGGCAAGGTCTATCAATCACTGCTCATCATGATGGCTATAAGCAAACCTTGGTTCAGCTGCAGAATGCCTTGGCTCAGTGGCAGAGAAGTAATGGTGGGAAAGAATGAAGTCTGCCTTTTTCTCCTGCTTGAGGGTTTCCCAGGGGCTGCTGGTGAGCTACTGAGGATGCTTGTTTGGACCTTTGGCCTAATTCAGCAGGGCTTTTCTTATGTTCTTATCATCAGCCCTGAGTTTCTTAATGCCAAACCCAACGTTGCCTGTGTGTGTTCCAGCTTGGCTCCTTCAGAGATTGTATCTGCACGTGGCCAGGTTCTCCCTCTTCCCCTGAGGATCAGAAAGGTGTGATGGGCTCTTAAAACTAACCCTGAAGTACTGTACTCAGTTTGGGAACAGTGCAGTGGTGTAGCATTTTTGCACTTACTCATGAGCCAGCTGGGCTGGATCCTGACCCGGATTCTGGGAGAGGGTGGTTCGGAGGCAGGAAGGGCAGAATGGAGGGAGGGTCAGGCCTAGGAGGGGCTGGGATTGGTGGTGACAGCGCAGACTGCATCCTAACCCCCATCCCTACATGAGCTGCTTCAATTTGCGCCAGCTAAATAGCTGGTGCCGATCCAAGAAGCCCTATAGGGCAGGCTGTGGTGTTACTCAGGATAATTGGGAAAATATCCCTTTATCCGACCTAAGGTGACCTCCAGTCTGCTCCTAACCTGCCTTGGATAATGCAGGCCACGCAGTCTGGCTGTGCCGGCTCAGCATAAGATTGCGCTATAAATTATGTAAGCCCCCACTGCCGTCTGAAGTCGTAGAGCCCAGGCACAGGCTAGCACCTCCGTGAGAGCTAACAAGGCCAATCTCAAAAGTTTTAAATAGAGAAAAAAAATTCCTGTATATGGCTCCATCCCATCTTTCTATCTCCATGTATGCTATTCTGCACCTGGAACGGTAAGGTATGCTCCCTGCTCGGCACTGAATTTCCTTTTTATTTTTAATTTGAAAATGAAAATCACATTATGGCTAGATTCAGACTGGAGGGAGGAAAGTGGTATACCTGCCCTCTGGAAGTGGCTGCTCAAGCAACTGTTTTGAAGTTTAAATTAAAGTTGTTGCTCTCATATTTTAGAGCCCAGAAGGATGCGTTCAACAGGTGCAAAAATAAATCCCCCTCACTTGTATTTTTTAAAAGCACAACACTCATAAAACATGTTACAATGAGAATGCAAGAATAATCAGTATTATTTAGAACCAGTTAATTTATATATTTTCCCCACCATACAATGAATACAAGGTAAACCTGCAATCCATGCATTTTCACAAAGCCTATTGTTGCTGTGAAATGTGTTGGTCCAAAACATAATAAATGTGGCTTGTCTCGGAACAAAAGGATCCTTTTCAATCCATCTCTCTCTTGTATGAAATGAGTTGTTTAGGAGATTATAGCCGCATCCCGTGCCCTGTAAACTTACTCTGATATGGGGGAGCGGTGGAAATGAGAACCTTCTTCCAATATGACTTTGATTGCCATGAAGTAGAAGCCCAACAATTTCCAGATCCTTTCCTCCTACTTGCTGGTTTTTGTTTTTGTTTTTGTTTTGGGGGCGGGGTGGAATGTTGTGTTTTGCAATTTTTTGATGTTTCCGTTTCCCAAACTACTCCCTAGTAGCTGAAAACTGGGATGCTTTTGAGAGGTGTGAAAATATTCACGTTCAGCTCTATTGCATTTCACTTGATGCTCACCCAACCATCAAGCAAGTAGACAGATTTGCTCTAGAACTGATTAAATGAGAAAAGAAATTACTGGCATTATGTCCTTTAATAAAAAGGAAGTTAGCCAAGCAATTTGAGGAGGAGCCCGTAAATGGGCTTTTTAACAAATAACATTTTAATTAACCTGCCGTAGATTGTCCTCTTGTAGAAGAGCTGTTCTTCTTAATTAAAACAGCAATGATATTCCATAAAGGTTCCTTCCCTCCAACACTGGAGCAGAAACGCTGGAAGTATTTATAGCAGGTGTAATTTGAGTTAATGGCACAGTCGCTACTTTTATTGGAACATTGAGCTAGTGGTCCATTAGCTCTTAGGCTTTGACTGTTGATTATTAATATTTATTATTGTGGCTGTTGTTATTTTCCAATTGTCCTTTAGTGTCTAAGGGACACATTTTGCTTCATTAGGTATCCAGAAGTAAATCCAGAATGCAAGCATTGACTGCCAGAGATGTACTCTAGACAGATGCAGCTGGAACTGAGCCTGGAATTATCCATTTTAGAAAGTGCAACTCTAATGGGTAACCTCCCACAGTTGGCTTGGGATTGCTGTTATGACCAATCGTAGCAGTAGGCAAATCCTGGGTCATTAACTAGAACAGGGCTTGAGAGTAGGAGGAAATTTAGTGGACGTGCTTAGCTGAAAGGGAGCTGTGAATCTAGACTTCCACTTGAATTCTTCCATTTTGACAGCCATGAGGTAGATTTCTAACTGCATGGTGAGACCCTCTCTTCTCAAAGAGGTAATAAACATGCATCTGGTCTATACTGTTTTAGCCTGCAGTGGAGGCTTACAAACTGAATGCTCTTTCCTGCACACAGAATACAGAAAATGATCTGCATATAGAAAACTAGTATGTCAAGGATAAGGGAACTCTTCTTCAGGGTTTTAGTTTTCTATGTGGAGTTTCTGTGTAAAGGTCCCACCTGCCTATCTATGGATTCAGGATCTGCAGTCTTAACGGACTGGGGGCTCCGAAACTGTGGTCTAGGGCCAGACCTGAGCTCTTGGATGCCACCAGAGATGCTCTCCAATGGCATCCGGAAACCTTTCTGAAGCCGCAGAAGCCACGTGCCGTACCGACAAGCTTCAGAAAGCACATACACAAACACCCCTGGAGCAAATAAAGGATACTTTTCCTCTTCTGCTCTGCTCCATATGTAGAGATGCATTGCTTACAGCAGCTTCTCACTGGCTGTTATGCTAGATTACAGCCAAGCCATTTGGCAAGCTTGCACATGTGTGTGTAAAGACTAATTTGGTCTGTTACCATGGAGATAATTTTGTAACAATTTGTAAGAAATTTGATTTGACATTTTGCTGGTAGTTTGGCTACTGTCCCTGTTATCGTGTCATTTGTCTCTGGCTTAAAAAAAAAAAAACAATTACCACAATCCAAGCCCCTTTCATAATCCAAGGACACAATCCAGACCCAAATTTACAGACTCCAATTTGCAACCATGTTTTCTGTTGCTCGCTGTGCCATTTAGCAAAACAATGTTCCTCTGAACTCTGTTTTGTCAGTCACCAAGCTCCTTTCATGCGTGTAATTTGGGGGTCTGTATGTTCAGGAAACACATCGGGGGCAGTAGTGGTCCTGGCTCTCTTACCACCTGGGAGCCAGGACCACCAGTGCTGTCCCGCCTCACCCGGAAGTAATTGTGGTGATGGGATGATGTCACCACAATTACTTCCAGCAGGCCATCCCTCTTTAAAGTGTTTTTTAAAAATGTTCCAAGCAACAGAAGCTGGCAGGGCTGCCGGCTTCAGTCACGTTGGGAAGGGGCAGCCATTCAGAGCAGAAAGGTCTGAACATCTGCCCCTTTAATTTTTCCCCCAAGTGACAGGAGCCAGCAGGAAGGGGCGCTGGTGCCAGCTTCGCTTTGAAAAAAGCAGAAAAAAAACTGGGCGGGGTGATGGTTTGAGGTACCACCCTCTTCCGTGGGCACCCTGGGGCTTTTGCACCCCTTGACCTACCCAGTATGCCACTGCATGTGGGAGGGGGCATTATGAGAGTAGCAGGCTCTGCCCCTGCTTTACAGAGGTTCTCTCCCACATCTACATGCCTGCACATACAAAAGTGTACATGGATAGGCACATTGCAGACATGTGATAGGACACATCATGTGGGGCATGGAGCCTCACATATTTCCTCATCATATACAGGCATGCCCCAGTATGCACAGGGGTTCTGTTCTGGATGCCACCTGAAACAGTGGATACTGGGGACGCCTTTTTTAAAGATAGGGGGATGTCCGTGGTTTTGCTACAACAAGGTTAAAAAACGTTTAATGTTCCCCTATCTTTTTAATAGGTGGCCCAGTATTCTTGGATAGCTGAAATGGTGGATACCGAATGGGGCACACCCGTACATGTTCTGGAACATCTGCACAGGGCTTTGTTTATTGCTATAATTAATTTCCAGACAGTGTGCCATGAGACAACTGCTGGTGGGCTGTGAAAAATAAATTGAATGATTAAAAGCCTTGTCTGAGTTCAAAATACCCACTCACAGTGGAGTGTGCCCACAGCAGTTCTGAATGATTCACTGCTTTGGCTTTGCTTCCTTCCAGTAAGTTGCCAAAGGGGGTGTGCAGGTAATTCCGTCACATCTCTGGACGGGTAGAATTGGATCATTCAGTTCCTCCAGGTATGGGGAGCCAGCAAATTACCTTCCCCTAGAGGAGATTTCCTGCTGCTTCTCTGCTGAAGGCAGGATGAGAAATAAAGGAATACTGAAAATACTGCTGTGGCTGGCTTCCTTCCAGTCAGGAGACAGGTCCAGGTCACTGATTCATGCAGGGGTGGCCCTCTCTGAGTAATTGTTACTGCTTCTCTCTCTAAGACTAACCCTTTTCAGATGGAACAGTTAAAGTTTGCTTCCAAATTTAATTCAGCGGAAAAAGTGGGCGGCAACTCTTAGAAGTTTTGAAATGCTTGTTTGTGTACTGTTACCCACTACAGGTTTTTTGACAGGCTGGGTTGTAACTAAATAAAAAAAAGTACATAAATAAAGCAAGTTAGTCTGACAGTCTGGATTTAAGTAAGGTCTTGAAAGATATTGTGGGCAGCTGGATGGACTCTGCAGATAGTACTTGCCTTGAGAATCTGACTCAAGGGAAAGGGCCTTTAACAGAATCTTGTTTTCTTCTCCTCTCCCTTGGGTTCAGGTGCCAAGCATTTAGCAGAGTTCTGGGGGAATATTCCTTGGGTCATCTCTAGGCCTTAGAAGCTGCCTCAGCAGTGTAGCTAGGAAGGCAAAACAGTAAGTACTGCAGGAGCCACAACATGCTGTGCGAGTGCCTCTCCCACTTGCCATTGGAGTCATTCTGGGCAGTGGCGGCAATGTGCAGAAGATGCCGTTTGGTTCAGCGAGTGTCTGCACATTGCTGTCACTGCCCCAAATGGAAGAGGCTGCTTACGCGGTGCATTGTGGCACTTGTAGTACTTACTGTTTTGCCCCCCTCTAGCTATGCTACTCAGCTGCCTCCCGGTCAATGCTTGCTTCTTGCCAACATTACTTCCTGCTTCTTCACTAGATCTGCCCTAGCAGTTCCTAAGACACTTGGGTCCTCCTTCTTGTTACCACTTAACAGCACTTCTTCAGAGCAAGAAAATCAGGAAGAAAACAACTGGCACCATGGGTTCACTGATAAGCTTGCCCTGCGCATTCCAGAGAGGGGCTGAGATAACCCGCCTGTTTCTCTTTGCAATAATTCCGGGTTGTTTGGGCATGTGGCTCCCTGCATAAAAAGAGTGGTCAATTTTATGCAGGCAAGATGTGGTCTGGGACTTTCACTTTCTTCCCTTAAGGATGAGCCAAAGTTATAGAGCAAATATGATTTAATAGAAGCCAAAAAATTTTTCTCCGTCACTCCTTTTCACCTTGTCAGGAAGAAACCTCTCAAGTGTTTGTAAATAATATTTTTCACACCTTTTTGCAACTAGTAAAGAATCACTTGCATGACAATTTAGATCGGGGAGGCACTTAAGACACATTAACTAATTATCATCACAGCAGCTGTCAAAGCAGGATGTTCCATCTCAGTTTCTTTCCTTGCGACAGAAGAAGGGAAGAAACTGTGAATTTCTGCTCTCCTCTACCCCCTCTGCAAAACAGTATAAATAAAAATTGAGAAGTCTCGCTCAGGACTGCAATTTTAAAATGGGAGAGGCATCCGATACTCTGATAACCATTCAGAGGAGAGCAATGCGCTTGCTTTCAAAGCTGGACATTTGTTGTTTGATTGCTATTGTGACAAATGACACTCAGAAAGACAAGGTGAGAGATTGGGTTTCACTTGGAGACTAGCTCAACTCAACCGAGGCCAGGCTTCATTTGACTTCACGAATTACAGATCGATGGAGGGATAGTAAACTTCACAATGTGTTTGGCAGGTACTTGGAGAGAAATCTGAAGGCCTCTTCTCACATTACATTTTGTACATGGCAGGTGACTGACGCTACCCAAGCACAATACATCCCACTTCCCATCCAGTCTATTGTCTGTGTTCTCAAAGTGGCTCACAACTCTTAAAAATACATACAAGAAGATCAATAACCTTTCAAAAAAAACCCACAACAAAAACATCTGCATCCTTAAAAAAAACACCCAGCAACAGCATCTAAAGAATGACGCTCAATTTAAAATGAACAACAGTTTACTGATGCTCCAGGAGATCAACAGCCTTTATTTTCTGGTCTTTTAAAAGTCAAAAGGGAGATGAGCAGGAAGGCTTCCCTAGGGAGGGAGTTCTGCAAAATTGCCACCACCACAGAGAAGGTACCTCGAACAGACATCCTTTGTTCCTCTGTGAACAAAGGAGCACAAAGCAAGGCCTTCTCTAATTATCTAAAGCTCACAGAGGGATGTATGAAAGAAGGCTTTCCTTCAGAAAAACGGGATCCAAGTCATGTGGAATAAACTAAAGCAGCATATTTAATGATCCAGAAACACCAGTGGAGTTCTTTGGCCATAAGTGTGGTATGTATGCCCCCTCTGGCTAGCATCCATCAAGATCTTAACTGTTGCATTCTGGACCACTTACAGTTTCTGAACACACCTGCGAGGCAGGCACATGTAGAGACTGAATTATAACAGTATAAGAGACTGATCTTTATAACAGTACAAAGATCATGGAAAATGAACCCAGATCAGGTCCATCTAGATCAGCTGTGTCAGAGGTGCTCTATGTTTTCAGGCAGGAATTTCTCTTTGCCCTACCTGGAGACAGGTAAGGATTGAAGGTGGGAAGGGTCAATTTCCACACAACTCAGAAGCAAGGTATTTTAAAATGCATTTGTGTCTTTCTGAACTGAATGGAGGCACATCCAAAAACAACATGCAAAATGAGAAGGCAGGAATACCGAGATCCTTTAGCTGCTCTTTCTGAGCAGAATAAAGGCCATGAAGCTACTGGATAACCTTGGGCCAGTCATTCTCTCTCTCCCCCCCACCCTCTCTCAGCCTAATCAACCTTACATTGTCGTGGTGAGAATAAACTGAATAGGGGAATAACTATGTAGCCACTGCAACTCCTTGGAGGAAGGGTTGGGAAAATGTCATATACAACATAAAAAGGTTTCTTGATGTTTACCATAATTTTCTTAAAATCCAAATAATTCTTCTTTGCTTGTCAGGCTGCACCAATTTTAGGAGGAACTATGAGCCTCCTTCCAACCGTATGCAGCTTCCTTTAGCAAATTTCCTCTCAACTCCCCAGAATTTCCCATCTGCTGTCTTTCATCACGTACCCACCAGGTATTTGTCTGCTATTGATTTTTTCTTGGCCAGCGTACCATTAACCAACATTACCTTGGGCTATTGATTGCAAAGGGACCCACTGGATAGCCATTTGTTTCATAATGAAGACACGGAGCAGATAGCGTTTGAATAAAACTTAATTAATCAGCGAGAAGAGGAGCTGAAATGAAAGGACTGTCTCTTAATAAGCCATGATTAGTATCAAGGGGAAGCAAGCAATTTAATCCATTGCTCTTGGCTAGGTCATTGGACAACATGGACATTTGTCCCGGATGCTAGTCCTGCAAAGGGGGGGGGGCGCTAGGACCAATAGTGGGCATCCCTCACAGCTGCTATTCTCCAACAAAGATGACCTTCAGCCCAGAGCCAACACCAGTTTCTCCTGTTGTAGGGGCAGGAGATATGCAGAGTATCCTAGCAACCACAGGATGTGCTTACCTGCCAGTTTCTGAAACCTAATAAGAAGGAGACTGAGTCACCTGAAATCTCTGTTTCCCTACCTTCTTTACATGGGCACAATTAAATCAGCAATTCAGCATGGATACTTCGAGGTTTGCCTTCATTCAAATCATGATTCTAAAGCAATGTTCCAAGCAAAGATATCGTTGCATCATCTTGTTTAAGGCTGCAATCCTATCCACACTTACCTGGCAGTAAGCCCCATTGACTATAATGAGATTTACCTTTGAGTAGCTAAGCATTGGATTGGGCAGAGCAGTAGATCTAAGACTGATTTCTCTGAAAAACATGTAGGTAGGTCTCTTCTACAGGACCTGTTGAGAAATTATTTATTTCCTGCTCTATAGTTCCCAGCAACTTCCATAACTTGTATTTTTAAAGCCATATTGGGGAAACCCATCCATACTACCATGAAACCATTTCAGATCTGGACCCCATGCGATTTAGGACTTGGCTCAAAATGGATTTGGAGGAACTTACACCCCAGCCCAAACTTACTGTACAGTTACAACGGTAGAACAGAGATTCCTGTTCCTTAAGTGGCTATATGGTGACACATGCAGCGAGCTGTCAGTGGCCATTTTGGAGCTGCTGCTGTAAACCACAGTGGTGTCAACAGCCTGCTGCCGCCACCAGTTGGAGTGCAAGTACCCAGTACATGGGACAAGCAGTGGGTGAGGAAGGAAGGGGGAGGAAGGGGGGAGTTTTGGGGCAGGAAGGGGGAAGAATGGGGGAGTTTGGGGGCAGGAAGGGGGGAAAACAGGGGAGTTTTGGGGCAGGGAGGAGGAGGAACGGGGGAGTTTTGGGGCAGGGAGGGTGGGAGGTGGAATAGGAGAAGGAGGGGGTGGTTCCTGGGAGAACCAGCCTGCATTGGGATCATATTCCCTTTCTCTCCCACCTTCCCCCTCCCTTACTCTCCTTAGACTTATGCCAGCTCTTAGATCTGAGGACTGAAGTGGAAGTGTATCCCAAAGCTCTCTTACCTTGAGGATGGCTCCATGGCTGCCCACCACCACCACCACCACCACCACCACCGAAAGTGGTGTGTGCTCCGTTGGTGTGGCTGCATTGGTGTTGAGGAATTTAGTTAGGATTCGGTCCTTACAGGTCTCCAGGCCTCCCTGCTGATGACACTCTCCACCATAGTTTCAACTTCTTCAGATGCATCATATTATGAACTGGTGACTTTAGAGCTTCACTCCTTGCTTTGACCCTCATTGGTGTGACTGGATCATCCTTGTCTATCCCCTCATCTCCACTACTAAGGAATGAGTGGAATGGTGGGGAAAGACACATTCATAACAGAAAGGCCACAGCAGGAACCAAGGGCTCCAGGCTCTAGACTATGGCAGTGCCACCCCTTCATCCCAGGGCTTAGTGGCTTTATCTAAACCGAATATGCGATGTAGATCATCTGTCCAGATTTGAATAGTTCTGCCCATCCCTCATGGCCATATCTGATACGGTGGGAGTTGTCTGACTGGAAATTCTTTTTCAAAATGCAGCTGTGGCTTTGAACTACCATGTTAGGGAGTTCAGCAACTTAGGGACAGTGCCACTTGTTTATATTTCTACTCCTGTGTCTAAAGCTGGGGGTATGGGTCCAATTCCTACACTGGCTATAGATGAGGGGAATAGAAGCTTCCTCTCTCCTAACCTTAGAACCTCCTGCTCCCCCACACTTCTCTCCCAGGCTAGTGTTAAATACCAGAAGGCTGGGTGGAAAAAACAAACAAACCCCTTCCTGAAGTTACCATTACAGAGAGCAGTTGGGAGCGGGGAGGATGAAATATGCCTTGACAGCAGACCCCTTTTGGTGTAAAAATTAGCCCCTACCCTATTTTAGCTAGGCTTCAGCAATATGTGAATTGAGAACTACCAGATGTACAAAGCTGGTTTCCGAAGAGGCAGAGGAACTAGAGATCAAATTGCCAACATTTGCTGGATCATGGAGAAAGCAAGAGAGTTCCAGAAAAACATCTACTTCTGCTTCATTGACTATGCCAAACAACTTACGTTTTCGTCCCGTAAATCTTGGGGTTCTCTGATCAAACCTGTTATGGAGTTATACGAATTAGACATAAATCTTCTCCCTACTTTTTCTTCTAATCAGATCAAGAATCTGATTAAAACTAAAATTCAGTTATTTTTTTAAGAAAAAGGATCTGTGTAATCTTCATAATTTGGCACTTTTTCCTTCCCCTTTTCTTTATAAATCATCTTTTCGTCTGGAAAAATATTTCTTTAATCTCACCTGCTATCCTTTACGTAAAGCTTTTACTGCCTTGCGCTTTCAATGTATGCAATCTGCAGTCTTAGCTGGGAGATACGAAAATATTCCGTATGTCCAAAGACTTTGTATTTGTGGGGCTAATGAAGTTGAGGACTTTACCCATTACCTTTTATTCTGCTCTCTCTATGATGGTCCTAGAGCCAAATTTTTGGCTCCTCTGTTACAAGATAGATCAAATTTAGCACAGGTCTGTTACCTCTTGGCAGATGCTGATTGTGATACCACCCTGAAGGTGGCTCGCTTTGCACTTGCGGCGTCAAAAATTTGATCTAATTATGTAAACTATGTTCAGTCTTTTATATCATAGTGTTGGGGTCAAATAATTTTAATTTACAGTTTGTTCAGTCGATGTTTGCATCTTTTATTATTGTTAAATTGTAAATTTGCCCTGTTTGTGATGTTGTTTTTATACCATTTTGCTCACTGTTATGTCATTATTATGCTTGCTTTTCTATTTTGTAATGACCTATAGTTACGCAATAAATATTGACTGACTGACTGACTGACTATGCCAAAGCCTTTGATTGTGTGGATCACAACAAACTGTGGCAAGTTCTGGAAGAGATGGGAGTACCAGACCATCTGATCTGTCTTCTGAGAAACCTGTATGCGGGCCAGGAAGCAACAGTTAGAACTGGACATGGAACAACTGATTGGTTTAAAACTGGGAAAGGAGTATGACAAGGCTGTTTACTGTCACCCTGCTTATTTAACTTATATGCAGAGTACATCATGAGAAAGGCTGGGCTGGATGACTCACAAGCTGGAATCAAGATTGCTGGGAGAAATATCAACAACCTCAGATATGCAGACGATACCACTCTAATGGCAGAAAGTGAGGAAGACCTAAGGAACCTTCTGATGAGTGTGAAAGAGGAAAGTGCAAAAATTGGCTTGAAGCTCAATGTTAAAAAAACTAAGATCATGGCAACCACTCCCATCACTTCCTGGCAAATAGAAGGGGAAGAAATGGAAGCAGTGACAGACTTTATTTTCCTGGGCTCCAGGATCACCGCAGATGGTGACTGCAGCCATGAAATTAAAAGACGTTTGCTTCTTGGGAGGAAAGCTATGGCGAACCTAGACAACTTAATCAAAAGCCAAGACATCACCCTGCCAACAAGGTTCGCCTAGTCAAAGCGATGGTTTTCCCAGTAGCAATGTATGGCTGTGAGAGCTGGACCATAAGAAAGGCAGAGAGCCAAAGAATAGATGCTTTTGAATTATGGTGTTGGAGAAGACTCTTGAGAGTCCCCTGGACTGCAAGGAGATCCAATCGGTCAATCCTCCAGGAAGTCAAGCCTGATTGCTCCCTGGAAGGACAAATCCTGAAGCTGAAGCTCCAATACTTTGGCCACCTCATGAGAAGAGAGGACTCTTTAGAAAAGACCCTCATGCTGGGAAAGATGGAAGGCAAAAGGAGAAGGGGGCGGCAGAGGATGAGATGGTTAGATAGTGTCACCGAAGTGATGAACATGAAATTGGGTGAACTCCGGAAGCTAGTGGAGGACAGGGAGGCCTGGCGTGCCGTGGTCCGTAGGGTCGTAAAGAGTCGGACACAACTTACTGACTGAACAACAACAAAGACACTTTAGGGTGCAATCCCAACTACCCCTTTGGCTGTTGCAAGCCACTTGCATCAACCGTCACAAATGTGCCATAACGCACGTCTGTGCCAGTGCTTCTGCAAGCAGTTGCCTGCGGTAAGCCACTCCCATGCCAGCCAAATTCAGCTGGTGCAGGGGCTATTCTGGGCAGGGGGAAGGTGGGAGGAATGGAGGATCCAGGCAGGGGGAGGGTGTTCCAGCAGGCAGGGTGGCCCGGGGAGGGGGAGGGGAGCCTGGATGCGGCTATTAGGAGACATCCAAACCCCTGTCCCCAACCCACATGGCCCCAATATGGGCCACACTGTATGCTTGGGCTTGCACCTGCTAAACAGGAGGCGCAGATCCGAGCAGCCCCATTTGAATGTGCCCTTCCTCCGTGGAGGCTCCCAACCTGTGCTGGATACAGTGCAGGCCAGCTGGCCTGACTGTTCCAGCGCAGGTTAGGATTGTGTCCAAATGTGTGCCTCATCTGGTTGATTTTGATGCTCAGATTCATTAAGCCATTTACCTTCTTTTGCAAAGTGGCAGACATATTGTGGAGTGCTGAGAACTGCAGCACTCTTGCACAGCTTATTTAAGTGGGACTTGCACTTATTTAAGTGGGGCTTGCACAGGAGAACTTCTTCATAGATTGTGCCCCACGGGCCAGATCTGCCTGTTTCCTGCTTAGCAATCCTTACCAGTGCCCAAGGTGGCCCCTTCGCTGTGTCTCTTGACGGAACTGCTTCTGACGCATCCCCTTTTGCCACTTTCCTGGACCAGTCAGGCTCCTGTTCTTCAGAGATTGGCATGAGGGGATAGGGAATGGCGCACTGCATGGGTTGAAAGACACTAGTTTTTAAAGTTGGTTATTCAATTATTTATTGACTAAATTAGAGCAGGCCTCAGTTGCTGGCGTACAAGTCTCTCTTCCATTCCAGATTCTCTTTTCCCATGTTTTTGCCTTCCATGATGACTTAACTAAGCTTGCAGACTCCGTCACAGCACATAGTTTGGAACAAGCAAGTTAATCGCTTCTCTGCTGCACATAATATTCTCCCAATCTGATTTCAAAGGAAATGCTATTGATCACTCCCCTCCCACCAGGACCTCTGAAGGGGCTGCCGTGCAAGAGAATTGCTTTGCATTCCGCATGGGCTTGTGCTATATCGAGTCAGGCAAGAGAGAAAATTAATCCTGCCTTGTGCAGAAGAAGTACAGTAAGTTTGCAATGACAAGAGATGTATAGTAAAACAAAGGGTGAAAACAGATGTTGTATTTAAACCAAAGTCACAACTGAGTCCTCTCCTGTGAAGTGAGTCCATCTTCCTTCTGGCTTTTCAGTTTGTATGACAGATGAGCATTCTAGTGAGTAATTTTCAGCCTTGCTGCTGTCCCATGTTTCTCTCTCTCTCTCTCTCTCTCTCTCTCTCTCTCTCACACACACACACACACACACACAGAGAGAGAGAGAGAGAGAGAGAGAGAGAGAGAGAGAGAGAGAGTATATTATATATAGCAAAACCTGCACGACTGCTCCAGGGATTTCAAGTTAGGTAACCTGGTAATATTACAGGCACCAGCTAATTGTCATTCCTCGTAATTGACTTTTGCTGCAGACTTGCACAATTGTTAACTTCAGAGCTCAATCTCAGAGAGGAGAAAAAAGGTCTTTTTTGACTGACAGCAGCAGGGGTGCTTCCAAACCAGCCTCACTGCTGTGCAAGAGCTTGACCTCTACCCGCAGCATACCAACGTGCATGTGACACCGCAAGGGGGCAAGACGTGTACAGAGTTACTAGTAAATGGATTTTGGATGTGGCATGCATAGATATGTGTCCTGGCTGCTTCTATGTGTGACCCCCCCCCCCGCTCTTCCAAACTGGAGCTTGCTTCAAGCATGGGGAATGGACATGGAACTCTTACTGCATAACGTTCTGCCAGGTGGACGACTGGATCGGTTTCATGCTAGACTGCTTGACTTTGCTCTCAGTATGAAGCCATCAGCAGCTACAGTAAAAGAGTCTGGGGAATAAAGCACATCAGTCCACATCTGACCTTTTGGTCCTTAATGCTTTCTTTTACATTCCATAGAATGGAACCATAGGAGAATATGCCCAGGCCTGTCCTGACCACCCCACCCCTGCCTGCGAGGGTACATCATTGCTTGGAAAGGGGCATGCTTGGAGCAGGGGCGTGGCTAAAGAAGTACAGGGGGTGCAATTGCACTGGGCAACAAGCTGAGGGAGGGGGGCAGCAAACTGAGCTTGACACTAGTGGCAAAAATTGAGAAAACCTTGGTATGTATGAATAATGCCATCATGTTATATACCATTCAATGCTGAATTTAATGCAGAATGCAATGAAACAAATTGGAGTGTACTATCGTCATTCTATCAAGAGTTATGGCCAAAAAAAACCACACACAATAGAATGAAAATACAACTAGGATGTCTCTTCCTGATGGGATGTCATTTTGCCCTCTGCACCAGGCTGCACTTTCATTAACTGTGCCAGTGGCTAGGAGACACATCTTTGGGATGTGGAACGAGGAAAGGAGGGGGCCACTAACAGCTCCTTCACTCATCCAGCATCCCCTTTGAAGCCTGCAATTGGCAGATCTGTGAGCTCCCCAGTCAAACCTTGGCAGACTTCTAAGGAGACATGGGATAGAATCAATGGAGCTGCCTGAAGCTTCCCTCACATTCCCCCTCATTCTTTGCAAAACCCTGCAAGGGACAGATCAGGAGCAATGAGGGGTGGATCTCATCATCCATCATCCTCTGCATTTTCTTCCAGAATCTTCTTCTTCTTCCAGAATCTGGCTTTTCAGTGTCAGAAGACAGGCTGCTGAGCTTCCAAGGACCCCTGATGTGGAGCAACAGCAATGCCTGGTTTTTTTAAACTCTGAATTATTTATTCACGGAGTGCACTGCACAGCTCCTGCCTCTACTTGGAACGAACCTTGAGCCCTGCAGCATTTAACAGACATTCGTCGGCCTTCCTGAGTCACCACAGCTGACAGAAGCGATCAGCCTGTACAAGACTTTCCCTTCAGTGCCTGCTGGGAATGAAGGGACCAAAAAAATGGATTTTCTAAAAATAATTTCGTCTGGAGTACTCCAGGATTAATGGATTTTTTGTGTCAACGATTCTAAAAAGGTTGGAAATGTCAGTTTCTGCACTTCTTTAACTTCGCAACAAATTGCAGAAGAGAATTGAAGATACCAAGGACTGGCTTGCCACATGTTCAGACCTTGACTGCTGGTGTTAGAAGCCAGCAATCCCATTTATTCAAATAGATATTCAGAGTGGGCTGGCATGAGAGGCTGGAAGATACAGTGTTGGACTTGAGCTGAAAAGTTCTGGGTTCAAATCTCTGCTTAGTGTTGGAGTTAAAATTCATGACTTCTCTCATTCATAGTATAAATATGATCAAGTCTAACTCGATATCTTCCTGAGAAGATGTATCTGAGGGCTACTGTGATGATAAAGGGCCCAGTACTACCCCCTGCTAGTCTATAGCATGCAATGCCATTGCCAAAGTGCACGCTGCATGCAATTGCATGCTGCAGCAATCATGCAACTGGTCTAGGACTTAAGGTGGCTGATGTGATCTACTACAGTGTGCCCTGGATAGGATTGGTCCATAAGTGTTTAATCTGAAAGATCAGCTGTTTGCTGCTTCAAATTTCAGCTATGCTACAAGACTCATACTCCAATCCTATCTAACTCCTTCCCCCCCCCCTGCTGCATCCTGCAGAAGGGGAGCAGTCCCAGAGGTCTCCTCCAGGTAAGGAAATATTTGTTCCCTTGCCTGGAAATAAGCCTTTGCTGCCTTGCTGGGTCTACTCAGACCTGCACCAGTGATTGGTACAAGACTGAGTGAACACAGGAACACGTATCGAGGCCAGGAAGGGAGCCACTTCCAGCAATACCACCCTCTTCCTGCCTTGACATCCTCCACTCCACCCTGGTCTCTGCATACCCCCTGCCTGTGCCCCACGTTGACTAACTGGGGCCAAGGTGACCTTGTTGGTCACAGCCATGCAGCTGTGGCTTGCCATTTGCAAGAGTCTCCAGGGTGTGCGAAATGGCATGCTGCCTTTCGCAACAGCCAGAAAGCGAGCTGCCCCATAAGAACACGTTCTGGTGGCACGCCAGGCCCATAGGATTGGTCCCTCACAAGAGTATCTTGTCCAAGCTCCTCTCAGCTTTATATGAATGATACCTGTCCCATCCTATTTTACAGAGCTCTTGCCACAATGATTGAAATATATAAGAAGCACATTGATGTTTGAACTCTCTTGGAGTTTGCTAAGTATTACTTGGTAAATTGGGCTTCATTCTAACCCACTGTCTCTGCTCTTAGAAATAGTTCAGTTATTGTCGGAAGATATTCATTGGGACTTCAGCACTTTCCTGGGAGTAAGCCACATTGAACACAGTGGGACTTACTTCCAAATTAACATGCACATCATGTAAGACATGTAAATCTCATCTCGGTAGTTGTCAGCGAAAGAAACTCTGGTCAACTTTCCTTCTCTTTCTGCATTGCTAAAATACTCTCATACTCCTGTCAAGTGTAGTTATCGCTACTATGCTTTATGGGGCAGAGTTTCCATTCCATTCCACAAACATTCAGATACTGTTAGAACTTTTTAACATTAGACTTCAAAAATTCTGTACTCCCTGGGTGTATATTACCCACCCGCATTTCAGATCTGATCAACAAATTCTGGCATCCATTCAAAGATCTGCAGTACCTTTGATTAATCACACTTACATGAACGTGAATTATGTATTCTCATTAAATTTGCATTCTCGTCTTATTTTCAGGGCTTTGTGCCAAACCATTTGTATCCTTATGAAGGCTACGTGTATGTGCAAAGCCCTAATCAACTGATCTCATGATGTTTTAACTCTTTAAACATGGATTAATCTTTATTCTAGGAACAGAAACCCTCGTGCAAGAGAACAACCATTTATGAAGCCTTAACGCTACAAAATCCATCATGTGACAAGGTCACTGTAAGCATCACACACACATGTTTCAGTGCTCTTCTGGGAGGGTCCCTCCCCCAGGCAACCCTCTTCTCCTAATTCTGTGTAGCTTGGGATGGTGGCAATAGATACTAACTACCAGTTTCCTCCCCAACTCAGCTGCTGGTCCAATAAAGGGAAAGTGGGGAGAAGGAAGTGTGGGTGTGGGTGTGGGTGTGCACGCGTGCACATGCACTATTAGGTACTACACCCCTTGGTCATCCTGGCTTCTCCTGTTACCTTCCCTGACAGTCGCCTTTCAGATATTTCATTGGATCCCCCCCCCCCAACAAATACAAATAAAATTAATTGGGCAGCCAGTATCACAATACCCATTCTGCAGTGTGTTTGTTTTTTGATCCCACCAAGTCACAAAATACCCACAGCCCTGGGTATATGTTACACTTGAGCTGAGCCTTGTTACACTTGAGGCTGCTCAGGGCCAAAGCTAATGATTGCATAAAGAGCTCATGAGATCCCTGGCATCGTGAGTTATAGGGATCTCAAGCTAGAAAAGTTCTCCACCTTAGAACATGGAGATCTGCTGGCCATCAGAGTAGACAGCACTAGCCTAGCTAGGACAGCATCTGATTTGGGATAAGGTAGCAGGGACAGTCGCGGATCCAGGGGGGTGCAGGGATGGCAAGCCGCATGGGCGCTGGGCAGCAGGGGGGGTGCCATTGCGTGGAGTCCGGGCGCTTTTTAGCCCTCCCGCCCTCCCGTGCGCCCGGAACGCTCTGAAATGGAGCTCTTCCGGGCGCAGGGAGGCATGGCAGGGAGACGCACGGGGGCGAGGCAACATGCCGGGGGCGTTGTTTTGTCGCCTTGCCATGTGGCGCGCTCCCAGCCCGGACCACCTCTGAGCAGGGATGGCATCAGGGGTCAGCCAAAATGAGCATTTGCGTATGTCGGTCAGAGGGCCCACTTGGCCAAGTCAGCTGCTAAAGCCCAGTGGCAGTGGGGGGGGCAGTGCAGGCCTTTGCTCCAGGACCCCCAGCAACTTGATGGGCTCCCCAGCAACTTATATTGGAAGGCAGCATCATATGTACAAAAAGGGGAGAGTCAATGGAAGAGCAGGTAAAAGTAAGGGTCTGCATTGGTTTGCCAATACTGGCTTCTTCCTGGGGGAGGGACTTAAAAAGAGGAAAATAGACCCTGCATGAAGATTCAAGTGGAGAAGAGGATGTGAGGGGCTGAGGAGTGATAGCCATTGTAGAGATCAGTTTGGAACACTAACTCAGAAGAGTGCAGCAGTTAAAAAGGCAAATGCAGTCATAGGAATGGTTAGGAAGGTCTGAAAACGAAATGGCATTATATACATATTTGGTACACCCACCTTACTAGGGACGTGGTGGTGCTGCGGGTTAATCCGCTGCTGCTGGGCTTTCTGACCGGAAGGTTGGGAGTTCAAGACCGCGCGACAGAGTGAGCTTCCGTTGCTTGCCCCAGCTCCTGCCAACCTAGCAGTTCAAAAGCACGTAAAAAATGCAAGTAGATAAATAGGTACCACTTGGGTGGGAAGGTAATGGCGTTCCGTGCGCTACGGCGTATAGTCATGCTGGCCACATGAACATGGAAGCTTGTCCTCGGACAAAACGCTGGCTTTACAGGCTTTGAAACGGAGATGAGCACCGCCCCCTACAGGCGGTCACGACTAGACCATTCGGTCGTGGGGAAACCTTTACCTTTTACACCCACTTTTGCAATACTTTACCCTCCCCTCCCTCCAAGGAACTCAAGGCATATGAGGTTCCCCCTCCCATGTTCTCCTCAAACCAGCCCTGCAAAGCCGAGTAGGCTGAGAGAGAATGCATGCCCTAGCAAATTTCATGACGGAAGCAAGGGGTCTCTGTGCTGCTTGGCCTTCAGCTACACCCTGCTCACGCCACTGGCTCCAGGCTGTGCTTTGTATATGTCACTCCATCCTGCAGAACACATTTATTGAAAGCATGTTTGCACTGCTGCTCACAAGGCTCCCAGAGCAGCGTGCGGTAGAGCTGGAGAAGGTACAGAAAAGAGCAGCCGAAGTAAACAATTGTTTGTTACAGCTTCTCTACAAAGAAAGGCTCAAGACAGACAGGGTGGGGTAGTTGTTGTTGTTTTTTTAAATGACCAAGAATGTTGATGGGATTTTATACAGTTACGAATGGCATGGAGAGAATTAATAGAAAGAAATTGCCACATAAAGCAACAAAATGTGAGGTCATCCCAGGAAATGGATTGGCAGCAGGTAGAGGACAAACAAGAGGAAGCATTTCTTTATGAAACGCACAATAAATGTGTAGAATTCATTGCCACACACACAGATGGCTTTTAAAAGGACTGGACAGATTTACGTAGGATACGTCTAGCAGTAGCTATTAGCCATAATAGCTAAGAATAGAAACTTCCCAGTTCACAAGCAGAACACTTCTCATGAACAGATGCTGTGGATAAATAGTGGGGAGGGGGAGGGAGATGGCTGACTGTTTTGTGAGCTTCCCAAGAGCACGTGACTGGCCACTACAGGAGACAGCATGCTGGTCTAGATAGGCCTTTGCTCTTATTCAGAAACGCTATTCTTTCAATCACATTCTCTGAGAGTCCCTCTTAGTCCTCTGAAAGGCTGGCGTCAGAAGGCACAAACATTGCAGAGGGACATGTAAGAATGTAGCATGATCTGGACTGCAGATTTGAAGTTCCGGCATTCAGCTGAAGACATTGCAGGCTCCATAGTCAATCAGCCGAACACCAGACCTTGAACATGCCTCCTGCTGAGTGAATAGTGAGGGGAGATGTGCTATGCAATGCTTAAACAGCCTCTTCGGTCTTCCTTCCCGCACAGCAGCAGCGCTTAATTTCTATAGACTAACAGCCCACTCCTGAGCCCGGCAGTGCCCAGGGCTCCAGCGGCACTAAAATGACGACTGCTGGATCCTGGTCCTGCCGGGATACCACCAGAAGTCTCCTTGGGGGGAAAGGAGCAATTGCTTCCTTCCTCCAGGGAGACTACAGCCAGCAGCAATGGGTCTCCTCAGCTCTGTGCCTCGGCTCTGTGCTCAGCGGGCACAGAACTGAGGAAACCCATGTTGGGCCACCTGGCTCCGGTGGGGATTCAGGATGCAGCCCTGCTCCCCTCGTAGGACCGCTTCTCTCTTCCCACTGCCCAGTTCCACCACTTCTCCACCTCTCCTCTGCCCTGAAAGGGGTTACTGGTAGCTGGCGCCACTGGAATGCCAGCCATTAGTACCGCTCACGTTGAGGCCAGGCGCTAACTAGCGAGTGGTGCTTGCTCATGTGGTATCACAAAAGTGCTTTACAGCATGTTTGCAACACTTGTTAGCTGGCTGTGCACACGTACTAGATTGGGCCCTTATAGAGGAAGATGCCAGGATCCAAACCCAACTCAGACGGACAGCTCCTGGCCTAGAAGTATTTTTCCCCTAGCCGGGAAGTATGTGGATCGATGCTGTGATGGAGGAAAGATGCCTGTTTAGGGGTGCTCTGGGTTTTGGAATTACTTTGTGTTCCAAAAACTTCGTGGTGGCACAGAATGGTTTTAGTGGGAGTTATGTGCAGGCTCAAGGCAAGACCCGCCTCCCAGTTTCCACCGTCTTCCTCTTCTGCCTCCTCCACAATCCACAATGGTAGGGAAGAGGCAAAACCCTGCAAACCTAAGGAGCGAGATCTTGTTGGATTCCAGAGAATTGTCACTCAAAGACTTTGCATGCCTATTTGTATCTGGCGTACGTGGGGGGCAAGTGGGACAAATGCCCTGGTGCTGGCCAACACCAGCTGCCACCCCCAGCCACCATTGCCGCCACCGAGAACACAAGCAGCCATGTCAGTCGAAAACGTGTCCACACGACCACTTCTCCACCTGGCTTTGGCGCTGTGGCAGTGCCCAGCTGGGAAGTGGCCGTGTGGTGTGAAAGCACGCCCCACTCGGCTGCTTCCCCTAGCCGCATCGCTATAATATAATATAATATAATATAATATAATATAATATAATATAATATAATATAATATAATA
>JAJKFI010000075.1:4564925-4578684 GCA_029204185.1 Lerista edwardsae
TATAATATAATATAATATAATATAATATAATATAATATAATATAATAAAAGATTATATAAAAGATTATGTTTGCTAATCCTAAGAGGATGATTTTCGCTTCGGGGCTCTTCCTCACCGTTTGACTTATAATGAAAGTAAAGCAAATACATATTTCACACAGCATATGATCCAGCATGCAAGAGGGAGAAAGCAGAGCACAGGCCCCTTAAATTCCCTCAAGCCCCGCCCTCTTCTTCCTCCTCAACGGGGGGGGGGTGTGTCTTATGTGCTCATGGGTGTGACCAATCAAATTTCGATCCTTGGGCTATTTGCGTTGGATCGGATGTCCAGAAAAAGCATGACACATGCCCTTTTGGAAAAGTACCACTACAGAATACAAATGGTGGATTTCATGTTTGGCAGCCCCTCTCTCACTAACTCCCTGTCCACAAAAAAGCTTACCTTTCAAGAAGAGCCCTAGCATTGTGTGTGGGTAGGTGGGGGGAACATACAAACATGTGTGTCCTTGTTTCTTTAAGTTCACAGCTCCAGGAGGGCTATACCACGGCACCTTTTATAGATCATGCTTAGCTTTACCACTTATCAGAGTCTGTGAAAGAAGTAATCTTGGACTCAAGAAGTTCAGTGGCTGCCTGTTCACTTAGGAACCATGTTTGACTCCAGGCCCCCTGGTGGAAATTAACCCCCCCCCCCACACACACCAATTCCATTCAGCCCACATTCTGGGAATCTTGCCAGCCTCATTAATATTGTTTAGTGTTTGATTAGCAGTTGCGTTCTCAGTGATGGCTTTAATCCCTGTAATTAAAGAAACTCTTGCTGTGGCTATAGGATAGAAGAAACAGAAATTAGGGGTATATAGCACATTATTTTCACCCATTCTGTGGCACCCTTCCGCACATAAAGAGCTGTGTTTTTCTTTAACTCAGAGGTTATCTATGTATGAAGTAGGGCTGTTGAGAGAGAGAACGTTTTATCTAGTGAAGAGAGAAGACTCAGAAAATAGCAAGTTGTTCATATTGAGCTTTAACTCATGCCCCTAGAGAGCCTAGGAGGTGGCTGAACCCCTGAAACTCCAGGTCAAACTCTGTGACCTGGCAAGTCTGAATTTGATTTGAATTAGGGTCTCCTATTCCCATCTCCATAGCAGCTATTGTGCCAATCTGGTATTTCAGTGTAGTATGGCCGAAGATCCTAATTGTTTTAACAGCATGATTAGGTATCAGAGTACAAAATACTTATGGCATGCATGTGCAGATGTAACCATATTTTCCTTTAAAATGCATAGATCAGGGCCCAATTTTTATCCAGATGCCACTTCTACGTATTTTAAAGAGAAATGCATATGTGCCCCATTGCAGTTGATGGAGATTATGTATATGGTGACCCAGTGGTGTCATTCAAATGATTTAGGAACAGGAACTCACTTTTGATTGGCACTTGTCGGGAACCCGGAACCAGCCATGGAGCCCGTTAGGATCTGGAACGCCCGTTCTGGTCCATTCCCCCTGAATGACATCACTGTGGTGACCTTAACTTTATCTGTGAGTACAACACATTAAGGTAGAAGCTGCCTCTTAGGGCAATCGGTTATACCTTCAGGCTTGGTTTTCTCTCCTGATGCTAATGGAGGTGAAGCTAAAATAAGGAGGATCTATTAACAGGCCTAAGTCCAGGTGGGATTTCAGATGCACAAGATAGCATCTGTAGTAGGAGTGCTGAAAACACAGAAAAGTTCCAGAATCCTGTTGGATTCATTGTCATCTTCAGTAGCAAAGGTATTTTTCTTTGACTTGCTTGCATTGATTTATTCTGATTTATTTGGTCTCTGTCACATTCTCATCAACTGCTCCCATAGATGGCTGGTGAATAATGAATTTGGGGAGATTAAGGCAGTTTCCTTAAAATACGTCAATTACTGGCCAATCCCGGTACTCACCACTGTCCCACTTATATGAAACTGGTCTGTGCCATTAACTGGACACTGCTCTACCCTCTAAATGGCACTGAGAGCACAATCCTATGCTGGAGTTAGGCTGGCATAAGCTGAGCCAGCAAAGTTTGGCCAGCACAAGGGCCACCATAAAGTGTGCCTGGACTACTCTCAGTGCCAGGAAAGATGGCTCATGTCTGTGTGCTGGTCTCTCTGACTCCAAGAGTGGTCCAAACGTATTTTACAGTGGCCCTTGTGCTGGCCAAACTTTGCTGGTTTATCTTATGCCGGCCTAACTCAGTTTAAGATTGCACCCTGAATGTGCAGTCTTCAAATGCAGTTTGTTAGTGTAACATTTTGCCATAGGGTTGCAAACAGGAATCCCCAGCTAGCTAATTCCCCAGTGTTATAGAGCTACATGTTCTAATCTACAGCATGTCCAAAGCCTTTAGCTCAGAAGGATGGGGAGACTCTGATTCCTCTAGTTCCAGTGCTTAGCCTTCCCAAACTCAACATTCACTTGCCACCTGGAGAGCAGTCGATAGAGGTGCCCAGGAATGACAACGCTGCTGACTTGTCAAATGTCAGCTCTTGACTAGAGAATATCAAATATGGAACTTCAGTTCATTTGACATGTGCTCGACAGCACAATCAGCAGTGGTGGATTCCAAGGAGGATTTGAGCAGGAGGGGAATTTGTTTTGGCACTAATATATTCACACACCTATCGGTAGAAAAGGAGAATGAAGTCTGTGAATGGTGATTTAAGCAGATGGTGTCAGTTTTGGTTTTAAGAATCAGGGGTCTATCTGTTAATCCCTACTTAACCTACAGGCCATAACGGAGGTTCGGTTGGACACCAGAAATGAATTATGCATTCTGGTATCCAAATGGAAAGCCACCATTGATGATTCTGGGACTGGAATTCAGTTTCCTATTTTGGCAGGTGGTATGATGGGACTCCAAATCAGCTAAAAATTGGATTATACTCTTTGACATCAGGTGGTGGTGCAGGAGTCCATTCGATTTTCTCTCTTAGCCACCAAAATGTCTTGGTCAACCCACACACTCCCCTTTCTCCTGAGCCCATCCACAATCTACAACACAAGCCTATGCATGTCTACTCAGAAGTAAGTCCCATTATGTTCAATTGAGCTTACTTCCAGAAAAGTATAGATAGGATTGCAGCCCTAGTTAAACCCAAACACTTGATATTTTTGAACACTGAACTTCCTGTGAAGTCAATCAAACCACTCCAGCTTAAAGTATTTTAGTATAAGTGGCTCATGAATAAAATGTCTGGGCCCAAGGGTTTATGCTGAGCTCGTTGGCATTCTTTTTGCTTGTCGATTAGCCTTCTAATTTGTCTGCAGACAGCAGCCGATCAATTTCAAAATGTCAGGAAATGTCCTGTGGATGAATGGTTTGAAGTTTGAACCCATCTGATCTGGATGTAAGCCAAAAGCCCAGTAAAAATTTGTTTGAGGTGGGAATGAAGAGGAGTGTAGATAAGGCTGTAATGTCGGCACTGCCGAAACATCCCAGTTATACTATTCTGCATGAAACTGCTCTGTTGTCATTGATTTTCTGGTTCTAATCAAGTTTCCTTCTCAGGGGTGTGTGTGTGTCTGTGTCTGTGAGTATGAGCTCTTGTGCTTAAATTATTCTTATGGGAGGAAATGAGGGGCACTAATCTCAGTACTGTAATCTCTGCTTTTCCCAGGTGTTTAGCCCAGGAACATTTGAGGAGCTAATGGAGCATCTCTGAGAATACACAGGGTACCTCTGTCACTGTTGTGTAACCAGTGAAGCAGCTTCCACTCATCTGGGACTAAAGAGCAGGGCTTCCAATTAAATTTGAGTCCTGACATGTGTATTGTAAACTGTGATTTTAGAATGTGATTTCTGGGTGTTTAGGGAGCCTCATGGACCAATTTCATCTACTTTTCCTTTGGCAGATTAACCTACTCATAATAAAGATGGCAAGAACTTTATTATGAGTGGGCCAGTTAATGTGCTAAAATGCCATGCTGATCCCAGACATCTGTTTGGAGACTAGAGAGGCCCCCAAGAAATATGGACACTCACCTCACTGATTCTGCTTCAGAAATGTTGGGACTGAAAAGAGGTGACTCACCTAAGAGTTGAAACTAACCTATGGAAGTCTGAAGAAGTCCATTGCCCAATTTCATCTGGGCAATTTATCCTTCTAAAGTTTCAAGATTAAGGGCTGTGCTACAAGCAATGCTCACCCCACAAGAGCAGCCTGACTTGGGGCCCAATCTTAACAGGCCACTGCACTGTTGGAACTCGTGGGCTGGCAGCTCAGTGGCCTTTCCTGTCTCACAGAACAAGACATGCTGCTGCATGCAACTGAGCTGCTGCAGAAAACAGCGCATGGCAGCCACAGCATGGCATGTGAGCAGCAGCAAACCCAGATGCCTCTTTGCCAATAAGTTGATGTGGGGAGTCAGCAGAATGTGAAGAATGGGGCAGGAACTGGAGCAGGGAGGAGATATATTGAAGATGGGAAGGGGTAGTTTTCTGTGGCAACAGCTCTGCCAATACCTTGTCTCTCCACCTTCCTGCCTTGATCCACCTCCCTGGGTTCACCTGGAGTTGTGCCAGCCAGAGAGCAAGGTGCAAGGTCTACCTATCAGGGAAGTGGAGACCTACCCCAATGTAAGGGAACAAATGTTGCCTCTAAGAGGTTTGGCAGGGGGTTGGGTAGAATTGGACTGTTGGCCGCTTGAGAATTCTGAAAGCTCCTCTGCAAGAGAAAACTGGAGTGGATGATCATTATACAACCAGGAATTAGATGCTGATAGCTGTCTTGTTCTGTATTTATCTCCACTTACCCCTCTCCTTTGTGGCTAATTTACCCTGGCCCTCCTTGCTCCAATTGCTACAGATTATTCCATTAAGGAGAGATATAAGTAGAGATAAACAATGGATGCAGAAAGTCAGCCAGCAGCTTCTTCCCTCTCTGTGTGATGTGATCCCCTCCAGGTTTCTTAATTGGCAGAGTTGGGATGAGCTGCAGTGTAAGACATGTAACAGCCCAATCCTGAAAATGGCTACTGCTGCATCCGAAACAGCCACCGGAGGCTCCTTGGCAGAAGTCCCATCACCTGCAATGGGGCCCTTGGCTCACTGGTCGCTATTTTGCCGGCAGTGAATCAAGCAGTCCGGGCCGGCTCCACCCCTCCCTCTGCCTGGGCAGGATTTCATTTTCCCCAGGAGCAATATGTTCTTCACTGAGGGCTGCCAAAACAAAAAGCACTAGCATGGAAGGAAGACATATGCGACTCCAACAACAAAGAAGTAACAGCTAGACATTCCTTTTGCTATTCAGGGTACAATCCTAACCTGTGCTGGAACAGGCAGGCTGGCTGGCCTGCACTGCACTGCACCCAGTGATGTCATGCAGGGGGTACGCGGGGGTACGCGAGTACCGGTTTCTAGTTTTACAGCTGGCCCCACCCATTCGCCCGCCCACTAGTCAACTCCGCCCTCTGCAACGTTTGAATTTCCTGCATGTTTGAGTTGCCTGCATGTTCTCAGAGCCAGGCAGGCAGGCAGGCAGCGAGCGGAGCCTTTCCTTTCCTTGCCACTGAAAAATGAGCTGCTCTGGGGTTTTAACATGATGCCAGGCCTCCTTAACATGTTCTGGGGGTGCTGTGGAATACTGTTGCAACTGTTGGGTCAGTTTAAAATCATCTGAGGCCTCAAAAAGGGCTTTTTTCATGTCACTTCCTGCCACGACATCACTTCTGGCTTATGAAG
The DNA here is from genome assembly GCA_029204185.1 of Lerista edwardsae. NCBI lineage: Eukaryota > Metazoa > Chordata > Lepidosauria > Squamata > Scincidae > Lerista > Lerista edwardsae. The sequence goes on from JAJKFI010000075.1 coordinate 4,570,645, forward strand.
TCACTTCCGGTGGGCGGGTCCCGACACGTGCCAATCAAAAGTGAGTACCTGTTCTTAAATCATTTAGATGACACCACTGACTGCACCCAGCGCAGGTTGGGAACAGGCTGGATCCTCCATGGAGCGAGAGCATGTTCATCCCCTTACCCCAGGGTAGGCGCCAGCCACCCTCGTGGGGCTGCTCGGATCAGCACCTGCTGTACAGCAGGCACGTGTCTAAGCACGCCACATGGCCCTAATCGGGGCCATGAGGTCTGGGGACATGGGTTTAGATGCGGCCTAATGGTAGCATCCACTCCGCCCCCTTCCCAGGCCTGCCAGAATGCCCTCTCCCTACCCCATTCCGCCTTCCCTCCTGCCTCCCCCCGGCCCAGAATAGCCCCCGTACCAGCCAATCTGGCTGGCACACGAGTGGCTTACTGCAGGCATGCTCTAGCATTTCAGGGCTGATGCACCAGAAGCAGTGGCACAGACCTGCTTTACAGCACTACGATAGTGCTCGGACGACGCAAGTGGCTTGTGTCGGCCAAAGATGGGGGTAGTTGGGTCGCACTGCCACTGATCCTTTGGAATGGCTCTAAAACTGCATGCATTTCTAGGAGCAGAATAAAGCACACCCACCAGATCATAGGAACGGTCATGCAAGTCAGAAATGGCTCTAATGCCATTTTGCATATTCCATTCACCACATTTTGGGGGGGAGGGGAAGCTGCTTTCTTTCCCTCCCAATTGGAACCTGATCCATGAACTGCACCTTTTGTCTAATCACATTTCCACAGATGTTTCCTAAACTACATTATTAATTAAATATGGGACGCTATCAGAAGCCTGAGCTGCTGTAGCAAATCAGAACTCCTTGCAAGACATCAGTTCCTTTGCCGGTTATTTTGGGCCAGCTTTTTGTAACCTAAGCAAGATTTTTCCAGGCAGACTTTTCATGTGCCAGGAAACTAAGCAGATCAGACGACAGCAGGATCAAGCATTTACAAACATGGTAGCATAAGAAAGATATAAATCTACAAGCATAACAGTGCAATAAATATATACCTTTACAACTACACATTTACAAGCATAGTACTTAGGAACCATCTTAATGTTCTTGCTTTTAGCATATATGTGGGGATGTTTGTGGGCTTTGTGGCTTTATTTTTCATCCTGGATCAAGTAGTGGGGGCAGAGGAGTGGGGCTTTGGGGTCAGGGCAAAGGAGCCAAAGTCTCCCTCTTGGGAAATTTTCCAGTGTTGACAAGTGGGTGTCAGAGACCCAAAGTCATTCTGGACATCAGTAATGAAAATGGTCTTTGAAGTCCTACTTGGACGTTGAAACCACTGTGTTTGCAGGGGCAGGGACTGGGGGGGTTGACCCAGGGACAAGGCGACATACCTGGAGGCTGCGTGAAGCCTTCCGGAGGGTCCTGGATTCTCGCAGCCCCCTGCGTGACCCTCCTTTTGCTGTAGTGAACTCTGTTTTGTTGTGAGAGCTCACTTCCGGTTTGCGATCAACCGCATGTCCCTGGGTCCCTGTGGCGCCACGATCGCTGCGGCGCCATCAGGGCACTCATTCAGGGCACTCATCCCTCATTCATTTCCCTTGAGGGGAAATGGCCCATCTTAACTTTCAATAGTGGGTAGAGACCCACCACTTTGAATCCCACTGGTCTAGAGGAGGTGGAAATTCAACAAGCATAGGAGCGCCTACCCTGGGGTAAGGGGGATGAACATGCCCTTGCTCTATGGAGGCTCCAGCCTGCTCCCAACCTGTGCTGGGTATAGCGCAGGCCGGCCTGCCTGCCTGTTCCAGCACAGGTTAGAATTGTGCCCTGAATCGCCTTGCTCCATTTGACAAAGTGGGGTAGTGAGACCTCCCAAAAGGTATCTGGAATCTAAGTTACCTCCATGTGGTAAACAAACGGTGCACAGAAACCCGTGTGTGGCTAGTGTTTTTTCAGGTCCATCCCTTTCAAGAGCCTGCTCCTCCCTTCTTGCAAGGCTTCATAGCAATTTCTAATCCTATTTTATCCTCAGTGAAAAGAGGGCAAGAAAATGCAGGAAGTGAAGAGAAAAGAGACTATTAAAGCTGTCAGTCTTTACTCACAGGCCTATCTTTGAGCTATACGGAAATGAAATCTGCTCCTCCTCTTTTTCCCCCTCCCTCATTCGCAGTGTCAGCTTCGAGAGGCCAAAAAGAGAACTTTCATCTTCATCCCTTCCTGATCATTTGTGAATTGGATAATCTTTTCTAAAGGACTTAATTTGATATGGGTCTTTCAGCCGGACCTTAATCCTTCCCAGGTCCCAGCCCTGGAACGCAGAATCGTAACACTGGTCAGGGCCAAAGATTATTCAGCCTGCCCCCCTCCCCCATTTCAGAATGATGATTTATCATTATTTATAACAATAACTTCTCATCTGCATTTTGACAGACACTTTGCACATTGGCAGATAAAGGAAGAAAACAAAATGGATAACCGCAGGTAGAAAAGGTTGAATATGAGCAAGTATAATTTATGATGACTTATGCAAACAAGAGAAATGACATGCAGCAAAGGACAGGGGAATAACAGTATGATGACAAAGAAAAATGCCTTTGAGCAAGTTTAATTGCTCTTGCTCTCACCATTAAACAATATCAGTCCTCACATGCCTAGGATTAAGGGAGAAAGCTTCCAGGCAGGACTGACCTGTAGGAAAATACATGTTTCCATAAGGTTTAATCTGAGTCAGCCCTCAAAGGGGCTTTGCTTCAATGTGAGGGCTCAGCTGTGGAAGATGGGAGAGTATGCCACTGAGCATCTGCAGAGGGCTGTGACCTACTAAGACTAAGTAAACACACCATTTGTTGGTGTAGTATTGTAGTGTATAAAGCATTTTATTTGTTGTAAAATGGATGAGTTTTAAGCATAAATGGAAGGGACTCTCTCTTCCCTTCCATACAAGTAAAATATGGCCAGTGTACCCATGTCTGGGACATGGTGGCACTGCAGGTTAAACTGCTGTTGCTGAACTTGCTGACCAGAAGGTTGGCAGTTCAAGACCGTGCGATGGAGTGAGCTCCTGTCTCTTGTCTCAGCTCCTGCCAACCTAGCAGTTTGAAAGCATGTAAAAATGCAAGTAGATAAATATGTACCACTTTGGTGGGAAGGTAACGGCGTTCTGTGTACCTTCGCATGTAGTCTTGCCGGCCACATGACCACGGAAGCTTGGACAAACGCCGGCTCTTTGGCTTAGAAACTGAGATGAGCACCGCCCCCTACAGTCGGTCATGACTAGACCATTCGGTCGTGGGGAAACTTTTACCTTTTTAACCATATCTGCTGTCCTCAGTAAGGTTCTTTTTTTGCCAAAAAGTTTTTAATTGTCTTAGGGTAATATAAACTTACTTCCAGAAATGAATGTAGGTTTTTCTATTGTTGGATGAATTCTCTTTTTTCCTGACTTCACTCTTCTACTGCTCCAAGTGCCTGGCTCCAACGTCAGTGGAAAATATCCAGTGCAGTTTTTCACCCCTCCCCAAAATGCTTCAGGCAGGTGTTCAACATTTTAAAACATTTTTTTTAGGCACGTGGCACGTTTATCCCTTTAAACATTTATTCAGCATATTTTAAAGCCAATCTCCTAGGATTTTTTTAGACTTGCCCTTCTAGGTAATGGGGTAATAGGCTTCAAAGTAGCCTGAAGGATCAACCAATCAGCACTCTGTATGGCTGAGCATCACTAGTAACAGGAAGGACCAGTGGCTCCTCAGCTGCACTCAGTTTGGAAGTTTGTCCCTCTGTCTGGACAAGGGTAAAATGTGGCTCTACAGAAGGTTTGTGTTCAAATTATGTGCTTCAGTATGATAATGCAAAACAAAAAAAGTGGCCTGTGTTATAATAAATAGCCGATCCATTAATGTAATGAAGGAAATCTTGTCTGTTGCCACAAAAGCACAGCAAGCAGACATACAGGATATTGGAAGCAGATTCATGGTCCAACTTATTAATAGCCCAACATAGTCCTTGAAAAATGAACGAATTATGAAAAACGACAAAGCTGATCTGATTTGCAGCTCATTGACCATCTGATATGGTCTTGTGAGGATTAATATATGCTGGGGAAGTTCAACGTTATGTTGTGGATACCTTTGAGTAACAACGGATTGTGGTTTTTGTGCAATCACACAATACCTTTTCCTTCATTATATTACAGCACAATATAGAAAAGAAGTATAGCAGTAAACATATAGTAGTCAGAAATAAGTCCCACTATACTCAGTGGGGCTTACTCTCAGGTAAGTGTACAAAGGCCACAATCTTATGCACACATACCTGGAAGTAAGCCACAGGAATGCAATGAAACTTACTTCTGAGTACATACACATTGGATTGGGCTGTTAGTAGCTCTGCTGGTTGTTGATAGGAAAACCATCTTTATTTGCTTCCCTTGTTATTGCTATTCTTGTTTATCTCTTTCACCACCACCCTGACATTTCGTCTATGCCACATGAGATTTGGACATAGTAATGATGGGAGATGTGTTTCCGGGGAAACATGCTTAAGCTGTTAAACTGTTCTGAAACTGGGGAAGAGGGAGAATGTATGTGTCTGCTTTTCCTGTTTGCTTTCAAATGCACACACCACAACTCAGTGGAGCAAGATCCCAGTGCTGCATATATTCTTATTGATCTAGTAGGCGTTAATCTCAGGCACTTTAGAAATGGCTCTGGAAACATCAATATTGGTATTTCACTCATAAATGCCGTCTCTATTTTATATAAACCGCAGAGGCACTCACCTTCAGGAATATTTCTTTCTTCAGTCACTTCATCTGGGTATGGAAGACAGCCAGCCAGCCAGTTGTGCCCTGTTCACCACCAAAGAGGAGGTAACTATGGGCACAATCCTAACCTGGAGTTAGGCTGGCACAGTTAAGTCAGCAAAGTTTGGCCGGCACAAGTGCCTCTATAAAGTATGTTTGGACCACTCTTAGAGTCAGAGAGCCCAGCATATTCGCCATCCTCCCTGACTCCAAGCATGGTCCAAACGCACTTTACGGTGTCCCTTGTACTGGCCAAACTTTGCTGGCCTAACTGTGCCAGCCTAACTCCAGGTTAGGATTACACCCAACGTCATGGACTGTGGATATTTGAAATGTCAATTGACCTTCAATGTGTAGAGGCAGTATGCCTCTGAATGCCTGGCCCTGGGGATAAACATGGAAGGCTTCCACCTACCTCATTCTCTGTGAGACCAATCCTATCCTTTCCCCCACCATATGATGCTCACACACCCAAATGGGCTGTGCTGTATGTCAGGGCCGGCTTTAAGCCAATGTGACCAATGTTGTCACATTGGGCTCTGCGCTTCAGGGGGCCCCGCACTAGCAGGGTGAGCATATTGTCTGTGGCTGCAGCTAGGATCTTTATGGGCTGTAAGTTAGTGGGGCGAGCAGAGCAGCTTTACCTTGGTCTCTCCCACCTGCCTCTGCCTCTGAACAGCCCAAGATGGGCCACCTGAAGCAGTTGGCGGTGATGTTATGCTATCACCACCAACTACTTCCACATGCCATGCTTTGCATGTGGCACGAACATAGTTCTTCTTGGTGAGTGGGGGGGGCCCCGCAGGGAGGGTTGGGGCCCCCACAGGAATGCCCCACATTGGGCCCTGCCGCTGCTAGAGACAGCCCTGCTGTATGTTATTGGGGGGGGGGCAGACTGGGAGGCTTACGAGAGGAAAGGGAAAATATTTCCCCTTATCCCTCCATAAGCCTCCCAGTTGCCAGTGGGTCTCTTTGGATCTGCATCAGCAGCTTAGTTGGCAGAAGTCTGGGGAGACAAAGGGCGTGTGTCAGCTGCTCCAGAGGGAATAGCATCCAGCACAAGTTGCGCACATGGAATGCTATTCCCTCCCACTTCTGACCAGTGGAGAGTCACTCGGATTTGTGACATCTGGTGCAGGATCTCATTGCGCCACCCCCCTGATGGATCTCGTCCCGTACCAGACTAAATAAGAATATCCTATGCACAGCCTAAATTCAGTGGCATCACTAGGGTTGGTCTAACCCCCATTAACTGTATTCATTCATTTAAATATATAATAGAACTGATCACCCAAACAATCAATCACCAACAAAAAACCAAAGGCCAACTTGATGCCCCCCAGGCAACCACTGGGGTCTCCTTGGGAGAAGGGGTGTTTGTTCCCTTCCCCAGGGAAAGTTCTGCCTCCTGCAGTGGGACTCTCAGACTCTCCACCAGCTATTTTGCTGGTGCAGAAATGAGCAGCCCCGTGTTAGGCTGCCCTGACCAAGGTGAGGCAAATATACCAAAAACACACACACCCCTAGCTATAACTTTTGATACAAAACAGATATTTCAATGTGGTGGTATTATAACCCCCTCCAACTTTTTAACAATGCTGGCCAGTAGTGGTGTCACACATCCCTCCAAGCGCATCACCCGGTGTGGTCCACACTCCCCACACCTGCCTAGAGACACGACTATCTCTGAAAAGGCTCCCTATCCCCTCTGTTCCGTCCTGTTCCACCCTCCCTGCTGAATCACCATTGGCAGGCCCTCTTTTCCCCTGCAGGAGTCTGAAAGCATGCTGCTGTACACACTTCTGGAGTCCTGTTTGTGACAGATGTAAAGCATCTCCAGCAGCAGCAGAGCTGTGCTTCTAACTGCCCAATGCTATCCTTTTCCCCATCATAGCATGCAGCTGTGCAAAATATGCCGCACTGGGGAGGGGGAAGAAGAAATATTTTCCCTTACCCTTCTATAAGCCCAAAGAGACAAAGGGGGCGTGTTGGCTGGCTCCAGAGGGGACAGCATCTGGTACAAGTCACCCACGCTGGGTGCCACCCTGCCCATCTCCGACCTGCCCTGTGCTGCTTTGCAAACTTAGCAGTATCAATGGGGTGCATCTTTGCTACTGCCACACGCAGGGTTCTTCCTACTGTCCATGGCAGTGGCTCAGAAGCACACAGCTCCACATCCTTCCAAAGCATCTTCTGCAATGCCATAAAGTGGATACCGCCTCCAGGACACTAGTTCAAGTGAGGTACAGCCACATTGGATTGAGCCGTATGAGTCCCAGAAGCATTTTGCTGTTGTTAGAGACAGAATGCTAGACTTGACGGGCCTTTGGCCTGAAACTGTGGGGCTCGTCCTACATTCTTAGGTCTATAACATTCATTTTGAGGAAGAATCCAGTCAGATTCAGAAGTTTTATCATACATCAGTAGTGCTACTCATGGCAATTATGATCATACAAGAAACCAGCTGGAACAAACTGTTTCCAGCAGTGGCAAACCAGATACCCCTGGGAAACTCACAGGCAGGGCATGACAGCAATAGCCCTCCCTTGTCCTACAATAGGTATGCAGAGCTACCCTCTCTACATATGGAGGCTCCATTTTGCCCATAAAGGTACTATTTCCTTTGATCTTTCTTTCTTTGTTTTGTGGGGCCTCTGTGGCTTCAAAGAAATACATTGTGAGGGAGCCCCAAACAGACATGGGAATATCCAAGGACGAACTCTGAAATAATTGGCACAATTACGTATGGGATTCTGAGTATGGCTAGAGATGGATTTGCTCATTCCCGTTCCTCAAAGATCAAAAGCACAACCTCTCTCAGTTCCAAGAAATGCGTTTAGGTCTTTAGAGAACAAGGGTTTCCTTGTTGCCATTGTGCGGATGTTGTGTGTGTTTTTCTCCGCCTCACTGGTTGCAATGTAATCACGGCCCTTGTCACCCCGTGCATTGTGGCAGAGCACAGGCTTGCGGCTTCCTTGTTTGTAGAACATTAAATCATCCCACGGGGCTTCTGTGGTTTCGTATATCTGCCACTGGCGCTGTTGCTTTTATGGTAGACTACGTTTCTCAATGGTAGATTAAGTTTTATACCATGACACCTCAATCCAGTTGATGTTACCAGTGTTGTAGCCTCTGCTTACATGGTAGATATGTTTCAAGTTTTTTTTTTTATCTAGGCAGGTTTTGGAGACCAACAGAGAGAGAGAGAGAGAGAGAGAGAGAGAGAGAGAGAGAGAGAGAGAGA
>JAJKFI010000075.1:4578694-4621375 GCA_029204185.1 Lerista edwardsae
AGAGAGAGAGAGAGAGAGAGAGAGAGAGAGAGAGAGAGAGAGAGAGAAATTTATTTGTCATTGTACTCAAGGTATGAGAACAACAAAATGAGGTGCTCTTCGCTGTGGTATGCTAGGAAAAAAATGCCTGCTCCATAGTGTCCTTGTGTTTTTCCTATTTGTTTGCCAAGTGAGGTTTGATTCATGGAGGACAAGCTAGCTACATTGCATTAATTTACTCTATGTATGTACTCCAAGAGTGCAATCCTAACCTGGAGTTAGGCTAGCACAGTTAGCCAGCAAAGTGTGGCTGGCACAAGGGCCACCATAAAGCCTGTTTGGAACATTCTCGGAGTCAGGGAGGATGGCACAAGTCTGTGTGCTGGCCTCTGTGACTCCAAGAGTGCCGACCAAACTTTGCTGGCCTAACTGTGCGGGCCTAACTTCAGGCTAGGATTGCGCTCTAAATTACAAAGCAGCTCAGCTCTTCCGAGGCATTGTGATTTGACCTTGCAGCTCAACTCTTGCAAAGCTTCATTTGCATTTCCATGGTTCAGGGAGGACACAATTCCCCTGAACAGTTGAATCCTGTTACTCATCTGAGTCAAAGCAAGGCTACCCAAAAGTCAATATGATGCCAATGTGGTAGCATTTCCTAAACCACCACCCAAGGTGTTGGGCAAGTATTAAGTATATGCAGTGTGGGACTTCACCCAGGGTCCCTTCAGGCCAGGCGCTGGTTCTCTGCTTCCTCCATCTTTAGGGTTGCTGCTAAAGTGAGGGATCAGCAGTCAGTTCGAGATGTGAAACTAGCGCCATAGCCCAGAATACAGTACTTCTGGTCTTTGACTCAAGTGACCCCAGAAAACTGGTACCATGCCATTGCTTGCAGATGCATCGTCTTGGACTCCAGATCATTTGGAATCCACATTCAGATCAAATTAATCTAGATTGCGCTCCTAGAAAGCTCTGGCTTGCCATGACCCTCTGTTTCCCTGGACAGTTTGCATACCTATGGGCATGCTGAGAACCTCGGTGAATGAAGCCAAAGCCTCCCTCGTATACACCAGGTCTGCCATGCCACCACCCATCCCACTCTGCCGCCACTAAATAACACTAAAACCTGGTTCTAGCAGCAAATGAGGCAGGGTAAACCTGTTTCTGGGTTTCTCTGTGCCTCTGGCTTGTTGCGTTACCAGCAGGTTGTCTGTAGTTTAATCAGTGCAAAGGGCGCAGGGGTGGGTGAGTGCTCCAGCTTCTGGGCAGAAAATCCCGCTAGACGAATGTTTGGCCCGTTCCTCTGTTCTGCTGTCGCATTTAGCTCGGTGACTCTCTGCACGTCACCTTTCTCATAACTCTGCCCGCATGTCATTGCCTCATTAGTCAAGCCCCGGAATGTTTTGCCAGGAAGATAAAACACCCTGAGCGTAACCTCTCTGTGTGCTAATGATACAACCTCTTTCATGCACGTTTTGTTCTGAACTTTTGCATAGTTTAATGAATTAAAGCACCTGGTGTGCAGTGGATAGATGCCGGGGGGGGGGCGAGGATTTAACCTTCGAGCATTTCTGCTTCTGAAGTTGTAGTAACAAGACCTGATGACAAAAGTGAACAATTTTGCATGGCTCAATCTCAGGTAAAGGCCAGAGAAGGAAAGTATAATTCTGATTGATGCAGAGTGCATGCACCAAATTTTCTTAGTTTTTTTTTGGCGGGGGGGGGAAGTATTTTGATGGCTCTGCATTTAGGGCTCTGCTCTAATCTGCTGTAATATGTGCTTTGAAAGTAGCACATCGTTTTACCAAAACAGCTGAACATAATAACTCGTCTTACCAATCACTGATGTTGCTTCAATATCGTTTGATGCTCTCCTCTCCTATCCTATCCTGCTGCAGGGAGGGTGGGCGCCCTGCAAGAATGAACTGCATTGGGCCCGCCACTGCTAGAGCCTGCCCTGGAAAAGCCTAACCTAGGAGGTGGGTTGACAGCACCAGTTTGGCTCACACCTGGCTATGTTAGAACAATGGGTGAAGAGGCAAAAAACTGGCACCTTTCTGAGTTTCGCTTTATGCCTATCCATTAATGTAGTCCCTCCATGTGATCATGGCTGAGGGCAGGTCCAGGTTACTGAACCAAGTTTCTCAACTTTGGAATAGCCATTAGGAGTGGTAGAATCCTGAGCCCTCTGAATTCCCTAAAAGAGGCGGCCTGAATGGAGGGGGCATGTTTTATTCCAGATCTTGCAGAATTGCTGTGGTTTTTTGTCACACCCTCTGGACTATGTAGTTGAACAAAGGAGCTGCAGCAAAGATCAAGCAAGGGACAAATCTAGATACCCTGTGACAATATTTTATTTCATTTCCTTCCACAGGATAGTGTCCCAGGTCTGGTGGTAAACTGTGAATGCTGTCTTAGTATTGCCTGCTTTCCCACATAGCTTTGTACAGGCATGCCCTGGTATCCGCTGGGTTTCCTTTCCAGACCCCACCATGGATACCTGAAACTGCAGATACTTGAGACACCTTTTTAAAGATAGGGGAACATCAGTGGTTTTGTTGCAACAAGGTTAAAAAAAAGACTTGTTTAATGTTTCCCTATCTTTTTAATAGGGGATGTGGTGGCGCTGTGGGTTAAACCGCTGCTGCTGGGCTTTCTGACCAGGAGGTTGGGAGTCGGAGACCACGCAACAGAGTGAGCTCCCGTTGCTTGTCCCAGCTCCTGCCAACCTAGCAGTTCAAAAGCACGTAAAACAATGTGAGTAGATAAATAGGTACCACTTTGGTGGGAAGGTAACAGTGTTCTGTGCGCTACGGCGTATAGTCATGCTGGCCACATGACCACGGAAGTTTGTCCTCAGGACAAACGCCGGCTCTACAGGCTTAGAAATGGAGATGAGCACTGCCCCCTACTGTCGGTCACGACTAGACCATTTGGTCGTGGGGAGGCCTTTACCTTTTAAATCTTTTTAATAGGCATTCCAGTATCCATGGTATCCGTGGATAACTGAACTGTGGATACCAAATCATTGGATACTAGGGCACACTTGCATCGATCAATCAATCAAAAAGTATTTGTATACCGCTTTTCAACAAGAAGTTCCCAAAGCAGTTTACAGGCAAATAATAAAGTTAAATGGCTCCCTGTCCCAAAAGGGCTCACAATGTCAAAAAATGCAGACCACCACCAGCAACAGCCACTAGGAAAAGACACTGAGCTGGGGTGAAGAGGGACAATTAATCTCCCCCTGCTAAACGTAAGAGGAACACCACATGGAAAAGTGCCTCTTGCCCAGTTAGCAGGGTTACACCATACTCAGCCGAAACTGCAAATGCACAGTTAATCACCACCACCCCAGCACATGGCAGCGTATCCTTGGCTGATTTCAGATACAATCAGAAGATTGAAACTATTGAATTGGGGGTGGGGTAGGGAGTAAGCACCACATTTGAAAATGGCTGCTTTTAAAAATAAAGTCCCTATATTTTCAAACTTACTGCTGAACCTGATGCAGTGATGTTAAGTATCAGCTTGTTGGATTCCATACATGTACTGTTTTCTAAAGCCCACCCCTCCAAAACAGCATCTATAATTGAGAATATGAGACCAAGACAAAGAATTAGGAACAACTTTTGAAAGGGAATTAGAATTTGGAAAATTGGTTTGACAATTCCTCTTCCCCTTCCAACTTGCAATTCATTTCAGCTGTTCTGGAATTCCGGAATCTTTTCACTGCAGTCCCCTACTTGTAATCAGGTAGGTTTTCTTCCCCCAATGCAGTATGTCACGATTTGCAATTGCAGCATTACTCTCAGCCTTTGCTTTGCCTCCCTGTTGCAAGTGCTGGGGATTTTTTTCTCCCTTTTGTTTGCATTGTTTAAGCCAACCCGATCATGCTTTTCTTTTCTGAACATAATAGGCTCAGTAGATTAACAGGGAACTTAATCGGAATCAAGCATGAAAAGCCTGCAGAGCAAACAAAAAAATGGTTCCATCCACCAAGCCAGATGCGATGGATTTGCAAGCACTTCTTTGCCAACTGTCACGTGCCACCGTCATACCCACTGAAAATCTTCTAAAGACAGCAAATGGGAATTCAGCAATCACACAAAGACCCCTTGACTTCTAAGCTATGCCAGCTGTCACTTTTTTAAACAAAAATCTGACAACTCAGGTTGAGTGCTTTCTGAGCATGTGCAAAGTCCTGCCCCCCAGAGTCACTATGACTATGAGCAAAAGCAAAGGTGAGCTACAAATACTGTAATGTTTATTCAGAAAGACACCTAAAATTCAGAAGTACATTGGAAAAGAAACAGAAGCAGCCTGTGCATTATTTGACACACTGCTTGAGATGGAACTGGGAATCCCCAGGGTGCAATAAACTGCAAAAAAAAAACCAAAAAAAATCTGTTTGGATTTCAGTCTCTTTGCAGTATGTCACTCTTAGTCCTGGAGAATGAAGTGGGGAGGGGAAGAGGCAACAGCCAAGATGGATCCATGTTGCGTCACCCCCAGTTGGGATTACATGAAAAAGGGGATTTGAGCTCCAAATAGCTTATTCTCCTTGGGGATAACGCCTATCTTTCATACCTCCTAGATGGATTTGGGGTGGGGAGTGAGGTAGATGAATTTCTGTCTTTTTTGGACTCTTGGCAATGCTCACTGCATGTTGTGTCCCAAAAGATCTCATATTTGAGGAAAAAATTCACTTCCAATTAAGAAGGGAAATCGGAAGCAGATCAGAGTGAACAAGGTGTTGGAGTTGGCACAACTCCGTCTGCTGTCCAGAGGGGGCAGTCTAATGTCTGAAGGGGGCACAATGTGATGTCCTATGACCCAGACCCTTCTTACCTGTCCTCTCTGTGATTCCTGCAGGGGTGTGGCCTTTTTTCCTTCCCTTCTCCTCTGAGCACGTCCCTTTTGTCCTCTGACCTCCAAGCTGATAAGATGTGCATACCAAGGGCTCTGATGCCCCCGCCTTCTTAAGCACACCCCCATGCACGGCAATGGAGCTATAGGGCCTTGCCTTCTAAGTGTTAGTTGTACCTCTGATCCTAAGCAGACGCTGTAGGCATGCACTGGACGGAACTGTGAGTAAACCTTTCTTTTTGCATCTTTACCAAGCCTCTGCCTCAAGTGTCTTTTGTTAATAGCAGTCAGCCTGGGTGAGGGAGGTTCCCGTGAGGTGATGTCCTAAGGGGGAATCCGCTGCTTACCCTACTCTGCTTTCTCCCATCACCAATAAGAAATTTCCAATACAAGGAACCACTGGGATTCAGAGAGAGGATAGAGTAAAATAATTGATAACACAATATGACCAAGAAAACCGGTGGAGAGGTACTGTATGTGTGGGAGGAGGGGGCATGCATGCATCCTGGCATGACGGAATAGGCCGGGTCTCAGCCTCAGCCCCCCTTCTGTATTCCCTACTTCAGAGGATTGTTGTGTAAGAGGGAAAAAAATCCAGCAGGGATTGTAAAGCCTTTTACAACCGTGTTAAAGAATGCTCTTGAAATTGTAGGGTCATAGCAGAATTGACAACTATCCTTTCTCATTAGATATGGTTACAACATACAAATAGGAACAGCGTGCCTATACCTTTAACCATTCTATGGTTCAATTTTGGCAAGTGCAAAGGGAATTTGGGCAGGTGCAGCTCAACACGGAAGGGTTTAAAAAACTGTGCCTGCCAAAATTCCCTCTTCTATACAATGGTTATAGGCACTCTGTCCCCATTTGTATCTGGTAATCTTATCATTAGGTTTAACCAAAGAATGAAGTAGGTCGCATGGGAAGGCTACCAATCTCAGGAGGCTAAGAGTTTGAGAATTCCTGAGGTCAGTTCAGGTTGACAGACATTCACAACCTAATCCTATGGATGTTAACTCAAAGCCAGTCCAGCTGAGATACAGGGCTGCCTTTCAGGTAACTATGCACAGGACAGCAATTGCAATCTTACTGTTCTCAAAAAGAGCTGGCCTACATTCTTACCAGGTCTAGCAGGAGGCATACAGATGCAACTAATGGTAAGAGTGCAAGTTGTATATTTCCCACTTGAGGCTTCATTAATTTGACCCTCATTAGCACTATTTTTTTTTTAAAAAAAGAGCAGTTAGAGTCTGGATCTGAACTTTCTCCAGTCGAGCACTGATTCCCAACCTGTGGTCTATGGTCTGCAAGACCCTGAGAAGTGGTCTTCTCAGGTATCAGGAGAAGGTATCAGGTATCAGATGAGGTATCAGGAGAAAAACCAGATTGCCTTTGGTAACTTCCAGCATCTTGCTGAGCAAGCGCTACCCCACAGAACTCCAGAGAGGATGGAGAGTGGACTGCCTGCAGTCACAGCCAGCCCTGCATGTGGTCCTCAACAATTCCAATGTTTGCCTCAGTGGTCCACGAGCTCCTAAAGGTTGTGAGCCACTGGTCTAGGAAGGAGTGTCATTAGAAGTGGAGCCTTGTCATACCTGAGAAGAGGCAAAAGAATCTTCCCCACCCCTCACAAGTGGGACAGTTAAGCAAAGAGCAGTGAGAAGAGGGTTGAAGACCCTCTCTCCTATAATTCTTCAGCTCAAAATAACAAATTCCAGAAGCCATTGTTCCTATTTAAATTATTGGGGTTCCACATGTTTGCATGTGGTGGAGCTGTGTTTCTCAAACTGTGGGGCATGACCTGATGTCAAGTGGGTCACGGAAAGCTGGGAGCCGCCATCTTGGAAGCTGCAGACCTTATTCTTGCTGTATTCCTTTTTGGAGTGCTAACAGCTTGAATTTTCAAGTGAGTTTTTAACGTTTTGTTTTTAGTTCAGTGCTTTTACATAACATTTTGTCCTAATCTTGCTTTCTGTCAGGGGTGTTTCATGGTTGTGCAGTTGCTGCAGTCCAAGAAGACCAGTTTGCATTCCAGGAGTATCATTTGATGATGTCACAATGATGGCACTTCCTGCTTGGTGATGGCACTTCCGGTTAGGACATAACTTCTGGTGGGTCCCAACACGAGTGCCATTCTAAAATATGGGTCCCAGTGCTAAAATGATTGAGAACCCCTGTGGTAGAGTTTGCTCCAGAGCCCTTGTCAGAACAGAATTGGCCCTTGGCTCAAATGAAGAAGGGGCAGGGCAGTCGACTTTTCTTTTCATGCAATAATCAGAGTCCCTGAGATTTATAATTTCCTCACCTCCACTTGCTGACTCATCCATTTGTAACTTGTCAATGTGATGTCAGCCTGCAAGACACTGATAACAGAAATTGTGGCAGTCTGATACTTTAATAACTAGCAAAAAAACAGGGGAAGGAGGCAACATTTCATTTCAGTGCTGCCTGCCTGCAAGTCACTGTACGTGATCTCAGAAATGGGGGGGCAATTGCACATGCCTGAGGCATACCCTACACACATACTCACACACCACTATACCCACCCACCCACCCATCAGGATTGAACCTTGGCATTGAAAGCAAGTTCCCAAGCCAAGTTGTGGTAGATCATGACCAGCGGTGTCATCCGACAACGAGCTGCCAGAACGCTAGGCGGGACTTACCGCCTGATTGGCTGCCCGTCCGTGATGTGTCGCCGCCTGCCTGCCCACCGTGCAGGCACCCCTGGCTTCGTAGGGGGTGCCTGCTTGCCTGGGGGGTGCGCCGGGTGCCTAGGCAAGCAGCGAAGGGGCGCACCAACCACGCGGCGGGCGGGCAGGCAGCAACGCGTTACAGACAGCCTGTCAATCAAGCGGTAAGTCCTGCTTAGCGTTCTGGCAGCTCGTTGCCGGATGACACTACTGATCATGACCAATATGATGCTCTGCACATTCTCAGATGTACTATGATTTAGCTAGTTCCAGTGCTGAACGCTACAGCATTATGGTTCTAAGAAACTGGTGAAAATGAAATTGAATAATATAGTGAAATGTAGCCTTCAATATTTTTCTCTTCATTCTCATTAAGGCATATGATTAGAGCCTTATCATGGAGAGAGACAGTAGGCAAGAATCTTCTTGTTAATTTCAAACTGGACAGGCATAGATGTTTTAATCCTAAACAAAAATTAAATAGCCATGAATCGCTTGCTCACCTCCCAGGAGATATTTCTGTTTCAGCCTGACAGCTTAATTAAGGGCCTGTCTAACGGGATGCAACGTTCTTATCATGTGGCGTTTTGCTGTGAGCACATGCTAGGGAAGCTGGCCTAAGGAAGACAGGTTATAGAGCTGAAATTCAGGTGGAAAATTTTCAAGCAAGTTCGCCTAATTCCAGTGGTGCAATTCAAATGAATTAACAACCAGTTCTATGATGTCATAGCCGGAGCCAAAAAAACCCGAAGCCAGCCAAGATAAGCGAGTGGGCGGGGCCTGGCCATTTAACTACTGGTTCTATAGAACCTGGGCGAACCCCCTGAATTTCACTACTGCCTAACCCTAACATTCAAATCCATAGTCTTGCAATTCTGTCAATCAACATCTCCATGTGCTAGATTGACTTTAGATTGCAGGTTTATATGGGGAAAAGTTTTTTTAAAAAAATCAGTGCCAGATTGGACACTAAGGCCCAAATCCTAACCAACTTTCCAGCACTGACTTAGCTCTGTCAATGGGGCATGTGCTGCATTCTGCAGTTGGGGCAGTTGTGGAGCCTTCCTCAAGGTAAGGGAATGTTTGTTCCCTTACCTTGGAGCTGCACTGCCCTTATCCTGGTGCTATAAAGTTGATTAGGATTGCACCCTAAATTTAACACATATATAAAATTTAAAATTTGAAATGTTGAATTCGAATATCAAACATATATACATAGTGTCTTCTGAACTGCAATGTGTATTAGGATCTAGGCTTTGCTGGGAAGAGGTTGGGTTCCTACGCCTATGCATTTTAAAGGGGGAAGCAGTGAAAAAAAGGCATGTATGTTTGTTTCCCATGTAACATGCACCTGACACATATATCCTGGATTTTGGATACATACTGTATATGCTGAATATGTGGGATTTGAGTCCCACCCATGAGTCCTTCTCTGTTGAAACTTAGCTTACATACATGTAACTAGACTGAATGCAGATTATTCTCTACTTCCCCTCCATCTTTCTCCTCCCATCTCTTTGTGGCCTTCCTTTCAGTGAATTTTAGACTGTAAGCCACTTCGAGCATGTATCTGTGTTTTTGTTGTAGCTCTCTGTAATGCTATGTATATTAATGGGCTCAATGAATGAATGAATGAATGAATGAATGAATGAATGAATGAATGCTTTACAAAAGGCTCTCTTATAGAACAGCTATTAGAAGAAACATAAAAGAGCTGGGAGTTTGAAGGAGAAGGGAGACTGTCCCGTGGACTTTTAGAGAGTTGGGGCATTTCTGTTGATGAGTTTTCTGAAACAAGGGCTCTTTGGTAGCAGTGTCCCGAAGCTCCTAAAATCAGAAGTTGACCAGAGCACATGGGGCATCTGAAAGAGCAGAGCCATTTAGCCGGTGCAGAAGCAATGGCCACATGGCCCAACATGGAGGTCTGGATCCAGTGGCGACCGTCACTGCCGGTTCCACCCTCCTGCCCTGCCTGGAATTGGCACAACACCAGCAGTGGTAACACTTCCCTCTGCCAGCTTCCGTGGCTGCCTCCAGGTGGTGGGGGAGCTGGCCCCAGCCTGGCACCTGTGGTCAGATACCTTACCGCTGGCAGTGGAGGTGCTTTATGGCACCTTGACGACACCAGCGCTTGTGGTACACTTGTACCATGGGTGCAGTGGGGCTCAGAATTGGGCCCTTAATGGCCAATTGCTCCCAATTGGGCCCCTGCACCTAAAGGCCCCCCCTTACCAAAGAGGTAACCTACTCTGGCCTTGTCAAATTCACACAACACATAGCAAAGGACACCGTTGCTGGTTTTATAGAGAACAGCAACCGTTTTAATTTTCTTCTGAATTCTTAATAACAAGTAGTATTGGAACTATTTGCTTTTCAAAGGTAATCCACAGATTTTGTTTGTTTACTCATGGTCTTACATGTATGCAGTTTGATATTAAAATGCACTTTGATTCATTTGGTTCATTAACGTGCATGCACTTTTTAAATGCACATTTTGATTGCTTTCGATTCTACCATAGGGATATTAAATCTAAATGTTATTTGCATCTTTAAGATTCCACAGTCCTTGGCTGTGAATCTGGGGCTCTGCAAAAAATGTTTCCAATTGGGCTCTGAAGCTTCTAATGCCAGCCCCAGGGCCGGCTCTAGCAGCGGCAGGGCCCAATGTGGGGCATTCCTGCGGGGCCCCTGACTCACCAAGAACAGTTCTCTTTGTGCCACGTGCAAAGCATGGCAAGTGGAAGTAGTTGGTGGTGATATCATAACATCACCGCCAACTGCTTCCAGGTGGCCCATTTTGGGCTGTGCAGAGGCAGGTGGGAGAGACCAAGGTAAAGCTGCTCTGCTCACCCCACTGACTTACAGCCCATCGAGATCCCAGCTGCAGCCACAAGCAATATGCTCACCCTGCTAGTGCGGGGGCCCCTGAAGCGCGGGGCCCGATGTGACGACATTGGTCACATTGGCTTAAAGCTGGCCCTGGCCAGCCCTTGCCATAGAATTCTTCAACAGAACCAAAAAATCCGTATTCCAAATCCAGAAGGTGCAATACTTCCCTTACATGTCCATTTCCTTGTATTTAGCCTGGGCAGCTCCTTCTGAAAATAGGCAGACTCACTTGCTAATTGAACTTGTCATGCATCCTAATCGACCCACCTTTCCATTTTGTGGCCTGAGGTCAGCTTCTAGCCTAGATCTGACCTCTCGGCACCGACTTTCATTTGACCTGGCTTTGGGGGAGTGGAGAATTCAGCCAGCCTCTGCTCTTGAGAATTCCTCCTTTCTTGCTCTGACAATGCCCGCCCAGCAGCTCCCTTTGTGCCCTGTGTGCCCTGAGTGTGCTCTTTGGCCAATTCATCTTCCTGCCACGCGTTTTCTGCAAAATAGGAAAAGGAAGGGGGAGTTGGCTGGCCAAGACAAGCTGCCCCCTGACTGAAGCCGAGAAGGAGCCCCCTGTTGTGACAGGCGAAGAATGAGAGAGAGAAGTGGAGGGAGCGTGTTGATGCCTTCAGGAATGTTTGTCTTTGATAGAATCTTCTTTTCTTCCTTCCAATTCTTCCCTGCAGAGATTATTAGAGCCTCAGCAGAAAAAAAAACTTATGTTCTCATGTCTTTGAGGTCCTTTGAATAGTACTCTCTTCACACACACACACACACACACACACACACACACACACACACACACACACACACACACACAATTTCATTTCATAAAACCATAAAAATGCTGTTGGAAGTTGCTGGCCTTCATTACTGAATCCATTATTATTTTTCTGGATGATTAGGGCTAGTGTTAAACTCCTGTGTCGAAGGCATGAGCCATTGGGGCAATAAAAAGAAAAGGAATTGGATGAGTCATTTAATTAACAGAATTGGGTGAATCACTTGGCAGTAAATGATTTTTGCCTTGTTTCCTCTTGGTTGTACACAGGTAGAAATGGACACATTCATCAAACAGAAATTTTGCCCCCAGACCTGGGCTGGCTCATCGATGAGCAGTTGCTTTGGGAGGCAGGGTGGTGGTGGTGGGGTGTCATTAATTTCTGTGCACCTACTTGCCTCTTCCCACTCCCCAGATAAGAAAAGAAACTGGGGGGCAGAAGGGAAGAAGATATGTGGAGGGGAGGGGGTGCTGAGCTAGAACACTTCAGGATGGGAGGAGTAGAGGCTAGTGCATAATTGGGTAAGGAGGGGCAGCATTTGGCATGCCTCTGTAGGTGTGCAGAGGTCTTGAGCCAGCAATGCCCTAGACAGAGGTTCAGTGATGTCATGCAGGGGGTACGCAGGGGTACGCGAGTACCGGTTTCTAGGATTACAGCTGGCCCCGCCCATTCACCCACCCACTCATCGACTCTGCCCCTGCAACGTTTGAATTTCCTGCACATTTGAGTTGCCTGCACGTTCTCAGAGCCAGGAAGGCAGCGAGCGGAGCCTTGCCTTGCCACTGAAAAATGAGCTGCTCTGGGGTTTTGGAACTGTTGGGTCACTTTAACATGATGCCAGCCCTCCTTAACATGTTCTGGGGGTGCTGTGGAATACTGTTGCAACTGTTGGGTCAGTTTAAAATTGTCTGAGGCCTCAAAAAGGGCTTTTTTCATGTCCCTTCCTGCCACGACATCACTTCCGGCTTATGATGTCACTTCCGGTGGGCGGGTCCCGACACGTGCCAATCAAAAGTGAGTACCTGTTGTTAAATCATTTAGATGACACCACTGCAGAGGTTCCCTTATCGTACCACTTCTGGGGACAAAAGGGGTCTTGTAGACTTACCTGGGGTTGCTATGGCTCTCTGAAGGGTCCATAGAGCCCACAACCCCCTCTGCAAGCCTCCCACACCTCCAAACTGCTAAAAAAAGGGGGGATTGAGATCTGCTTCCAGTTTGAGATCATGAAACTGGAAGTGAGTCACAACAGCATTTTTTAGCCATTTTCAAGGAGGCCTGCAGAGGGGATAGTGGGCTCCCTGGATCCTTCGGAGATCCATAGCAACCCCAGGTAAGTCTATAAGACCCAAGTCTACAAAAACCCTGTTTTTGAAGATTGCATCACCGCTGTTGCTGTCACCCTGCCCTTAAGGGGGCAGCATCGGAGCTTCCCTGACTGGGAAGCTACACCCCAGTTTGGGAACCTCTGCCCTGGGACTTCATTCTCACAAGCAGCAGGCAAAGTGGCAAAACTGTGTCTGGTCCATTTCTGTCTGAAGATAGGTGCTCATATGATGGAATGCTGAAATGTTCTCCAGATAGAAAACTGGCATGTCAACAAGAAAGCTAGAGTAGAATCCCTTTTCCTGGATCTAATTTTATGTGCATGGATTTATTTATTTTTTAAGAAAAAGCATTTTTAAAGAAAAAGCATATGATCCAGATACAGATTTGCTAGATCATTTGCTGTTTAGAGAAATTGGCTGAAGTATGAAGGTGTGTGGTAATCAATAAGGAGGTTTTGAAGTGCAGAGTGCAGACTGCTCCCCTCAAGCTATCTGATTTGTAAATAAGAGAGTTGCTAAGAGTCAACCTGGAAAGAAAACCATGTTATCATCTACCCCAGAATCCCTGATGGTTAGTTTCTCAGCTAGTGCTGAACTCAGTGCTGAAGAAAAGGCACTCTGCATGTGTTCAGAAACATTTCTTTTATTATTACATCATATATGCCAGGGTTTAACCCCAGAATTAAAACAGATTCTCAGCCCAATCCTATACTGTGCCGGCATAGCAAGGCCAGCAGAGCTGGGCTGCATCCTAAGCCTAGTAGGAGGCGGCAGCAGTGCAGCACAGGACAAGGGGAGGTTTCCCCTTACACCCGTGTAAGCTCCAGCCAGCCCTATGGGGCTGCTCCAATCTGCGCCTGCAAAGTAGCAGGCGCGGGTGAACGTGCGCAGCAGCTGCCCGAATTGGGGCCATCTAGGCTGGGGACGAGGTTTAGGATATGGCGCAATGGCGTTCTGCTGTTGCCACCCCCATCGCCGCTCACTGCGCTGCCTAGTTATGCCCCCTGGGCACGCCTCTGGAACGCCCCCAGCAAGGTCTTGCGCCAGTCAAGCACCAGCGCTGCTGAAGGGCATGACAGCGCTCAAACACCAGCACTGCTGCTTGCGCCGGTCCTGCACCTGTCTCTCTGACACTGATGCGCTTGACGACACGTTTGTGACAGTGCTAAATCGGCACAGGAACGTAGTGCCATTGCAACACCAGTATGTTTGAAGACTGGTCTTGTGGATTGTTGTGGATATGTGAAGCAATAGCCAAGGCACACCTGGAATGCATATTCTCCATCCCAAAAGAGAAATACAGTAACTCCTAGCCCCAAGATATGCAAACAACAAAGGCTACAATCCTAGGAACAGTTACCTGGGAGTAAGTCTTATTGGATTCAAGAGGAGTTACTTCTGAGTAGATATGCATAGGATTGTGCTGTAAGAAACAGGTAAAAAAACACAGCATAGAAATGAACAATTTTTAACACACAGTCAGATATAGGCAAGATGCACATTGCGCTAAGGAATAACATTACCCCTAGGCTACAAATAAATTCACTCAGAAGGCTAATGCCATACAACCATCAGTGAAAGTATTAGCAATCATGATACTGTTGCAGATTGCACATAATCCCAATAAGCAATTCCCGCTGGAGTCCTAATGAACCAATTGCAGCATTTCCTTTTTACCTGGATGGATCTTCATTTTTTGTCTCCATCCCAAGAGTCCAGATGTCAATTGCTGAAGCTGGCGGTTTAGCCAGAGCAAGGAACTGAGAGCCAGCATAGCACTGTAGTATTTATATTATCAGACATGGGATATTATCAGGCATGGGATACCAAGGAAACATGGGTTTAAATCTCCAAAACCCATTTAAAGCACCATCCTAACGTCACACTGGGCCAACGCAAGCTGCTTGGGATTAGGTTAGGATTGTGCTGCACTGTTCTCTGTTCTCTGTCTGTTGTCACTGACTGACTTGACAGCAGCTCTCCAGGGTTTCAAATAACTGGTCTTTCCCAGCTTTACCCAGAGGTGACAAGGCTTGAATCTGGAACCTCGTGCAGCAAAGCACATTCTCTATCCTTGAACTACAGCCGCTCCTCAAAGGCAGTGCCCTCTCAATCTAGCCTCCATCACAACTTCGTTGTGAGGATTTATTTATTTATTTATTTATTTGAAGAATTTATACCCACCTTTCCTATGCCGAAGCAAATGGCCAAGACGGCTTCCATGGGCAGGCTAGTCTAAACCACAATTTTCCAATGGGTTTTTAAATAATATACAGTATTCTGTGATTCACCGAGTCATCGGTCCCAGATATAGCCTTCACAGTGTGGTTCTCTCCTCCAGCTGTGTACCATTGAGTTTCATTTCATAGATCAAATGAACAGGGTGGGAGAACCATTTACACTGCTCTGAGCCCCTAGGAAGAAAATATAGTGAAGATACATTACGCTGGAGCCTAATAAACAACAGGAAAGCAATACCATGTGTGCATAAAATCAGCCTTGGTTGAGCCAATTCACACAGCCTGTCAGTCTCGGTGGCCAATGTTGCATGCCCCTGTTTTGGGTTTTGAGGTCTGAGTACATGGGAACATAAGAAAAACCTTGCTGGAACAGGCCAAGGGCCCATCTAGTCCAGTTTCCTATATCTCAGTGGCCCACCAGATGCTTCAGGGAGAACACAACAGGTACTTGTATCTTGCTTCCACCCCCCTGCATCTGGCATTCTAAGGTAGCCTACTACTCTTGCACCACCCCCAAGGAAGACACCAGACTGAGGGTGGGGTTTAACTTTATTAAACACGTGTAAATCATGAAACCTGCTGAACACCCATCTCTCCCTCCCCAGTCTGAGGTGGGCAACCTGCCATCCAGTCATCCATGGCCAATTCAGATGACAGAAAAAAATTCCTACCCAGCCCTCATGATGTTGTTGTTCAGTCGCTAAGTCGTGTCCAATTCTTCGCGACCCCATGGACCACAGCACGCCAGGCCTCCCTGTCCTCCACTAGCTTCCGGAGTTCACCCAATTTCATGTTCATCGCTTCGGTGACACTGTCTAACCATCTCATCCTCTGCCGCCCACTTCTCTTTTTGCTTTCAATCCTTCCCAGCATGAGGGTTTTTTTCTAAAGAGTCCTCTCTTCTCATGAGGTGGCCAAAGTATTGGAGCTTCAGCTTCAGGATTTGTCCTTCCAGGGAGCAATCGGGCTTGACTTCCTGGAGGATTGACCGATTGGATCTCCTTGCAGTCCAGGCGACTCTCAGGAGTCTTCTCCAACACCATAATTCGAAAACACCTCATGATGAGCGACCAGCTAATCTCAGACTAAACATACCCATCATAGCTTGTAACCTGTGGTGGAGTTTTCCTCCATAAACTGTCCAATTCCCTTTTAAAGGCATCGAGGCCAGACGCCATCACCACATCTTGTGGCATACAGTCCCAGGTAGCTCATGATCTCAGGTAAGGACATGAGCCTCCAATCGTGGGGTTCCTGATTAAAACTGTGGAGGCCCTGCAGGAGGGAGTGATCGGTCTTGCCAGTGCTGCAGGAATGTGCCTCCTGGACATGACATTACAACAGTCTCATTTTAATCAGCACTCAGACTAAGTTTCTGCCCAAATTAGGGGGCAGGGAGCAAAGTCTAAATCGCTGCAGAAAGCTCCATCCCGTTCCACCTCAATTAGGTAGAAACAGGGCTAATGAACTAAATTGGGCAATTATGTTAAACGGGCTAAAACTGAGCGAGCAGCTCATTTTTGCAAAGAAATTCAACAGCAAATATATTACGTTTTCATTTATTCGGCAATTGACCTAGTCACTGCTCATATTTCAGCTCTCTGGGAATTGACAGCCCTTGGAATCTTTCAGATGTATTTTACTTCAGGAGGTTGAACAGGCGTGCACACAGACCGCCCACAAAAATACGGCAACAAGCCTACTAGACAAATTATTTTATGAATTAGGCTATTATCAAGGTCTCTTAAAGATTTGCTGCTGACTTGTGTCTCGGGGCCTGTGTCTTGCCGTTATAGAGCCAGTAAACTTGAAGAACAGAATAATTGGATTGGGAGACCATACCTAAAGATTGCTCAGATTCCACAACCTCCTTATGCAGCTTGTTGCATCGCTGAAGTTGCTAGAGGTATGAAGAAGTTCTTCTGAATGCTCAGCATAAAACTACACCCTCTTATTGAAGATGCTGCTGTTGAAAGCACACAACTTCATATCTACATCAATATTTCATCCTCACACTGCCATAACACAGAGTTCAGGAACCCAGGCCAGGACGAACACCAGGACGAAGAATTCATCTTCACCATTTAGTTCTGGCCAAAGGGACAAAGTGTATGAAGACCAGTCACATCGACACAAAAGTGTTTTCACAATGGACCAGAGCAAGCTAGATCAGCATGTCTCAACCAGTGGTACCACTAGTGGTTCTTGAGGTGGTGTCCAGTGATACATGCAGGACCCCCAGACCCATCCCCTCCGCTGCCTGGCAGTGAGACCAGCAATGCAATAAGCAGCAGTAGGAGCTTGGATGGACGGGAAGAGCTCCAGCGTGTACTTTTTGTGCGCTTGAAAAAAGCCTTCCCTACCACTCTGAGCCTCTTACTAGTGTTTGTCATGATGCATCTGGCCTCCTAATCTGAACATAACTGGCAATGACATCATCACCACTTACTTCCAATGGTACTTCCCATAGGTGGACCACGCAAAGTGGTATGGCGGGGGCAAACATTGAGAAACACTGGGATAGATGATAATCTCAACTCTTACAAAAGCTTCTGGGTCAGACTTGCTCACTGGTTAGACCACCTAGGAAACTGTTCTTGTTATTCCCTGTGCAGGCTACTCTCATTGCCCTGGCCTTGAGCAGCAGGCAGAACGTGGACATGGAGGGGGAGGAACTGGTTAAATCTGTGTCACCAGAAGAGGGGCAGGACAAAATTTCTCTGGCTTGAAGTCTCAGACCAGTAGCCTTGAACCAAAGACCCCCTATAATGTCCATGCCCGCCCCTTGCTCCTCCCTGGGGAGCAGGCCAGTATTGTACAGGTTGGGAAAACACATGGTGGGGTTTAGAAATAGTCACATATTATCCATACAATGCTCTACTGTTTATGAAAGGGGTCACTTAGCAGTTGCTCCACTAGCTCCCTCCAGGAGTCTGCCCTGCCCGTTCACCCCCACAGGCATTCCATCTTCATGCCATTCAGGGGCTGTGTGGTCATCTACCTGCAGGGAGGGCCTCTGGGTGCATAAAGGCAGCTTCTTTTGGAAGCTAGGGTATTGCCTGGCTAATGCTCCACAAGGGGATGGGGCCCAGGTAGGGGCTGGTTCCAGGGGACAGGCTGCTGGCTTAGGGGGATGTGCACTATCACCCTTCCCTATCCCAATCCTCCTCTCCACTTCATCTCTAAGCCTGCCACTTCTCTTCCATAACCTCCTCCCAAGGCTGCCTGCCCTGTTTCTGCCTCCTCCTATTTTCTCCTTCTTCCATCACCAACCTTCTCCCCACCCAGTTCCTGGACTCCTCGGTCCTTCTCTTTTCAGTGCCTTCTCTCACCCCCGCCATCTCTTTCCACCAAACTTCTCTTCCCCATTCTCCTTCCCATGAGTGCATCAAGGAAGCCTTCTTGAAAGCAAGCTGGCTATAAAACCCTTCAGCAGTAGTGTAGGAAGCGGGGGGAGGGGCGTGCCACCCCAGGTGCCTGGCTGGAATGGGGTGGTAAGGACCATCCAAGATGATGGCAGCAGGAGATGCAGCCACTGCCACCATCTCCTCTTTCACCTGTCGTGCGTCTTGCGTCCTGTTTCAGCCGTCAACGTCTCACCGCTGCCCATTCCATTCTTTTCAGCTGCACCCAGCTACCATTGCCATCTCCTGTTTTGGCCTGCTTGGGGGCAGCAATGAGATTGCAAATCAGGCGATGGTGGCAGGGCCCTCGCCTCCAAAGAGGAACGAACAGGGGAGCGTCAAGATCCCAAATGTGCCCTGCTGCAATCACCATCTCCTCTTTTGGCCTCTTTAAATTCTTTCTCACTTTTAGATCAGGGATGGGGTTCACACCTTGCCAAAAGCAACATCTGCTTCCCATGTGAATTCTCCTGGGTTCTACAGAACTCCAACTCTTTCTCTCCCCTGCTGCCTGGATCCGACTTCCTGGAATCCAATATCTGTTGTTTAAGCGTTGCTGAACAATGCCAGGTGATTGCAGCGAAGCCCCATTCAAGCTTAATACTATCCAACATTTTAGTGCCAATACTGCTGCAGTGCAGCACCAAGGGAACAATCATTCCCTTACTTTGAGGAGGCCTCCCTGATTGCCCCTCCATAGCAGGATGCAGAACACACCCCATTGGTACAGTTGCATTAGCGCAGGAAAGTTGGATAGGATTGGGCCATTACAGTCTGTGGACTCTTATGTGCCCCGATATCATATCACTTCTCAAACTCAGTTTGTTGTTCTTTATAGCTTCTCAACCTTGCTCTGTGGTGTTGCTCCCTGCCTTTTATCCCTCCCTCATTTTGGCCGCTTTTCCTTTGTACAAGGGCATTTTCACAACAAACCGCAGGACACTGTTGAGCTTTATTTTGGCTCTTAGTGCATTATATGTGAAGGGGATTGAAGCTGGGGAAGAAAGTGGAAGAGAGTTGATATTAAGTTCTGTGTACTTTTTGCACAGCCAACATGGAAGGATCCCCCCAAAAAGGATCCTGTAGCACTTGGCTTCCACAGGTCAGGGATCTCTGAGGTCACCCTTCTGATACTTGCTTAAAAATTCAAACAGAATGATAATAAGCCTCTACTTTCATAGGTGTGTATTCGCCACAGGAGGCTTTCATCTGGGTCTGGCCCCCTCATGAAGCATAAAGCCCACAAAGTGGGCTGCTGTTAAGTGGCAGATTCAAAGCCAGGTCTCTGGATCAGTGGTGTCATTCAAATGATTTAGGAACAGGAACTCACTTTTGATTGGCACTTGTCGGGAACCCGGAACCAGCCACGGAGCCTGTTAGGATCCAGAACGCCCGTTCTGGTCCGTTCCCCCTGAATGACATCACTGCTCTGGATCCTGGGCCAGCCCACAGATTTCTCTCTCTCTCTCTCTCTCTCTCTCTCTCTCTCTCACACACACACACACACACACACACACACACACACACAGATGGCCTGCAGGTGGATGGAAGCAAAATAGCACCATGCTGTTTTCTTCTTACATTCCATTCTTTTTCCACATAAAAGAAAGGGGAGAATTCGAAAGGATTGAGGAATTGGGGGGTAAGAATTTCAAAGGGGAAAAGAGAGAGTGGGGAGGGGAGAGTGTGGGTGCCGTTTGGTGCTCTGTTTCAGACAGCAATTTGTCATGGGGCCAGCGCTGTGTTTCTCCTCCCGTTGGTTCATTTTAGGACATCTGCTTTACTGATGACAAGCGTACCTCCCCAGTCAGATCCTGCACCCAGCACTGTGCCTGGAAGCGTTTGGCCTGGCAGGCAGCAATTCCAGCCAAAATAGCTTTTGTATTCAGATTAGAGATGCAAGAAGAAATTTAAAATAATATCTTAGTAGCATGTGGGAAAAAAAATGCCTCAGTGTTCCACAGTTCCTTGCTGAATTTCCATTCTGTGGCAACTTGCCCAGCTGTCCATTTTACTGAGATCGTTTTGAATTTTTATTCTGTCCTGTCCAATTCAATCCTGTGCTTTGTGATAGCTACTCAAGAGCCCTGTCCAGATCACGTGGCGAATGCAAGACTGAATTTGAGATAGGGCTCAGCGCCAGGGACAAGGGAAGAAATCAAGAAGAGTACAGCTGATCGTATGCAGAGTTATCTTTCCTCACACAACCCCTAGGTCTTTTTTGGAAACGCTGCTGTCTAGCCAGCCCCAAATAATTTGGACTTTTGCCTTTGGTCCTTTTTTCCCCTTGTATAACAGGTTAGGTGGTCATAAATGTTGACAAACATTTTGGCCAGTGTAAGGCAGATAATCTAGGGCAAACCAAACTCTGTAGTTTATCTCAAGAGATCAAAGAGGACCTCACGAATCTGATAGGACAGATCTCAGCCACACCTAACATAGGAGACAAGCCCTGTGTCCTTAGGGCTGTGTTCTCCACACACAGTGAAAGGCATGCAACCTCATTCAACCTCAGAAAACTCCAGGGAGATTCATGCTGGGTGCATTAGAGCTAAAACTTTTGTGGGGATTTTTTTTTTAAATCCACCTGTTAATTGCTTCTAAATTAAATTTGCTTGCAAAGTGGCAATATTCTCCAAACGTGGTGTGTTTTAGTAGTTTATACTTACTGGCTGCCCAGATCTTACTCTGCAAAATGCTGTGCACCCAGTTGCTGTACTTACAAGCAGAGGCAGATCTAAGGGAGGGCAAAGCTCTTAAGTTTTGCAAGAAGCCTTACCTTGCAGTGGAAATCACTCCTCTCCTGCACCGTTTTAGCCAATCCTCACAGGGAACAGCAATATCTTGGCGTTGCTTACTGGCTACAGCAGCAAGGGAGAGGAGGGATTTACATGACAGAGTAAGGCTTCTTGCAACACTTAGAGCTTTGCCCTCCCTGTAGATCCGCCTCTGTTTATAAGTCTTGCAGAGAGATTGGGAGTAAATAGCACAGCATGCTGCGGTCTCAGGCAGGGCAGGATAGGGCGAGATGAGGCTCTCGCTTTATATTAGCTGGTTAGCCATAACTGATTGGCACTATAAAAGACTACTGAGTGAAAATGTTCACAGTACAGGCCACTTGGGTGTGGGAAGAGAGTACCTGCATTAAATACAAGTTCCGCTTTCCTCCACACTTTCCTCTCACAGCCACTGTGTCAGCCACATGAGTCAGCATCCAACTGCAGATGTAAATCAGGAGGATTTGGGGGCAGGGGGAGTAGTTAATTAACCAGGACACAAAATAACCCAAGGGCCAAATGTCACATTGTATTAATTGCATTATTGGCCACAGTGACCTTGGTTTTTTCTTGTGTAAATAGGAACCATGGATGGGGGGGGGTCTGCATCAGGACCATGGCATGGGAGAGCAGGGCTTTAAATCTTTGCCCACCATGGTCCAGGAGGGAAGCTTCCAATAGCACCAGACCATAAGAATCACATTGTTGGTGTAGGGTCATAGTAGTTAGAAGGTACATCGAAGGTCTAGTCCAATTCTCTTATCTGCTCAACACATGGTGGGGCATAAAGATAATCACAGATTATTGCTGTGACTGTATAATAATTGCTACAGCACCCCTGACAAGTGGCTGTTTAAGGTAGGATAAACCATACATGCACAGACTGTTCCAGTGCTGGATAGCTGGATTTCTGGAGAAAAGGTCCATCGTGGGCTATAGGCAATGATGGATTGTACAACCTCCTTACAAAGGTGGTGGGCTACTGGTACCGGGTGCAAGCGAGTGGCAACAGGATGCAAGCATCTTGTAGTCTCATGCCTCCCTGGGGCACCTAGTGGGCCGCTGTGAGATACAGGAAGCTGGACTAGATGGGCCTTTGGCCTGATCCAGCAGGGCTCTTCTTATGTTCTTATGTTCTTATACCTCTTACAGTGCCTACTCCTAGCCAACTTTCAAGTGCTGATGCAGCCGTGCCAACAGGGGGTGCCCTGCGTCCTGCAGTGGGGGGAAAGTCCTCAAGGAAGGGAACATTTGTTCCCTTTCCTTGGTGCTGCATTGCGGCTGCATCTGTGCTGGAAAGTTGGATAGGATTGGACCCACCGTCAGTAAATTCTAGCTCATTTCTAGTCTAAACCTATTTCCCAGCAGCTTCAACCCACTGATTCTAGTCCTGCCCTCAGAAGCTACAGAAAATAAGTCCACCCCTTCTTCTGCATGACGGCCCTCTGATACTTCAAAATAGCGACTGTGTCTCCCCTTGGCCTTCTCTAGGGTAGCTCTACCATCTTCTACCATGTTCTCTTCAGCTTCTCCATTGTAAGGACAGACAGCAAAAGAAGAGAAGGTAAGTAGAAAGGAACAAGAGTATGGTGGTCGTGCCACACTCTTGTTCCTTCTCTTCTTTTGCTGTCTGTCTCCTTGTCTCCTTTGTCATCTGCCATCAATCCTTTTGTCAGAGATTTCAGCCTCTGTCGCTGCCTCGCATGTCTTTTCCTTTGCTGGGTCTTATCACTATAGTGTCCTCTGCCAGCATCAGCTTTCCTCCGTTTCACCCCAGTGGAACTAGCTCTCCATGCAGCACCTCATGTTTACAGGAAATTTTGAAGAGTCCTCTTTTTGCTCAAGCTTTTCTCTTCTGAGATGCTTGTTTTATCCCATCTATATCTTGGCTCCCTTCTTTGTGGGTTTGCATCTTCTTTGAATACATGTTTCTAGGTCAGCGATGGCAAACCCATGACATGCGTGTCAAAGGTGACACGCCGCAGCATTTTGGCTCACACACCAGCATTTGCCAACACTCAACAACAACTGAGGATTTTTTTTTTGTAATGATTTGATTTTTTTAGTGATTTGTAATGACTTGATGTTTCTTTATTTAATGCATAGCAACATACATAATCGGACTATATTTTTTTAAAAATAAATGAATATGTAAATAATTGTTTCTCTTTTGTTGGGAGTAGGGAGTGACATGCCAGCAGAATCAAGTTAGGCGGATAGAGTAGGTTAGGTAGTCTTCTTGCGTACGGGTTTTTTTTTTAAGGGGAGGGGCAAGTTAGTTAGGTGGGAGGGTGACGCTTTTATAGGTGTTTTCCTGATGTTTTTCCTCCCCAGGGGAGCCAGACCCCTGGGGTCGACTTGGCTGTGGTTCCATCTACTGCTATGGACCGCCTTGGTCACGACCGAGGGCGAGGAGTGCTGCTCCTGGATTTCTGGGATGGAGGATCCGGCTGGACCCTTCCCGTGTCCAGGGCCCATGGACGATGCGGACGCACAGTTCTGTTGCGGGACTTGCAGCACCCCCTTCTGCTGCTCCTCGGAAGCGGCCCGGCTGGATCAAGCGCAGTGCCCCACTAGTCAGCAGACTAGAAAGATCTCCGCTGCCTCACCGCCTAGGGCGGATTCGACTCCTGGTCTACCAGTGTGGGCCATCATAGTGGTTGCGATCTTAGGTGTGATTCTCATTGTTCCCTTTGGCTGTGCCTTGAGCTATGCCCTCCAGTATGCTCACAGACAACTCCGCCGTTGGTGGGCATCCCGGAATCCGGACCAAGCAAACATCCCCCGGCCGCCACCCTGCCTTCCATCGGTGTCGGATCTTTTTGCTGCTCTCGCTGTTGGCCCACCACCCTATGACGTTGTGTGCCCTCACGGCCGCACAGGCTTGCCTCCCACCACCGGACTTTTTGCTGAAGAATTGGGACAGGCAAATAATGGCTATCAAGGGGACGAGGCTCAACCTGTGGCATCGGGACGACCATGTCAGGCATGCGCCTCTACCACAGTCCAACCATCTTCTGCTGCTGAAGGCTCTCTTGGCCCCAGGCTTCGGCGATCTGCTTCAGTGGGGAATGCAGGAGACAACTTTGCTTTTGGTGATGACCCCCCATCATACGGTTCTTGGGCTCTGGCTTCTATGTGGGCTCTGGCTACTGTTCGGGGCAATCCTTGGATTCAGTATCCTGCTCGAGGCAATCGTCAAGGCCTGCAGGTGGATCTCAGTGATACTTCTCCCAAGTGCTCTGATGTGGCTTCTCCTACCCCTGATCCCGAAGAGCCACCACCACCCTATGAAGTTGCTGTAGCTGAAGGCTTTGAGGTTTTGCCTTGTGCTTTGGAGAGTCTATCTGTTGTGCAGTTCCAGCATGCAACCCCTGGAGCTGCTGAGGATGAAGTGGTCTTTGGGTCGCAACCAGCTGTTCCAGATGCCGCTGCTGGTAGCCCCATCTCGGAGGTGACCCCGAAGCAGAATAGCCTCACCTCTAGCCAGTGATACCTCATGATTCTTGACTGAAATGGCTGGGAAGGTGAGCCCCCTTCCAAAACTCCACAATAATAATTGTCACTTGTTTTTAGGATCAAAGGAATGAACTGTATAGAATCATGCTTTTAAAAAAAAAATGTATTAATTAGACTTGACTGCTTTTAACAGACACTCTACTTGTCCAAGGTGTACTTCAGGTTTTTAGCCAACGATATTGGCACGATGTGATAAAGATTATGACACACACCCTCAGAAGTGTAGTAGTTGGGAGAACCTATTTTAGGAGGCAAGATCATTCTCCATCCATTGTGTTTCTATAACTGAAGGGGGCTGTACTGGGAAAAAGGGGTTTCAATGCTGGACAAAACCCTTTCTCAGTGCTGGACAAAACCATCCTCAGCCTCTCCTTTTCTGGGACTCAATTATAATGCATCACTTACATCACTTACTCCTTTTCTGGGACCCTTACATGCATCACTTAATGCAGTCCCCTCTCAAAGCAACCCTTGAAGGGGCCTTTAACTTTTTAACTAGCTCTAAAGGGGAATAGCATCTATGGAGGATTACTTGTTGTCTTCACAATCTCAGTAGGTAGAGACAAAATATAGCAGCAGGGTGGATTTCCTTCCCTTTATGGACAGAGCCAAGTTTCAGCAGCCAGTTTGACACAGACCACAGACTTGACTTGGCAAAGCATCGAAGCTGTCCCTGAAATGGAGCTTCTTCAATTTTGTTGCTGACAATGTGCCCCAGTACTGTTGACCCACCTTGGGGAAGCCCCCATGAAGGCCATGCCTTGGTATCTCTACTCCTTGGTCAATGTATTCTGGATTGCGTTTTATGAAATTTGTGTTGATTTGTCCTACTTGCCTAAGCCTTGTTATGCAGAGTGGCCATTGGTTCCTATGCCATGTGGCACAAAAAGGATTTTTTAAACATTTTAATTGACTACTTGTGTGACTCCCTCTGCACACAAGCAAACAGTTTTTGAAAGGCAGATTTGTGGGATGCAAGAAAACCAGATTCAATGATATTTGAGATTCAATGATATTTGAGATTCAATTTTTAAAATGCATACTATGTTTCCAAAGTTTTCAATTGTGTGTGTTGATTCAATGATATTTGATATTCAATGATATTTGAAATTCAATTTGTAAAATGCATTCTGTGTTTCCAAAGTTTTCAATTGTGTGTATTGATTCAATGTTTCAATGTATCAAGTTAGGCGTTTTTGACACTGCAAACCCTAGAGGTTCGTCATCACTGCTCTAGGTAGAGAATACCCCATTTGTGCTCTGTAACAGCGCAATCCTATGCAAGTGTACTCGGGGTATGCCCTGCTAACAGCCGAATCCTATCCTTTCCCTATGCCAAAATGGGCTGTGCTGCATGCTATTTGGGGGGGGGGGGGAGATTGGAAATATTGGGAGATTTTATCTGCTTCCCCCTAAGTCTCCCACCAATGGGTCTCTTTTGTCCTGTGCTAGATCTTTGGCTGGCACGAGCACAAGGGGATGTGTTATGAAGGAGATAGTAACTGGTGCAAGTCATCCTTGCTGGGTGTCCCGCCCTCTCACCTCCTGCCCTCCCCCCATTCTGCGCCTTCATTCCAGCCCTGCTGCTGACTCTGGCATGGTTCACCGTCTGCTGGGTGCATACAGGGCCACTGCAGCCATCTCTGGCAGCGGTCTGGAAGATGCAGCTCTGCCCGCTTCTGGAGCGACTTTTGCAATGCTGGAAAGTGCTTGTACACCTGTATAAAATTGGGCAGAAGTTAAATGGGATTTACTCCCAGGTAAATATTTTTAGAGGGACGTGGTGGTGCAGCGGGTTAATCCGCTGTTGCTGGGCTTTCCGACCAGAAGGTTGGGAGTTCAAGACTGCGCGATGGAGTGAGCTCCCGTTGCTTGTCCCAGCTCCTGCCAACCTAGCAGTTCGAAAGCACCTCAATGCAAGTAGATAAATAGGGACCACTTCGGTGGGAAGGGAACGGCATTCCGTGCGCTATGGTGTAGAGTCATGCTGGCCACATGACCATGGAAGCTTGTCCTTGGACAAAACGCCGGCTCTACAGGTTTTGAAACGGAGATGAGCACAGCCCCCTACAGTCGGGCACTAGACCATTCAGTTGTGGGGAAACATTTACCTTTTTAAATATTTATAGGATTGTGGCCTAAGGCACTTGAAAGCCTGCCTTACCCATTTTGGAGCCAAGTTAAATTTTAGCATTTGTAAAAAGTTGGGGTTAAAAAACTGCCCCCACCAAGTCTTCCGATTTTTTTCTGTGTAAAGTGAAGAGATGAAAGTATTTTTCTGTATTGTTTGCAGAGTCTAGGGTCACGCTTGTTTCTGTATCAAGAGGGCAAAGATAACTGTTTTAGAGAAATTGGGGTGATGGAATTGTTTGCAGGGTATTCCCCCCCCCCCGTAATTAAAAATGGAACTTTGGCACACTTTTTATCATAAGGGACTAGACTTTGGCATCCACTTGGTTTGCAGCCCGTCAATTCTAAGTGAAAAGGTAATATAAGGGTTTCCCCACGACTGAATGGTCTAGTCGTGACTGACTGTAGGGGACTGTGCTCATCTCCGTTTCTAAGCCTGTAGAGCCAGCGTTTGTCCGAGGACAAGCTTCTGTGGTCATGTGGCCAGCATGACTCTACGCCGTAGCGCACAGAACACTGCTACCTTCCCACCAAAGTCCTATTTATCTACTTGCATTTAGGTGCTTTTGAACTGCTAGGTTGGCAGGAGCTGGGACAAGCAACAGGAGCTCACTCCATCGCGCAGTCTTGAACTCCCAACCTTGCGGTCGGAAAGCCCAGCAACAGCTGTTTAACCCGCTGCGCCACCACGTCCCTTTAATTCTAGGTATGTACCTGTAATCAGTTGTTGAAATTACTGGTACAATTCTAGGTATGTACCTGTAATCAGTTGTTGAAAAAACATTGGATATGGTGCACAAATGCATCTGCAGTACAAAATGGGTTTTTAAAGCAATAAATTATATAACTAGAAAGAGCCAGTTCAGAACTACCTCCCCCCCCCCACAATTGTGTCTCTCCACATATTTTCCAAGATCAATGCTTTGCTACCTAATAAACCTCTTGCATAATTATGTCATCCTAGAGAATGTGTCGCCCTCCTCCACCAAATATCAGAAATGAGCAATTGCAAATATGAAAACAAAACAGCATCATTAAAATGCACAAACTATTATGTGCAATGTGAAGGAAACCAGCAGGCTGTGATGGGGACAGAAGTTAATAATACAGGCTCATAAAGGAGATGGTTGTAGGCTCCACTCCCCTGCTCCCTCTCCAGACTATAATCGTTCCCTGTTTGCAGTGGCTTGTAGCTTTGCCAGTCCATCTCAGAGACAGAGGGCACATTTGCTTTTCTTTCTGGCACAGTAATTAAAATGAGAACCTCTTTTTTGTCATTGTTGTTCAGGTAAATTCAGCACATGTTCTGTTCTAACAACGTTCTGTTCGCCTCCCAAGCATAGAGAACAATACTATCCAGCTCTCAAAGAAAATCCTTCTAATCTTACCTAATCTTTTCATATGGTGTTCTACGTTATCCATTTGTCTATCCATTTTCTCTTCTTGAGGGCACAATCCAATCCAGTGTCAGACTGGCAAGGCCGACAGGCCAGCGCCAAATCCGATGCTGGGCTGGGGAGACTGGAGCCTTCTTGCGGCAAGGGAACGTTCGCTCCTTGGATCTGCGCCTGCTAAACAGCAGGCACGGATCTGAGGAGACGGTGCGGCCCAAATTGGGGTTGCGCAGCCTCCTAGACAGGCTCTGGAGCCTGCCCTCCCACTGCCCGCAATCTCCCTCCTACC
Source organism: Lerista edwardsae (assembly GCA_029204185.1). NCBI lineage: Eukaryota > Metazoa > Chordata > Lepidosauria > Squamata > Scincidae > Lerista > Lerista edwardsae. Next base: position 4,606,976 of record JAJKFI010000075.1, read on the forward strand.
GCCACCTCCGTTGCGTCCTGCCCCGTCCCGAAGTCTCCCTTGCGCCGACCGGCGTTGGTCAGCATGAGGGAGACTTGCCATTGGCGCTGTCAGGATGGCGCTACTTATAGCATCGTCCTGAGAGCACTAGCGCCAATGTGGGGTGCTGATCAGTGCCCCCATGTTGGCACTAGTGACATAGCGTCAACGCAACAATGTTGTGTTGACGTTGCGGGGCAGCCGGGATTGCACTACCCATCACTTTGCCAGGCCTGGCTTGAGAGCAGTGATGTCATTCAGGGGGAACAGACCAGAACGGGCGTTCCGGATCCTAATGGGCTCCTTGGCTGTTTCCGGTGTTTTTTTTTGTTTTTTTTCAACATTTGAATTTGAACTCAAAAGTTAGTTCCTGTTCCTAAATCATTTGAATGACACCACTGCTTGAGATGCATTGCCAGAAAGCTCAGAGGGAGGAAAAATTAATAGCCTGTGTTTGGTTTGCTTGTGATGGTTTCCTTATGAGGGATTTGCCACCCACAATGCCTCTTCTCCGTAGAATTCTACTACACAGGATAACACTGCAGCAAATCTGCCTGCATACCAACCTATTTGCATGAGTACAACCCCCAGCCTCAATTGCCAAGCTGCTGCTGGGCATTTCACACTGCTAATTCAAAAGGTTGCCTCGACTAGCAACCATCTGGCCCTCCCTCCAAAGTAATATGCTGCATATTTTGGCCAATTCTGCAGTACTCATGTTACAACTTGCCCTGCCTTGCTGACATTCAAGGGGGAAGAATCACTACAGCATTACAAAAAAAAAAAATCCAATGGAACCACAAAGTACAGAAGGAAATTATTAGGCAAAGCACATATTGAGCACAAGTGTGAGATTCATGCTTGAGCAGCTGAAAAATGACAAGGCTCACTGTGGATGCTGTGAGGACTGAAAGAAAAGGTGACAAGAGTATGTCAGTAGGATGAAAAGGCAAACCTTGAAAGAAGATAAGTGGAGAAAGCAAAGGTATGTCTCAGCTAGTACTTGGGGAGACAGGTGGGCTAGTAGATTTTGTGCACATACTTTTTTTAAGCAATTCATTAACTTTTGAAATGAAGGCTGCTTTACATGTGATTAGTTAAGATCATACAACACGTGTGCGACCATCACATTCAAAGTAGCTACATGCATCTGTTTCACCTGGTGTACTCTTGGAAAGGACCTGTATTGAGTGTAGCTTCACAGTGTGGCAAAATACATACAGTACATACAAGTAACTCCTTCACATATTGTAAAGGTGGGAGTGCTTGTGGGGGAAAAACAAGCCATTTTAGCTCTCCAAAGCAAACCACCACCCTCCTAGGAAATGTATCCTGCATTGTAGAACTGCTCAGGGCAGGACCAGCCCATTAATGAGGCCAGCTGAAGTGGCTGCCTCTGACAGTAGATTGATTCGGGGAGCTCCTCCACTGCTAATCCTGAATTAAAAAGGCGTGGAACAGACAGGAAGAGACAAAATGAAGGGGAGGAGAGTGAGAGCTAGTATTTTGGAGAATGGGAAGAGCAGAGGCTGGCATGCAGCTTCAGGCATAACGGGCTCTTAGGCATATCCTGTCTCAGTGCTAAGCCTTTCCTTCCTAATTTTTGATTAAATTTTATTCCTGTAATTTAAACTCATCTACCCTTAGTTAGTGCATTGAACATCAGTCTACAACTGTCCATCTCTGTAGTGTAAGTACATCCAATTGTGTTGGGTGACCTTTGTTTGGTACAGAGGCAGATCTAAGGGAGGGCAAAGCTCTAAGTTTTGCAAGAAGCCTTACCTTGCAGTGGAAATCACTCCTCTCCTGCACTGTTTTAGCCAATCCTCACAGGGAACAGCAACATCTTGGCATTGCTTATTGGCTACAGCAGCAAGGGAGAGGAGGGATTTACATGACAGGGTAAGGCTCCTTGCAACACTTAGAGCTTTGCCCTCCTTGTAGATCCGCCTCTGGTTTGGTAGCTCTTCCATTCTTCTTTTGCGCAAACCTATTTAGCTCTGTGCCTCCCAATGACCATGCCCGTTCTTTGACGAATGAGATAGTTTTAACTCCAGCATAATTTGGGGCCCAGTGAAAGTTTCTTGGAGGACCTGATGTTCCAGCCCTATTGAAGTCAAGCAAGTGTAAAGTCAAGCAAGATCAGAAGCTTGCTGGGAGACCACTAGGAACCCCATGCAGATCTGCACTACAATGTGGAAGCAGGATAGAAGTACAATAAAATACATTGATTTTAATTAAAAAAAAAAAACCCAGAGTAATAGGATTTGCTATGCCATCCTATACATGTCTACTCAGAATAAATTCAAAGGGAATTACTCTCATGGAAGTGTGTATAGGATTTCAGCCTTAGATGGGGCTTACTTCTGGGTAGACATGCCTAGGATTACAGTGTTAGAAACAGTGCCTAGAGTCGACCCCGTGAGACTAATTTCTTCATGCTTTGAGAAAGGCTTGGCACTGTTTTCAGAACTAGAGCTGAGGACAGGAATATGTGAAATACAAAATAAACCATCTTTGAGCTATGTGTAAAGTGAGTACCTTTACCAATGAGTAACTACAGCAATAACACAGGACAAAAATATGGAACCCTTTAAAAAGTATAGTTTATGGTTCTGTTCCAAAACTAAGCCTTTATGCCGATGTTCCATATCCAATGTTCCATATTAGAGTATGCCCATTCACTTTCACCATTGAGCCATTGATCCTGTGATGAATGCCCAGTTCCTCCCCATTTTTGACTATTTTTCCTTATTTTTGGACACTTCCAACTCCCCAAAAGCTTTGGTGCAGATTCAGCAGCTGAACATAGCTGGAACATCCTACTACTGCAGCCTTTTGTCCTTTGTTTGAAACTCTATTGCCAGCAGCCATATGCGTTGGTGAATTTGAGCTGTTCCTCCCTGCCTGGAGCCTTCTTAAGTGATTAGCACGTCCTGCCAATTGGGCAACCTACTCTGTCAATCTAGGTAAAAGAAGGATGGAGAGACCAGGTGGGTTCCACTTCTCCAATCAGGTAACTTGATAACATTGTCAAACCTAGGTTACTTAAGGGTAAGCACAAGGATCCTCTGTGTGTTGTTGCCCATTCTGCCATGAGAACCTAATGCAGGTTTTCATGGACTCTCCAGTAGGTGGAAGGAACAAGCTTCCTTGGTGAAGGTGGTTAAAGACTGTAATCTTAGCTAGACATGTTAAGGAATCTTTTTTCCTTTTGTTTGCTTCTTTCCCTCCAAACCAGCATGTAAACTTCTCCCTTTTGCTATTATATGCATTGGGGTTTGTGTGATTTGCAGTCGCGGATCTAGGGGGAGGCAAAGGGGGCAAGAGCCCTGGGTGCCATCTTGGGGCCATCTTGGGGGGCGCCGATGGCATGGTGCCCCCCGCGCCCCCCAACATGGCGCCTGCCATGCCTGCTCCCCTCCTGTCCGCCAGGACGCGTGAGCACTTTAAAGTGCTCGTGCGCCCCAGCAGAAAGAGTGGGGAGCAGGCGCTGCACACTCCGGGGCGGGGGTTTAAAGTGCACTTTAAACCTCCGGCCCAGAGTGCGCCCCGGCGGCTCACTCCCCTCCTGTCCGCCGGGACGCGCGGGCACTTTAAACTGCCAGCGCGCCCCGGCAGACAGGGCGGGGAGTGGGCGCTGGCTCGGCTGCGTACTCCGGGCCGGGGGTTTAAAGTGCACTTTAAACCCCTGGCCCGGAGTGCGCACTCCAGCAGCTTCCCTCCCGGCTCGGAGGGCGCAGCGGCCGCTCCCTGCCCTCTGAGCCAGGAGGGAAGCCACACCCCGCAATGTCATGATGTCGTGACGTCGTGATGTTGCAGGGGGGGCGCCATGTCATTCCCTGCCCTAGGCGTGGTTCTGATTAGAACTGCCCCTGGTGATTTGCACTTGAGTAGCAGCCTAGCTCCATCTGCTATAGGTTACTGGTTACTGTATCTAATTTGGTCAAGCTTTTCCTAGGAGTCCCTCCCACTGAGTTCTGACATTTTCCATCAGCCTGCTTGTACTTTTCTTTCCTACATTTTCCCATTTTAATGCCTTTTGGATTTTTATTGAACTAAAATTTGTACTTATTTTGCCTCTATGCTGCCTAGTCCATGTTCCTGTACAATTCAGATTGTTATGTCTGATCACTCTTACAGAACGAATATGGTTTTGATTTTTAATACGATCTCCTGGGGTCTAGTGCTCTTCTGGAAGGACTTTTTCCCCAGATGGGATGAGTGGCACTTTGGAGTCATGTAGGGTCTCTCGGAGAAGTGGCTTCTGCTGGAGAGACCTGGTGCAGCTCCAAAAGGCCGCCCGTCCCTCCGAAAAGGAATGAGTGGCGCTTCAGAGCTGCGTCTGGTCACTCCAAGAAGTGACTTCCATGGCACGTTCCAAAGGGCCACCCTCCCCTTCAGAGCCACGTGAGGCTGTGGTGGGGTGGCACCTGCTGCGGGGAGCACCCCTGGAGGTATGCCCCCCAGTGCTGCCCCCTCAGGATCGCCCCTGCCTGCAAGCACATATCGAAGCTCAGCACTAGGCTTTGCTTGAAGACGGTACCAGGATTAATCCCTGAAATCTCAAGTAGCAAGGCCAAAAAAACGACCTCTCAAGCAGCACTTCTCAATGTTTGTTCCCCACTGCACCACATCGCATGGTCCACCTATTGGAAGTACCACGAAAAGTAACTGGCAATGATGGAATCACCAGTTACTTCCAGATTGGGAGGCCAGATACAATGCAGCAAGCATCAGTAAGAGGCTTGAAAGAACAGAATGCTCCTTCAAACATGCAAAAAGTGTACTCTGCAGCCCTGCGTGCTGAGCCAAGCCTTCTCCTGCTGCTTGTTGAGTTGCATTGCCGGTCTCACTGCCAGGCAGTGAGTTCTGCGGGTCCTGTGAGTACCACTGGTTGAGAAACGATGCTCTAGAGCCCTTGCCAGGCACAATGTTCTGGGTCAAATGGGCCAATTGCTTGGCTCAGGCTAAGACAATATGTAACTTTGTATGTTCTGTTTCCATGAAGGCGGATCAAGGTAAGCATAAGGCTTTCTTTCTTTCTAAATGCTTTTCATGGGGGAGGGGCAGCAGACCGGAGGGAAGCACCAGTTTAGCTTAAATTCCATTTGTCCACTTGCAAGCAAATCAGGTCGACCAGTACATTAACACATTATCTAATTTCTTTTCACAGTTGCTCAATAAATACAGGATTGGTTGTGTGTGTGTGCGTGTGCGTGCATATAGTTATTTGAAAATATTTACCCATGTATATATTTTTTTATTTTTAATTTCATTGCATCCATGAGAAGTAAATTTGTTTTGCTAGCTGCTCCTGGAAGCAGATCGATCGCAAAGGCAGACAGTTTTTCATTTCTGTGTAATTGACATTGCGGATGGTCCCTTTTGCCATTAAATAAGAATTAGGAAGGGGCTTTCCCCCCTCAGAGGCATTTTGTAATTATCTCCTCTTTTTGTCTCTCCTTTGCTGCAGTCTTATCTATTTGATTCCTTTTCCTGGGTCTCGATTTACATTTTGATGAAAAAATCATAAATGGGGAGGAAATGAATGCTTGCTTGCTAGCTCACTCTGCCTCTCTCATGCGTGTGCACACTCTCTCCCTCTCTCTATCAAGCACCCCTATCACCCCAAGGATTAAAAATGAACACAGCCTTCAGGCTTCCGTTTCTCACAAGCTTCTCCCATGTCATTTGGATGCTATCAGCAGCCTCTCATAATTTACCTGTGGCTGGACTGTACCACTTCAGACTGTTGGTGGGGGACTGAAGGCACAATCCTAACCCACTTTCCAGCACTGACATATATGTGCCAATGGGGCTTGTGCTGCATCCTGCAGTGGAGTAGTAGTCACGGAGGCCTCCTCAAGGTTAGGGAATGTTTGTTCCCTTACCTCAGAGCTGCATTGCCCGTGCCCTGGTGCCGGAAACTGGGTCAGGATTGTGCCCTGAATGCTTAAATAGTCACCCCATTTTAAAAGGCACTCCTCTGTCTTTTCCCACCTCTCATTTGCCGTCCTTGAATTCCCACCATCCTGTCCAGTCAGATCAGGTAAGATTTTTTGGGCAGAGATTATGTAATTTTTGTGTTCTTAACAACACAACAGCTCACACACTAACTTCGTTTTTTTTGGCAATGCTACTGGCTTGTACAGGTGGATGCTTCATCCTTGAGTCATTGAATCCTTGGGCCAGCGTTCCCGTTTGTCAGGCCTCACCAATTAAATACCCTCCAGGTGTCTCTACCACAAGTGCTGCGAAACCCCAAATATGTTCTTGGAGGGACATTTGCACCCATACTTACATCTTCCTCTGATCAGTAAACAAGAGCGCAGAGGTTGGACAAGTCAGTGGCCATTAAGAATACTGGGCACAAGGGCCGTCATTTTGCCAGTCACCAGCCCTGGCATGAATCAGCAGGGACACGCGAACCTGAACATTGCAACCTCTCTTCTTAGAAAGCAGTGCATCCTGTGTTGCAATTCTGCAGCACATCTTGGATCAGACTGGCATGGTGGTATCTGCAGGCTGATGCATGCCATTCATCTTTGGCGGAGACTTCCCACAGACTATTCCAGAGGCCGTGCCAGTCACTTCTGTTTAAGATGGTGAGAACATGGAAAGGCCTTTGCTGACCCCACGCAGGCAAGGCAGCAGAAAGAGAGGAGCAAGCTTCACATTCTCATTAAATGGGACGTGACAAGTTTGAAAGGAGAAAAGCGCCCTCATGACCACCCTCCAGCAGTCCTCAGCTGCAGAGCATTGGTGTCTGTCTCAAAACAAAGGGGTACAGAAAAGGCTTCCATTGCATGTTGTCTTTCTTATTTTTACATAAGAACATAAGAAGAGCCCTGCTGGATCAGGCCAAAGGCCCATCTAGTCCAGCTTCCTGTATCTCACAGCGGCCCACCAGGTGTCCCAGGGAGGCATGAGACAACAAGATGCTTGCATCCTGTTGCCACTCCCTTGCACCCAGTACTCTGAAATAGCCTACTGCTGATGTAAGGAGGTTGCACAATCCATCATTGCCTATAGCCCATGATGGACTTTTCTTCCAGAAATCCATCCAATCCCCTCTTAAAGGCATCTAGATCAGATGCCATCACTACCTCCTGTGGCAGAGAGTTCCACAGATTAACCACCCACTAGGTAAAAAAGTACTTCCTTTTATCTGTTTTAACTCTCCCAACCCTCAGTTTTAGCGGATGCCCCCAGTTCTAGTGTTTTGAGAGAGGGAAAAGAACATCCCTCTATCGACTCTATCACTTCCGTGCATTATTTTGTATGTCTCAATCATGTCCCCCCTCAGGCGCCTTTTTTCTAGGCTGAAGAGTCCCAGACGCTGCAGGCTTTCTTCATAAGGGAGGTGCCCCAGCCCCATAATCATTTTCATTGCTCTCTTTTGCACCTTTTCCAGCTCCACTATGTCCTTTTTGCGGTGCGGCGACCAGAACTGTACACAATATTCCAGGTGCGGCCTTACCATCGATTTGTACAATGGCATGATAATATTGGCTGTTTTATTCTCAACCCCTTTCTTAATGACCCCAAGCATGGAATTGGCCTTCTTAATTGCTGCTGTGTCCTGGGTCGACACCTTCATTGAATTGTCCACCAGCACCCCGAGATCTCTCTTTTGATGCAAGCACTTATGAACTGGGCCAGTTTCCATGTGAATTTGCAGGCAGGAATTCCCCTGGCAAAATCTGCCTGCAAATTCCATCTACTTTATCTGAATTTTGGCAGGTCTTACACTTTGACTGCTTCTATTTCTATATTTGCTAGAAAATCCCTTTTTTTTAAAGAATCTGGCTAGCCACTCACGAATGAGGAGAATGTGGGACTCAGTGGACTTTGGACTCAACAGACGTTGGGAGTGGGCCAAAGCTCAGTGGTAGCTTATTGCCTGTTTCCCTGGTGTCTCCACAGATCTGCTTTAAACCCTAAAGAGCTCCATGTAAGCAAGACCGGCAACAAGATGAGCCAAGCCTTGAGGCATGGCCCAGTTTTGGGCTCTGATGTGCACACTTTTCCCTGGTTTATTCTTATCCCTCAAACTCACATCTCCCAACCCTCCCTGCCCTGTCTGATCCCCAAGACCCGGCTTATCTGACTCTGGGGTTTGGCAACAATTTGGCAGTTCCTCCCCTTTCACCTTTGCCACCCTGGCTCCCCAGCTGCAGTTCCTGGCATCCTATTGGCTGCCACATAGGCACATCCCCCTCTGCCTGCAATAGCCAATAGATGCCCTAAACCAGTGGCTCTTAAACCTTTTAGCACTGAGACCCACTTTTTAGAATGATAATCTGTCTGGGACCCGCCAGAAGTTATGTCATGGCTGGAAGTGCCGTCACTGTGACGCCAGAACCTGCTGCTTTCCTGAGAATGCAGCAGTAAGTTGGGTTATTTCTCAGCTATTTTCCAATAGCAACATGCATCAGAAAGGAGAAAAAAGCCTATTTACGACCTTGACACAAGCAAAACAACCACACAGCAATCCCCCTTTCCAGCATCCCATCTTCCCATATATTCAGTATGCCTATTCTAGGTGCTTCACGACCCACCTGAAATCTGACCCACAGTTTGGCAACCACTGCCCTAGACTGCTCCTAAGAGAACCCCATTGGCTGCAAAGTGACTCACAGTGACTCTAGATTTTATCACTCGACTACAGTACTTGGATCCCACAAGTTGAGCTGTAGCCAATGATGGGTTGGATCATCCCCAGTGAGCTTCCTGAGGTTGGGCCCCAGTACATGCCTGGGTAGGCCTACCCTTTGGCCCCACAAACAATTTGTTGTTGTTGTTCAGTTGCTAAGTAGTGTCCGACTCTTCGCAACCCCATGGACCACAGCACGCCAGGCCTCCCTGTCCTCCACTAGCTTCCGGAGTTTGCCCAATTTCATGTTCGTCGCTTTGGTGACACTATCTAAAACAATCTCATCCTCTGCTGCCCCCTTCTCCTTTTGCCTTCAATCTTTCCCAGCATGAGGGTCTTTTCTAAAGAGTCCTCTCTTCTCATGAGGTGGCCAAAGTATTTGAGCATCAACTTCAGTATTTGTCCTTCCAGGGAGCAATCAGGCTTGACTTCCTGTGGGATTAACCGATTTGATCTCCTTGCAGTCCAGGAGACTCTAGAGTCTTCTCCAATACCATGATTCAAAAGCATCTATTCTTTGGCGTTCCACCTTCCTTATGGTCCAGCTTTCGCAGCCATACATGACTACTGGGAAAACCATTGAACTTTTGTTGGCAGGGTGATGTCTTGGCTTTTTATTAAGTTGTCTAGGTTCGCCATAGCTTTTCTCCCAAGAAGCTAACATCTTTTAATTTCATGGCTGCAGTCACCATCTGCAGTGATCTTGGAGCCCAGGAAAATAAACCCTGACACTGCTTCCATTTCTTCCCCTTCTATTTGCCAGGAAGTGATGGGAGTGGTTGCCATGATCTTAGTTTTTTTAATGTTGAACTTCAAGCCAATTTTGGCACTTTCCTCTTTCACCCTCATCAGAAGGTTTTTTAGGTCTTCCTCACTTTCCTGAATTAGACAGACCAATGAAATGAATGTGCATTGTTGCAGACCAAGTGTGTGTGTGCTAATCCGTGTCTGATACAGCAAGGTTCTTATATTCTTTCTAGAACACTGGTAAGATTACCTGGCCTGTTTCCTCCTATCACTGGCCTCTGTGCTGGGAGCCCTTGAACTCCATGCTCAAGCATAAAGGTTGACATGACTGTACACAGCATCCAGTCTCAGAAATATTGTGATGAATCTATCCCATGCCACTTAACTAGATTAGTTCTAATTTCATTCTGTTCATGCTGCCATACATACGTTGAGGGCAAGTAATAAATATACAGTAACTGAGTTCTGGAGGCAGCAATATTTCATCAGCTAACTCAAAATAGTTGAGCATATGGTGGCGGTGGGGAGGAAAGAGAAACTAAATAAATAGACTCACAATCTGTTGTTATAAAAATACATCATGGGTGTGTGTGTGTGTGTGTGTGTGTATGTGTGTGTGTGTGTGTGTGTGTGTGTGTGTGTGTGTGTGTACACATAGCAGACAGTATACCCCACAGGGCATTTGAAACCTTGCCAAGGGTTCAGATGGCTAACAGTTCCAGAATGCTGCCTGTTCCACACACCTCCGCACACCACCATGGAGCAATTGGCTGCCCCTTTACTATGCAATTTCTATAGTCATCAGGTGCTTCATTGAAAATGACAGCTGGCACAGTCACCTCAATGGCCTACTATTTCAGGATGAAAGATAAATCCAAGAGAGGTTTCGGCACGGCCCCAGCTTTGGACTGATCATCTTGCTTGTTTCCGAAACAAAAGAATGACTCCCACCACCAGGTGTAATTGCTGAACAGATTTCCTGCCTATCGTGTGTTCTCAAGATGTCCAGTGCAAGGGTGATAGATAGGGAAAGAAAGATTTCAGACTCAGAGCTGAGAGATGGTTTAAGAGGGCTAAGAGTATTGTTTTCCCCTCTCTGTCACACAAATGCTGGGACTTATCCTGCATTGGCAAGAATTGTTTTTCTGAACAACTCCAAGCTGGTTGAAGAGCTGTGTATCTCTGTGTATATGCAGAGATATGGAATATGAGTGTTACATTCCCTCATCACTAAATAAACTCACACCTGTAGAATTATAAGGTCCGGATTGCGGGCTCATAGCTGCTTAGTAGGATAATTTGAATCAACCCTGGGGTCTGTTTTGAATTCCAAAGCTCAGTCCTGGAACATCCAAAGCAATGTTAAAAAGAGGTATTTCTGAGTACGTGCAGAGTGCATCTTCCACTTCAATCCATCTGGTGTTTGCTGGGTTATCCAGGTCATATATTCATGCAAGCTTGAGTCTCTGTGCCTCTCTTAGAAGCCATTGTCCTCCTTTTATAGATTCCGGTCAATCCAGCAACGCTTTCCTTTCTCACATTAAATTCCACAGCTCCATTCCAGGTCCCCTGACAGGTGGGAGAATAATTAGAATGCTCCCAGGCTCTGGTTATATTGCAAGACAAGGAGCAAGGCTCCCAGAGAAAGAAAAGGATTGAGGGGAGGGTTTGCTGCCACAGCAGAGTGAAGAATAATGGGCAGGAGATAACAAAGGAGAATGCAGGGCGAACTGCCAGGAGAGTTCCTCAGCAGTGAGATCTATTGCCGTGAAGTTATCTCTCCCATGAAACATTGAGAGTTCCATCACTAGAGGCTCCTAAAATACTCCAAGACAAAGTGCTGGAGTGAATAGCAGAAGAGAATTGTTATGTACTTACAGCAGGAGACGCTTGGGCTGCTTTGATCAATTTCCAGCTTCAGCCTTTTCCCAAAACTGGCTTATCTGAACATTCCTCATTTGGGGGGAATTGATCCACAACGTGCTTAAGTAAGTGGTTTTTGGGGTCATGACAATTTAAGCCAAGCCTGCAAAAGCTATGAGTACATGCACACACCAACACTCATCATCCAGGCTTGCTAGGTGCTTGACACACTCTATCAATATCACATCTGTTTTGTCAGTCAAAGGCAGGCAACAAAGGCAAGAGGCATATCAACCCCCAAGCCTAGTGGGTCATATGAAGCTGAGAGGTTGTTTTTGGCTTGGTGGGTCACAATAGGGGATGGGACTATAGCTCACTGGTAGAGCACCAGCACTGCATTCAGAATGTCCTGGGTTCAATCAATCCCTGGCATCTTCAGATAGGGCAGGGAGATATCTCCGTCTGAAGCCCTGGAGAGCCACTGCTGTCACACTGTAGAATTATACGGAAGCAGATGAACCAAGAGTTTGACTTGCTTTAAGGAAGCATCTTACATTCAAGTCAAATGGGCCCAATCTTTGCTAGTTCATACGGACAGGCATATTTGTGAAGATGCGACTTTATCATATGTTTTTATCATATGATAAAAATGATGCGAATACTTTTTATTATAAACACAGGAAGCGTATGCTTCTGGCCATGTGCTGGGTGCCCCCTGTCACCATGACTCCAGCGCAACTAGTTTTTCACATGTCTTTTACAGGGCTTAGAGCTTCCAGGTCATGGAGTGGTCTGGTTGAGTCTTGAGCCTTTTTATTCTTAAGAAATTCAGCACTGGACAGCTCCATTCCAGAAATGAAAACAAAAATTGTTTGTATTGGGGAACAAAACAAATGCCAGGCAGATCAGTGATCTAATCATCAAAACATTAAAACAGCAATTTTTATCAGAACAAGAGCTGGGGAAAGGATTTTTACTGTTAACACTCCCCTCAAAAAACCATTTCCCCATCTAAATTTGCTCTTGAAGATGCTTATACTTGCAGCAATGAAAAAACACAGGTACCTGTGTCATGTCTGTCTTTTATCCATTGCAAGTTTAATTGAAGCTTTTTATTTTATGTTATTTATTTTTTTTAAGAGGACAATTGGCTTGGGGAAACAGCTTGGGGAAACTGGGGGGAACTATTTAACCCACTTTTTCCCAATGCCACTACTCCAATTGAAACCAGAGCACCACTTTTCTCGGTAAGCTGGTTTAAAGTGACACAAGCATAAAGGAGTCAATCACAGCTACTCTGCATCATCACATCAGATATTAGTGATGTATGTGTGGATTCTGCAGTCACATTAATGAATCACAGCAACATTTGAAAGAATATGAGATTCTAGTCATTACAGCTACGAAGATTGGCTCAAAATGCAGCAGTAATGCTTAGTAAGATCTCAGCAGCCAGATGGAAGGTAAAACTCAAATTCTGAGTTTGGTTAAGGGGCAGAGCTTTATAGTTTTTTTTAGTCCTTTCTATGAAATAGATTATACCTGTATTATGCAAAATACATGCGTAAATAGGGACATTGCTTAATTTACATAGTTGGTACAGGTTGAACTGCCCTGTTGTTCTTTGTCCAATTTTTTTTTTTTGGACAAAGCACTTTTTTCCACTCAAAGCAAACTTGACCCCATTTTTTAGCTTTGCTGATTAGTCCACATCAGCCAAAATGTCTCATATTGAGCAAGTTTGAGCGACATTTGGGCCAGCAAACAGTGAGCAAAAATGGCAAGTTAATTTCCTCATATACATCATGGGAGATGGCGGGTGACATCTTAATGATTCAGGAATGAGAAGGGAATAGGAAACTACGCAAAGTCGGCTCAATGAGGAGGTCATTTTCAAGCCTGCATTATCGCCAGGAAATGAAAATGAGATTTCTGCTGCTGGAGAAAAAAGAGGAATATACATAGCAACAAAAGCTATAAAATGAATGATAGAGACATTGCAGATATTCACTAGCATTCAAAATCTGCTAAATATCCTGCATTTGTACAGTCTGACAGCGCAATTTAGGTTCATCCCAGGAATCTGTCAGTGCTGACATTGAGAACTTCTAACATGGCATTTCTATTTAGCAAGCTTGTGAATATGTTTAATGCAACAACAGGTACTGAACCTTTTAATTGAGTGAGGGAATCTGCCTTTTTATTAAGTCAGACCTTCAGCCCATTTAGCTTAGGGCCATTTGCTCAAAAAGGCATCAGCTCCAAGAAACTGAGAGCCAAACTAGGTGTGATATGGAAGTTCTATGATGAGAACACCCAGTTGAAATTGGAGTTGTGGAGGGGAGGGAGATCTAACTCTTTTGCCCATGCCATGGCCCTGTTCCAAATCACTCCCTCCAGAAGCTGGTGTCACCCTGAAGGGCAAAAGTTATGGGAACATATTTGGGCCTGTTAATTTGCAAATTGGAGGGAATTGGGGAATCAGCTGGGGGCAAAGGATTACCCTTGTCTCACTGTGCTGCAATCCTGTTCACCAAAGAACCCCCATGTGACTGCTTTTGAAAAAAGACATCAGGAGATAAGTACCCTCTTGTCACATGCAATTTGAGCATCAGCCAGAGGGCTTCCCCAGCTTTCCTACCTGAAATACTCCAACTGCTAGTGATCGAAACTGAGAGTTTCTGCGTGCCAGCTGTGTGCTTTGACACTGAGCTATGGTCCCCTTCACCAAGACATGTGGGGACCAAAGAAGAGATCGAGTGACTTGCCGAAAGCCAACCAGTGAGGCATTACATCACATTGCCTGTACAGTTCCTAGGCCCATGAACACACAGTTTTCTGGCTCAGATGACTGCAGAGTTGAATCTTCATGAGTTTGGATTTTCACTTTAATGAGGGATGGCCTTTAGCTATGCTGAAGCAAGTTGTAAGAAAATTAGAAGTGTTTCTTTGTTTTATGTCCAAGTCCTAGACACCAATCACAGCTCAGGCAAGTAAAAGTCTCCCCCGGCCTCTCTCATTCTCTCTCTCTCTCTCTCTCTCTCACACACACACACACACACACACAGAGAGAGAGAGAGAGAGAGAGAGAGAGAGAGAGAGAGAGAGAGAGA
>JAJKFI010000075.1:4627910-4645853 GCA_029204185.1 Lerista edwardsae
GAGAGAGAGAGAGAGAGAGAGAGAGAGAGAGAGAGAGAGAGAGAGAGAGAGAGAGAGGTTTCATGCAAATTTAGCAGGTGTTCTGGAATTGTCAGAAGCCAATAATGAGAAAACCAGCAGAGCTTAATCTGAGTCAAAGTTCAGTTCTAGTACATGTAAAGTAGTAATCTGAATGCCTCTGAGAATCTACAGAATACACTTTCCTGTCTCCAAAAAACTACAATCAGCCACCGCACAATTGGGATTAAGGATTGGCCAGGTCCAAGTTTGGACCCAAGACTTCTTTTTGTAGAAACTAAACACTGAGAAGTGTCCATGAAATAGGCAGCTAGAGAACAGAAAAACTACCTGAATGTGGAGGAAAGTTTTTGCCTCTGGAGTGAATTGCTGGTCAAAATATCACCCTTACGAATGCTCCTGTGCCCTGCTAGAGTTGTGATGATGTGGTACAATGGGTTCAAGATGGGTTCAAACTGGTACATAGAGTTGCAAGCAAGCAAGCAAGCAAGCTGTTTTGCACATTTTTATTGCTTCATATATTCTGTGTCCGAGACCTTCTGTGCAGTAGGTTCTGGGGCTGAGCCGTGTCCCACCCTTTGTACACCCTTAGAGGAAACGTTAACTTCATTACAATTTCTTGTGTCTCTGGCTGAAAACTGTTTCTGGCTCAGATGTGAGCCCTGGCTCAAGCTGACTGAACATGCATACCCAATGCCAGGACAGCTGGTTTTTTGTTTTTCAATCTGAAAACCAGGGGAGTGCAGAGCAGAAGGGAGGGGGAAGGATGTAATGGCATCCTTGGCATCTTTGGCATCCATTGGAGATGACCTACATAGTCCCCTTCTTGCTTGGCCAACCATGAGCAACTGATACTTTAATATGTGCCAATGAATCACTTATCCTCTGCATCCTTGTTTCTGCCATCTGGGCCTCCGCTTCGTGCACACCCTCACACACAGGCATGCATGCACAACTCTCCCTCGCTCCTTGTTCAGAGGGTGAGAAGGCAGCCACATCAAGCTGTGTGTCATTTTTGGCTACCTTCAGGAAGGACTTTGTGCTCAGGCCCTTAACTCCCTCCCGTCTGTGGTCAGTAGGTACTTTTCCCTGCTTGTGCTCAACATCACAGCCACAATTCCATTGTGATATTTAATTCATTTGCCTGCCGTTCTCTCTGGCTTGGTTCTTCACAAGATTCTCTCCTCCCTCCCTGCTTGCCTCCCTGTGGATCATCAATAAAGAATACGAGGGGCCATGCCTGCGACACTTGTCTCGTCTCCTGCAGTGCCATCTCTACAAACGTCCTCGCAGAGATGCCAGCTGTGCAGGTTCTTCAGTCAGTGGGCTGAGCGGGATGTTGAATATGCCAGGACTGAAATCTGATCCTGAGAGCTCACATATTCCCTTTAGTCAAGCTGATATTCCACTGCAAGTCTTAGAAAGACTTTTCCAAGATCAGGTCTTTTTCCGTCGTCATCAGGCCAGGCTGGGTAAATGTGGAGCTGAGCGGTATTATACCCTCAGTTGGAGACAAGCAATTATTGTGCCATGCATCTGTCAAGCAGTCCTTAGATTGCTTTTGCAAATGGTGCTAATGGTTATTTGCACCAGCATTCTTTTATATATTTTTTGTCTGCCTGTTTCCCTGCTTGTCACAATATGGTTCTTCTTTGTCCTGTATATCTATAAAGATTGGCACAGAAACAATGAGTAAATTTAACCAAGGGTCTTACTCACCCACGCACCCCTCTCAACCATTGGGGTGCCTACAGGGGTGGCATTTTGGGAGGGATTCAGAGGAGTTTTTATTCCTTTCCCAGGAGACTCCGACAAGGAGGCTGAAATCCTGAAACTTCCAGTGAAATTTATCCGGCTCCATCCCACCTCCTCTGCTTTCAGGTATATCCTGTGGCTTGAGCTCGACCCTGGCAACACTGAGCACTGAACAGTATGACATCTGTCCCTCTGCCACATCTCCCCGGTTTAAAAGCAGGAGATGAATCTGTAATTTGGGCAGGTTGTTGCTCAAGAACTCACAGACCCAACAAGTGTGCGTGTCACAGAGTACTTTGATGGAGGGCCCAAATCTTTACCACCCAGTAGCTACGTGCAAGACCTGTGCATTCAAGCCATAGGGAAAGGGAAGAGGTGCTCATTAAGAGACAGTGTAGTTGTATAGTAGTTGTGCTAGATTAGGGTTGCAATCCTAACCTGGAATTAGGCCAGTACAGTTGGCCAGCAAAGTTTGGCCAAGATAAGGGACACTGTAAAGTATGTTTGGACCACTCTCGGAGTCAGAGAGGCCAGCACACTGATGTGAGCCATTCTCCCTGACTCAGAGAGTGGGGCAAACACGCTTTACAGTGGCCCTTGTGCCAGCCTAACTTTGGTGGCCTAACTTGTGCCGGCCTAACTTTGGTGGCCTAACTTGTGCCGGCCTAACTCCTGGTTAGGATTGCACTCTAGGTGTCAATAAACCCAAGTCCACACCCTCAGCCAAATCGAACGTTGACTGGCTGGGATAGTTGTATTTGCTCTCAGTCCACTCTACCTCACAGTGGTGGTATAATGAACAAAAAGGAAGAAAGAACCATGCACAGCACCTTGAGTGAGCTCCTCAGAGGAAGATGGAAATACAAATGCAATCATTCATGATGGTTAATATTATGCATCAGATTACAGTTCCCGTCAAGAAAGCATCCAGCTCTGCTTTAAATCAAATTAGATCCTTTCATCCTGTGACCATTCCCAGGAAGCTGCTCTGCACGGTCACTCCGCTTACACATAGACACCGTCTTCTGATTTCCCAAGCAGATTGATTGATGGACTCCTTGTACACATTTATTGTCATAGGTGCCGGTTGACATCCAGGACTGTTTGTGATGGGGTTGTCATCTCCAACAGAGATGTAGCAAGGACAGGTGCCTGATCTTCCTTTAGGCTATGCATGCCTGGCCAGGCAAGCAACATGGTGCAATAACAGCATATCAGACTTTCACAAGCTTGTTATCCTTGAGGCTGTGTTTTCTACCTGAAATCTGCAGGGGAAATCTATCATTTTGAATTAGGATCCTATAGAAAACTAGACTTTGGGGTGTCTATGATGCTTTTGCAAGAAACTCTCTGCCCCATCGTTCTGGAGAGAATACCTCCTTTCCTTGAGCTCCTGTGAATGGTCTGATTCATAGCCTGTGTTTATTTATAGTGCGGCCAAGCAGGATTTCAGGTGTAGGGTTTCAGGGTCATACACAGCTCTTCATTTCTCCCCCTGAATAGAAGAGGCAGAATAAATTGTACAAAATAGGTCTGTGAATGTGCATTTGCTTGATTCGCCTAATTTTGCAGAATCTTATCTTGTTTTTCTTGATGCAGAATTTGGCTGTCTTTGTCCAACTTTGCCTCTTAATATAGATTGTAGACTGTGTATACATAATGTAATGTGTATACATTATGAAAGTACTTAGAAGAGTAGAAATACTGTGAAAGGAATGGTGAAAGACCATTCAGTGCTTGTAGTTAGGGCCAGAACCATGAAGGTAGAATAACTGGAGATGACATGGTATTATTTTCTTGAAGCCATGGGTATACAAATATGGCTGACGCAGATCTTTCCCGCCAAGAAGGATTGCCACGAATTCACTAATAAAACTCTCCCTGCACGTGTGTAAAAGTGAATCGCAACGTCTTTAATAATGCCTGCGTGTTCTGCATATGGGTGCACGAATCGCTGGACGAAAAATGGGATTACTTTGCACAGGTACTTAAAATCATTGTGATTAATTGCTACTGAAAAATATTACTTCCTAAAGTATGCAACCCTTCACAAACTGAAGTAGGTATGAAGAAGTAAAAGGAACTCAATCCACACACAACCTTCAGCAGTGATTTTTCGGATACAAAATGTTTGGTTTGCACGCCAGTAAGACTACACATTTGGCCGCTCATCTGAATACATTACATTACCGAAAGCGGAACTGTTGTTGTTGTGAATTTTATACCAAATGTTATGTGCATGTCAATAAGACGACACATTTGATCATGCTTCCAAATAATATAGGTACATCATTCCGATGCGCATCCGAATAATCACTGCCCACAACCTTCTAAGCAGCGCATTTCCCTATACTTCTACTGTAATATTTTCAAAATTCTGAACATTAACAGAATTTGTTTTATGGGGGGGGGGGTGAGTGTAGAAGTTTAAAAAAATACTCTTAATAGCCTAGAAGTAAAAAAGAATTCCTCTCATATTGACAACTGCTTGTGTTATACATTGAGAGATTTTAATGTAATTTTCCTACATATTTATCTAATTTTTGCCCACCCTCCCCTTTTTTTCTTTCCTTTCCGTTCACACTTTATTTTTGGTTGTGTAGATTTCAAAAAATAAGTCTGTCAAAACAGTGCAATCTGAGTTTAAATAGACAGCAAGTAGCATTTCGTCCGGTATGTTCAGTAATTACGCGGAATTAAACCTTGGAATTGCATATTAACTCATAATATGGTTACCACTGATGTTTCTACACGATCACACGTTGTTATTTTGGTAAGTTTTTATTTCAGGAGTAAATTATTCAGTCCTAAACACTACCAGAAAAGCAATCTGAAATGCTTGGAATAAGGATTGTTTTGAGTACGCCAACATGGCTGCTAAGCCCGCCCCCTGGCCTCAGTTTTCTCCTATAGCTTCTTAAGGGATGTCCTCTCCTGTCCATCTAACCTTTTTGGCCAGAACCTACTGGAAAAAGCTTTTCCAAGTTATGCGGGAGAGCAGGAGATATTGCAATTTGGGTAATCACCTGTCACCTTTTCAAAACCTGTGTTTTGAAAGCGCTTCATAAGCAGAAAACAAACATGTTAGGAAGAAGGGTTTAGCTAGTCCTCTCCCCAATGTACTATTTCTACCAAAGTACAGTAATTATATTCTGGGGAGAGTGTTAAACCCCCCCCCCACATAGCCTAAAGTGGTACAATCCAGGAAAAGCTTCACCACTTGATTCAACTGAATGTACAAACTAGCCCTTACATTGTTGTCACGGTTTAGATCTGCTAGCCTCAGTTCCAGTGAAGTTGACATTCTATTGGTGCATGTGTCGGGGACCTTAATCTCATCATTATATGAGGATTGAGATTTCCTGAGCTAAACTCAACCAGGAGAGGCCAGCGCTGTAGACCTGTTGATGGAAAAATATTTCCCCAGCAAGTCCCCAGCCCCATGAAAAGCAAGCAGCAAGCAGCTTTTCATTTCCCAAGTGGATTATCATAAATATTGCACCATTAAAGTAGCATTCCTCAGATCCGGAACATATTGAACAAATCATATGCATTCAGTTTCCCTGAGTGGCTTGTGGATGAAAGCTCAAAGCTGACCTTTGCTAACAGCCACTTCAGATTGCTTTCCTGAATACTTATTAGCTGTTTACAAGGTAGGCATACAAGTGCATTTTGTGCCAGGTACTATTTTCAGAAGTATGATAGTTGTTGCAACACCAAAGTTTCCTTTTGGCAGATTTTGCCACAAAATCTTTCTGGTCCTTTCCTAAAGTGACTAAAAGTTATCTGCATGGCCAGCAACCCAATCCGAAACATGTCTGCTGCTCAGCAGGTCATATTATTAGCAGGTCAAGCCCTCCCCCAGTACTTTGCTCCAACAGCATCAATGCCCATCTCTTCCACTTCCTTCCACTCCCTTCTACACTGCCGGAAATGGCATGGGGGGGGGGGAGAAGCGGCAAACAGGAAGTACTGACATCTCCAACTCCAATGCAGTTTAGGCCAGAGACAGCCCTGCACAGGCAGCGAATAAGGGCGCAATCCTAACCTGGAGTTAGGTCGGCACAGTTAGGCCAGCAACGTTTGGCTGGCCCAAGGGACACCGTAAACTGCGTTTGGACCACCCTTGGAGTCAGGGAGGATTGTGCATGTCTGTGTGTTGGCCTTTCTGACTCTGAGAATTGTCCAAACATACTTTATGGTGTCCCTTGTGCTGGCCAAACTTTGCTGGCCTAACTGTGCCGGCCTAACCAGTGGCGTTTCTACAGGGATGGCAAAGCTCTAAGTTTTGCAAGAAGCCTTACCTTGCAGTGGAGATTACTCCTCTCCTGCACCCTTTTAGCCAATCTTGGTGTTGCTTACTGGCTACAGCAGCAAGGGAGAGGAGGGATTTACACGACAGGGTAAGGCTTCTTGCAAAACTTAGAGCTTTGCCATCCCTGTAGAAACGCCTCTGGGCCTAACTCCAGGTTAGGATTGCGCCCTGAATTTGATTCTGGGCCAAAGTACATAGCACCACAATCCCAATCCAATCCTAGGCCTCCCACACAGGAAGCTGCCTTATACTGAGTCCATCTGGGCTATGCTGAGTCCATCTGAGTATACTGGGCTACCTAGCTCAGTATTGTCATCAGCGATTGGCAATGGCGTCAGTAGCAGGGTTCAGAGGGGTGCAGACCACACCAGCTGACACCATCGGGGTGACATGGGGAAAATTAGTATTTATGAATAATACCATCATGTTATAGATCTTTGGAAAGGTAATTTCATGCAGAATATAATTAAACAAACCATGTCGAATCATCTGTATTATATCAAATGTTATGGCCAGTTTACCAGAAAAAGAAAACAAATGCACCAGGTGACGCAATCCCTCATGACAATTCTGAGTGGCTTCCCAAGGTATCAGACAGGAATTTTTCTCTGTCCTGTGTAGGGATACCAAGGACTGAACCTGGGACTTCTGCATGCAAAGCAAATGCATTTCCATTGAGCAACATCCCCTTTCACAGCAGCTGTCCTTTTTTTAAAATTAAACCATGCAAGGACCTGATCACAATTCTCCTGTTTGGTCCACAGTGCTTGCCTTTAAGTGCATGGTATCAATCTTCAGAAAAGCTCCCCTAAGCCTTTTTGTTTTTTGACAACCAGCTGCAAAAACTCAAACTTCTTTGTTTCTTACTGGCTACACCTCAAATACCATATCATTTCTTTCCAGTTCCCACCCAAGCAGGTGAAATGCCTTTAACAGATGGTCATCAGTCATCAAACACCATCAATGTTCATTTCCACCAACAAAACACCTTCTAGCTGTTAAAGAAGCATATAGGAAGAAGGCTTCTTCCTAAGCAAAGAGGCAGCATAATCTCACTTTGCATGGCCATAACCATATAACGTACTATACGCTTCCCAGAGAACTATTCCCTTTAAGGACCAGAGGAGCTTAATTGCAGCCAAAAATGTGGAATTGTTGCCCTTGAGGAAGACCTGCGCGGAAACACATTGGGTGTTTTCATCCCTTACAATAAATTCTCCATTCGGCACAGGTTTAAGGCTTGCTTCCATCCGTGCCTTCATAAATACTTGACTGCCTGTTGCCTGAGAGCTTCTCCCAGTGAATTAACTCCAGTAATGTGTTTGCAACATTACTCTGTGCATTGGAGAGAATTTAGCTATCTTTCCTCGCTATCTGGCAAACAGTTTTAACAGAAAAGCATGTGCATTTGCTTCCCGATAGATGCTGATCCTGGAAATGATTATCAGTATGATGTGAATGGTTTGTATGATGGGCATAGATTGGTCTTGAAGTGGAAGGCAGGGAGGAACAACAACAACTGTCTCTTAGCCTCACCCGTCATTTCACAGCGTTGCTATGAGGATAAAAAGGGGCAGGGGTACAACCATGTACATCACCCTGAGCTCCTGAAGGGGTGGATGGATATATGGTTTCCAACAAATAAAAAAAAAATTAAGTATGTGTTTGATTTACTGAAGATGCATTCATTTCAAAAATGTCAATGCGGGGTTTCCCAAACTGTGGTTTGCAACCCACCTGATGATTGGTGGGTTGTGAAATTGACAAGCCGATTGCTGACCAGGAAAATGTCTTAAGCCCTATGGAAAGTGAAACTGAGCTGCACATATGTGTTTACTTGCTATTAGGTGAATGTGCTTCAGTTCATTTTGAAGAGCAGGCTGATAGGAATGCAATGGCCCCAGAATGGTCCTGGTCCAAAGAACGTAGGTTCCCCAAAACATTCAAGAAGGAAGTCCCCCCCTTCAAGCTGACAAGGAAAAATACTTGGAAAGCAAAACTGAGCCACATGTTCATGTTTACTAGTGAGTAGGCAACCATGCCTCAGCTCTTATCGGAGGCCAGGCAAAAGAGAACACAAGGCCACCAGCATGGTCCTGATCGAATGAACAACAAACTCTCAAGAAGGTGTCCCCCCCATCTTAGTAAAAAGGATAAAAAGTAAAACTAGGTTGGTCCCAACAGAATGTCATTTTAAAAAGTGGATCCCAGTGCTAAAAAGTTTGCCAACAGCTACACTAGACCAAGAAAAAATGTAGAGTATTGATATACTTGCTACACTGCTGTACACATATTAAATCTATGTGTGAATAACCAGTGTAAGTAACTGATTCTTCCCCTTTTGAACATAATGTTTGAACAGGGATTCTCACAAGCACTGAAATCCAGGCCTTTGGGAGGAATTGCCACTTTAGCGGTGAAGCAGTGGCGTTTCTACAGGGACGGCAAAGCTCCAGGTTTTGCAAGAAGCCTTACCTTGCAGAGGAAATCACTCCTCTCCTGCACCATTTTAGCCAATCTTGGCGTTGCTTACTGGCTACAGCAGCAAGGGAGAGGAGGGATTTACATGACAGGGTAAGGCTTCTTGCAACACTTAGAGCTTTGCCATCCCTGTAGAAACGCCTCTGCGGTGAAGCACCAGCTTTGTATGCAACATTGGCAATATGGCAGTCCTGACTTATCTAGATAGACAAGGCGGTTCATATATTCAAACAGCACATGAGAGTGGCTCACGGATGCCTTTTGCAGTCTGTGGCTATCCGTGTTTGTGCTTCATTGGTCTTTGTGTTTTGTTCAACAGAGCTTACAATTAACAGTGAGCATAGATGTAGCATTTGAACTGTAAAGAGGTATGACCGCAGGTTCTTCACCTGGTATGGGAGCCTGGCCAGCTCACACCTGGCACAGCAACTTAAACAGCTTGGGTCAGCCCCCAGACTTGTCTCTCTCCTTCTGAATCAGGTGGACTGCCTGCACTTCCTTTTTCATTAAGTGGAACTTGTGCATGAGCGTACTTATGTGCACATCCTCAGAAAGAAGAAAGAGTCCAACATTTCAAGCAAAGGTGCAACAATCATCAGGAAGAGGAGCTGGAATGAAAGGACCATCTCCGAACAGGGTCGTGATTGGCAAGCGGTTTAGTCCATGGCTATTGGCTAGGTCATTAGACAGCATGGACATTTGGGAGGGGGGACTCAGGCCAATGGTAGGCAGCCCCCCCCCCAGCTGTTGTCCTCCAGCAAAGATTACCTTCAGCCCTGAGCCAGCACCAATTTCTCCTACTGGGCAGGAGAGATGCTGTGGTATCCTAGCAACCCCCGGATATGTTTACCTGCCAATTTCTGAAAACCAATTAGAAGGAGATTGAGGTTCCTGAAGCCCCCATCTTTGTTTGAGTATTTTCATTTCTGATGACAAATTTGGAGAGAAAGGAGTTTTGCCAAAACTGGTGGCAAAAATGATTTCTTGATCGTACAACTCCATTGCCACACTCCCACCAATAAATATTACATTTCCCCTACATACCGGCTGACATCCAGAGGACAGTGTGGGCACTGGTGAGGACTCTAGCAGAGCCCGAGTGAGCAACTTTGCAGCCCTGATCAGCTATTACAATCTCTCGCTTTCTCTCCCCCCCCCAATAGGACCAAACACATCTTCATGTAGCCAGTTATGGTAATACAGGTGGACTCCCATATCTGCAGATCCGGAATCTGCGGATTCAGTTGTCCATGAATCTGCAGATCCGGGGTGCCTTTTAAATTAGCATACTTTTGTGTGTAGTCATGCTGGACGTTTGGGTGTTCCTTGCTTAAACAAAGCAATATGACATGCATGCAATCAGCCTGAATGCTATAAGGCGACTAACAGGAAGCAGGACAGCCACAATGCAGCCCCAAAGGAAGGGAACAAAGTTATTTCACCTTGAGGGGGCCTCCATAACTGCCCCACCATCACCCCAGCATACAGTGTACATCCCATTGGCATGGCTGCATCAGCATTGGAAAAGTTGGATAGGATTGGGTCCTGATATAAATATCGTTGCATACTAATTCATTCAGTGAAGCGTTGCAATCCTATGCTCAATTTCCTGAGAATAAGCCCAGTTGAACGTAGTGGGACTTACTTCTGAGTAGACATGCATAGGATTGTACTGTCAGGCTGCAATCCTGTATCTACTTTCATAGGAATAGACATTCTGAGCAGCCATGCATAAGATTGTGCTGTACATCTATTGAGTTAATGTACAGTATTTGATTCGGAACTGAGCTAAGGCTTTGGACAGAATGAACTGAATTTTTGATATTTTGCCATCATTACAGGAAACAATGGAGTGCCAGACTGGGATTTGCAAACTGAGTGTGAGAACAGATAGAAAATTCCCAACTGGTAGTTCAGTTTTCTGTGATTTATGTTATGTCACTCCCTTACTAACCAATGCCTTAGCAAAAATAAATTAAAAAGGGAGCTCATTTGAACACTTTCAGAGCCTCACCATGGAGTATTCATCCATCTGGAATTCAGAAATCCATCTGGGTTTCAGAGAGAAGGCAGTTTGGTTTCCATGCAGGCTTGAATCCCCTTACCTCTCATTTTAGGTTAAGCCTCACCATTTACAATCTTCCACCCACCCAACTTGATTATCCAAGCCCCACATAGCAAGGGCTGCAGAAGGGGCAGGGGGGAAGGGAGTTTGGAAGCAGAGGAATGAAATCAATGTGTTGGTAATCTGGAAACTCTTTCCCATTTGGAAAAAAAGGGGGGGGGAACACTGAGTACAATTAAAGTCAGAATGTGAATCTAGGGAGTTCTGCAATAAAACTTTTGTGTGTAAGCTCAGATAGGCTTACAGCAGGGAAAAGGAGCATTTATTAAAATGCAGCACAAAGGAGTTGCAATAGGGCAATTTCAGGGTGCTGAGACAAATGAAATTTTACTTCTGTACAAGCTTCCTTAGCAGAATATAAGCCCTGCTGGATTGGACCACAGGCTCATATATCCCATTTCAACTATACTCGCCAAATATTCCCAAATACTCACATGCAAGGCAGCTGATCTTCCTGCCCTGTCGTTATTTCCCCTCTCCGGAAATTGTATTATATTCTAGAATTGGGAAGCTAAATTTTGTGCCTGAAATAAATGAATGGTTTTTGGAATCATTGGATCTGCGTACTACAGATAACATTGTTTGTAATACAAAAAACCTGTAAAGATAAATGTGATTTAATAAGGCAGTCATCTTTATAGCTAGATGCTGCATAATCAAAAAAAAATATTTTAAAGAAAAATCAAAATCCTGCTATACTTTCTTTTAGATGACAGAATAGCATATGGCAGAGGCCTTCTCCTCCCCGTTCTGCTCTCCCCCCACCCAGAATTACCCCCTCCCCACCTGTATTACACCCTCTTGCACCCCCCCCCCCCCGTCCAGCGCTGATGGGGATTTTTTTTGCTTTTCTGTAGTGTAATGTTAATACCTAAATGATTTTTCACTTTTGAAAAATCTGTACACTTTATGTAATTAAAAAAAAAATGATGGAGGAACAACCTCATAGGTTCCAGAGCTTCAACCTGTAACTTGATGATGAGCAACCCAGGGCACACCTGAAATATAAATAATAATATTTATATACCGCCTTTCTTTGGTCATTAGATTGCTCCTCTGACTTTAATGCAAGGCAGTTTACATAGGCAGGCTTTATTTCTCTAAACCCGCAAGGGGTTTTTACAAATTACAAAGAAGTTCTGTCTTTCAAGAACTACAACATACAGATGGAACTTTCGTGATTTAGTCCTTCTTTCTGGCCGCATTATTGCCTTCCTGCTGGCTGATAAACAGCTTCCCACCAAAGAAACAGCTGGCCCAGCACAACTCTTCTCTCACAGGCAGCTGGAGACAGCTCTTATCAGGAGCAATTCTCAAGGTCTGCCGCTCATGGAGACTTCCGGTGTTCTCGAACTGGCGACCTTCAGATCTTATCTTCGGGCAAACGGAGGCTTTAACCCTCTTGACTAAACCTCCTGCCCATGAGCCATATAACCATCTGGTACGTGCCAGAGGAGTGAGGGGAAGGGATGGGAGATTTCAGCAAATCATGGCAGTGCAGGATTTCCTCCTCCCCAACTGTGTGGGTCAAATGAGCTCGCTTTTACCACTCCCACCTCTCTCAGGGCTTCACCCATTGCATGGAGCAAGATCTGTATCAACACGCAGCTGGTGTTTTGCCAAATGTGATGGCAGTTTCAGCTCCAAATATGCCTTCTCCGTATAATTACTCTCTGTTGCGCCTTTTCTTTTCAGTGCAATTTGCCTCCTAATTATTTGAAAAGATCTTTAACCCAGTGGTACCCATTCATCTTAAATTAATTATAAGTTAGTCCTTACTAATTTGACATTGGGGATTTTTTCCCCTTCATTTCCTTGTTCTCATGTGCCCTTGCTAATACACAGGAAATTGTCTTTTTTTGAAAAAGGCTTCAAAGAAACACAGTGACTCAACTGTTGGGTAAGTTCCACTAGCAGACCTTTTCTCTTTAAGCAGGGGGTCTGCAATTATCATGTTACTCAAGGGCCAGAGGAGGCCTAGACACTCTAGCTTTTAGATAGTGGCCCCATTATTTTAGGAAGCGATGAGCAGAGGCGGAGGAAGGGTGTAGCCCAGGTGGCGCAAGCCATGGGCGCCAGCAGTGGCGGGGCAGTGGGGCGCCATTACATAGAGTCCGCAGACTAACCCGTTCCTGCCCTCGCGTCCATTCTGCTCCAAAATGGAGCTATTCCGGGTGCAGGGAGGCATGGCTGGGCAATGCATGGGGGCGGGGCGATGTGCTGGTGGTGCGGTTTCGTTGCTCTGCCATGAGCGCACTTGGGGCTCTGTTCATCCCTGGTGATGAGAGTCTATGATTTAACTAAAATTGGGAGGCAGAGGCCAGGGATGGGGCTTGTGGGTTTCATTAAGCCCCCCTTCACGTTCCTGCATAACCCAAGTTCTTTTACGTCTAGCCCAACCACATATAAACTAAAGAGATGGGAATCCGCTGCTTGCACCAAAAGAGGTGCCTCAGTGTGGGGGTGCTTAACCATAGTGTGATTACACGCTCCACAGTGTGTGTGTGTCCCCAGACCCTTTTCTCCTCAACCAACCTCCAACACCAGAAATGATTGTAGCTGGGGGAAGGAAGCCATTTGGAAGAAGGGGAGAGAGCAGGGGGTGATGGTCTGGCAAAGGAAGTCTCCGCTCCTCTCACCTTTTTGTCCCATTTGCTTCAAAACTCCCCATTTTATGCAGGTTGTGGCAGATCCAGGCTTAAGCGAAGAAGAGCGCAGTCCGAAACTGGAGCTAGGCCAGCACGAGCTAAGCCAGCAAAGTTTGGCTGGCACAAGGGCCAACATAAAGTCTTGTGCCGGCCGAACTTCTCTGGCTTAGCTTATGCCGGCCTAGCTCAGTTTAGGATTGCGCCCCAAGTTTGCTGTAGCGATGTGAAGCGACTGCACTTTATAACTATGTATTATGGTAACTCTTGATTGGGGCAGATGTACTTGAATGTAGTTCTGGGCCAGGTGGGGATCAGGACTGGGACTGTGATGGAGGGAGGGTCTGCATGTGGATTGCCCTGTGACTGCTGTTCAGCACTGGAAGAGTAGGCGGTGCCAAAGGGGGGGCAAGTATCACCCAGGCAAGTAGCTTATCCCCCCCCCCATTCGTGGTCCTTTATAGTTATGTGAAGGAAAGATACTTCTCCCATACTCAGACTGTTTTTCTTCGTTATGAGAGTATGTATCAGAAGCACCTACCTATGTATAAAGAACAATTTCCCTTGGGCTCACTTCCATTTATCTTTCGGGCAGTATTTCCCAAACTGTGGGTCGGGACTCAAAAATGGGTCACAAGCTGATTTTTGGCGGCTCGTGAAAAACTTTTGAAACATTTTTAAAAAATACTCTTGCCCAGTTTGCAGAGGAGAAAATGGTTAGCTGGAATGCTAACCTGTGATATGAGATAATCTTCATATCTCCTCATTAAAATGTTACATTTTCTTATTTTCTCTAGTAATTGATGTGAATCACAGGTGAACCAAGTTTCAGCCTTTTGTCTGGCCTGGAAGACCCTAACTGCACATTTTGCCCTGCTGATCAGCTTTCTGGAATGACTGTAAATGTTTTGGGGAACAGTCTTTGAACTCCACTTCTAGGGAAAGTCTAGCAAATGTCTATACGCACACACGTGCATGCACACACACACCCCTATATATAAGGTCGCTAGCAGCCATAGGAGCACAGAACCCCAGTTTTATTAATGCATAATTTATTAATAAACTATTTCTAGATCTCTTTTCTTTTTGTCTAGTGGGTTGGGATAAGTTTAACATTTCAAAAAGAGGATCTTGGTGCTAAAAAGTTTGGGAAGCGCTGCCTTAGGATGACCATAATGCCATTAAATACACCATTAATTTTCTTTCCGAAAATTGACTCCCCTCCCCGGAAACACAATTTTACTGTATACCGTGTATATAGCAGTGAAGGCATCTGGTTAAAGCACCCATATTCCTCCATGATAGCCCTGATCCTGATTCCTGCTCCCCTCCGCCCGCCTTGGCTGCTATTTAAGTTGCAAATATCAAGTACACAAGCCCCAATCGCAAGCGTGACGTAATGTGTAGTTTGGCCTAAAGGGAGACTTCTAAATAAACAAAATTGCAAGTCTTGTTGACAAATATTAAATCAGTAGCATTAAGAATTAAATTACCCAATGTAAGTGTAACACCCTGCTTTTTATAAACAAGAAAAACCCTCAGCCCCAACCGCACAGGAACAAACTGCAAAGGAGATTTAGGGTTATGTACCCATGCAAGGTTTTGCAATAAGTTTGAATTGTCGGACTGAAACAGATGGTGACTTCTTGTCGGTCTGCTGCTTTAAAATGCCTGCAGACCTTGCCGTGCATACTTGGATGTCCTTGGCGTATGGATCCGATGCCACACCAACAGCCTCCAGTCGTGCATGCTAAGGATGTCTCTGGGCCACACTCGGCCTCACTGAGCATCGTTCATGAGGCTTCCGGCACACTGAGAGGTTGGCAACCTAATTGACTCCCCCATAAGAAGAATTGCTTAATTTCGAGGATTTATATCTTCATTAAACGGTCCTTGGGATGACGTATAAGGAACTGTAGTATTAGTGCATTAAACGAACAATAAAACATTAAACAATGCTTTTAACAAAATCAAAGGTACACCCACACGGACACAACAGTGGCAGAGGCCGGAGCCTGCTTCTGGTTCCAGCTGCAGTCCCCAAACCGACACTGGGAGCAGCAGGGCAAAGTCTTCTTTTCTGGCTATGAAGGTGAGAATCAGGTTACCTGCAGTTGCTCCTTCCCTGGTTATAGCATAGAGTTATTATACATAGAGAGGGCATGACGTCACATATTTGAAGCTTCCGGGTATAACCCCACCCCTTTCCCCCCCTTCCCGTTTACACTTTTTTTCCCCGCCTTCCTTTTTCTACTGTAATATTTTCGAAATTCCGAACATTAATAGGGTTTGTTTTGGGGGGGGGTGAGTGTAGAAGTTTAAAAAAATACTCTTAATAGCCTAGAAGTGAAAAAGAACTACTCTCCTATTGACAACTGCTTGTGTTATACATTGAGAGATTTTAATGTAATTTTCCTACATATTTATCTAATTTTTGCCCACCCTCCCCTTTTTTTCTTTCCTTCCCGTTCACACTTTATCTCTGCTTGTGTAGATTTCAAAAAATAAGCCTGTCAAAGCAGTGCAATCCGAGTTTACATAGGCAGTAAGGGGCATTTCGTCCGGTATGTTCAGTAATATAATTACGCGGAATTAAACCTTGGAATTGCATATTAACTCATAATATGGTTACCACTGATGTTTCTCCACAATCACACGTTGTTATTTTGGTAAGTTTTTACTTCTGGAGTACACAAATAAGCCCTAAACATCATGCGAAAACCCATTGGAAATAATTGGAATCAGCATTGTTTTGGGTATATTTACGTCACCGCTAACCCCGCCCCCTGGATTCACTCGCTGCCCTATCTAGATAATAAGAATGGCCACCCCTTGGGTTATAGCTGGGACCAGTCTTTCCCTTGCCACAGTGTTATTCCATGGAGGTAGGGATTATAACAAAGGGGTCTTCTGCAGCCTTACCTGAAGATGTACAAACTGAACCGGGGCCCTTCTGTGTTCAAGGCAGGTTCTCTTTCACGGAGCGAAGGCCTCAGTGGCTTGGAGATCTTTGTCCCAGAAGCCACCAAAACTTTCTGGCATGGAATTGAGCCACCCCCCTGCACTGCTCACTGAACCTCAGCATGGTTTCAAGAGGCTCATTTCCTTGAGTCCTCTGGAGCCGTCAGCTTTGCAGGCACTCTTAGTGGCTTACTTGGCTTGGCAATTTGTGAGAGTCTCTGGGCTTGATTAGATGGTGGGGTTGTTTGCTTACAAGACTGATATTTATTTGTTTGATGTGTGCCCAGGCTTGTCTCTCAGCATTGGTCAGATTAGATGGTCTTTGGATCCCTTCCAAAACGGTGATGTTATGACAATGAGTTCACCTTTTCAATTCATTGTGGTTTGTCAAGCCAAGCCGGATTTACAAATGCTTCAGGACTCTGCAGGAGTCCAGTGATTGATGTGGCAACACCTGTAGCGTAACCTGTAGTGTCTAAGGCCCTGGGTTCGATCAGCACCTGGATGGGAGACTGGTGAGAGCCCCTTTCAACCTCCTGTGCACTTTGGAACAGCGTAACGATACGGGTGTAACAGGGTAGTATGCGATTGTATGAAACAGCCACAGATCTCTCGTCCAAGTTCAGCACTGGTAGCAATTCCATTTTGATGCCATCTGATTATGTATTCACCATTTAAGATCCATTTAGGATATTAACCTTTCCAGAGAGATGCTTCCTGAAAAGGCTCAGTTTGCCTGTTTAAAATGCGCCCCCAGCAGCAGTCTGAACCTCGTGACTCCCAAGTTAATGAATCAAAGGGCAGAAGTGTTACAATCCACTTACTAACAAATGGCCTGACTTGCCGCATCGTACAGTTGTTCCACCACCAATATGTCCCATCCCGTTTGCTTTGAGCTTAATCAGAAACCTTAATTGCCAAATCCTATCCTTCACCACCACCACCCACGCAAGTACCCCTGAGTGTGATGTATCCAGCAGGGGAGGGGGACGATTTAGAGGGGAAAGGGGAATTATTTCCTTTTATTCCTCCACAAGCCTCCTGCTCTGCAATGGGTCTCCTCAAACCTGTGCCGGATCTTTAGCGAACCTGTGCGAAAAGTGGGAATAAGATCCGCTGCACGTTATCGCTGCTGGATACACCATCTCCCACAGACTCCCTGCCCCATTTCTCCCCTTCCCCACCCTGTTGTGTCCCTCCCCACCCTTTCTGCTGCCTTACCACCTTGGATGGGTGCGGTGAGGTCAAGCAATGTGCATGAAACACTGCGGCCTCTTGTGGAAGCGCTCTCAAAATGGTTGCGCACTCCGAGGTAAGATGGGGCTGTAAGAGGATGTTTAGGGCGCAATCCTAACTTGCTCTGGAATGGCAAGGCTGGCAGGCCTGCTCCGTATCTAGGGCCTCTGAGACGTGCTGGGGAGCCTCCCTGGAGCAAGGGCATATCCAGCGGTGTTATGCTGCCGGAACGCTGGGCGGGACATCCGGGTGATCGACAGCCCGCCCGTCGCGTTCCGGAGCGTTACACCGTTTGCGTAACCAATTACGCCGCTTGTGTACGTTACGCAAACGGCGTAACGCTCCGGAACGCGACGGGCAGGCTGTCGATCACCCGGATGTCCCGCCCAGCGTTCCGGCAGCATAAC
>JAJKFI010000075.1:4645953-4672296 GCA_029204185.1 Lerista edwardsae
GGCTGTCGATCACCCGGATGTCCCGCCCAGCGTTCCGGCAGCATAACACTGCTGGGCATAGCCGGTGGCTCCGGCCTCCCCATGGGGCTCCTCAGCTCTGTGCCTGCTGTATAGCAGATGCAGTGCCGAGGAAGCCATGGCCATGCGGCCTGGGGATGAAGCCTTGGATGTGGCCTACCAGCTGCATCCCAACCCAACCCCCTCCTTGGGCAGGCATGCCCACAGGCACACCCACCCCCCGCCCAGGACCGCCCTCCCTCTGAGTGTGGCTGGTGCAATGGCGGCTCAGCAGAAGCGGTCTTGGCCGATGCTACTGCTAGCGTCGGCCCAAGGGCTCTAGCGCCAGTGCAGGGGTGACGTTGCGTCGGCACAACGTCAGTTCCAGGATTGCACCCTTTGATGCATAACCTATGGGGAGGGCTTCCGCGTTGATCGGCAGCGTGATCGCTGCATTCCATTGCGTAATGGCGGAAGTAGCGGGCGTGCTTTTGCCATAACGCAACCGGAGGCAGTGATCACGCTGCCGATCAATGCGGAAGCCCTCCCCGCAACGGACGGAACTCCGCCCAGCGAACCGGTAGGGTGACAACACTGGGTGTGTGTGACAAAAGCAAAACAATTTCAGGGATGGGAAATTCTTTAGTTAGGAGTGTGGCTTACTGCTTTTGAGAATGGTGGCAGCAGCAGTAATACTAGAGCTTTCCCCTCCAGCAAGCTGCCATTCCCCCCCCCCCCGGAGCGTTCCAGGAATTAATCTGCACAATAACATCTCAGTATGTCCAGAGAGCTGCTGGGCAACAAAAAAGTTGGGCTGCCATGTTTCTCCCAAAAATCATGCTGCATCATTACAGGGGCAGCGGCATCCTACCTGGCTCTTAGCGCCGACGCAGGGGCACCTAGCAGGCCCCCCACGTTGGTGCTAAGGCCACAGGGCTTGGGCAGCGCCTCCCTTGCATTGGCTGAAGCCGACCAGCACAAGGGAGGTGCACTGACAGCGTGCCCTGGGGATTGGAGGGAGGGAGGGAGGCGAGGTCGGGACTTGGGCAGTCTTCGGCTGAACCCTAGGCCCGTTCAAGAGGTCACACAGCCCTGATTCGGGCCGCGCGGTCTCCCCGGATCTGATCCGAGGAGTGCATAGGGGAGGCTGGAGCCTCCCCTATGGCGCGCTCTCTTGCTGCGAGAGGCTCCAGCCTCCCCCAACCCAGCGTCGGATATGGCACTGGCTGGCCGGCCTTGCCATTCCGCCGCTGGGTAGGATTGCGCCCTGTGTCATGCTCACGTTTTTTTTGCGGGTGCAGGGAAATGGTAGCCTGCCAGATCTGGTCCCCAGGAAGTGCACCAGACTTCCAACAAAGCTGCTACCACTGCTACTCACAGAGGCCCAGTTTTTAAAAGAAGAAAAAGATGCCCACCACCACAAACACCCAATGGTAAATTGTCCCTCTGAAACTTTCTGAGATGTTTGCACTCCCACTCTTAAAATTGCCAAACTAAGCCCTCCCTTTTACCACCTGCAAACAGGGCAAAGAAATTTAGAGGGTGGACTTGGATCAGACCTAGTAGTGTGTGATTGAAGAACATCAAAGGCACAACATCTCTTTTCCCATTCATGTTCATATCCATCAATGAACTCCTTAGTACAGTACAGTGCAGTATACTACACTGACTCAATGATCCTTTGGTTTGATCTAGTGAGGCAGGGGAAAAGATGATGACCAGACTACAAGCATAGGGGTCATGTAAATTGGACCAGATCTGCCCTGCATCTTATGAATGTGCAGCCAAGGCTGACATATTATTACCTCCTAATAGTTCACAATGTATTACTCTGTAATTACTTGGAGAATCACACTGACAGTCTGCCTGTGTGCCTTCTGCCCTGAGTTATTCCTACATCTTCTGTTGGGAGCATCATTAGTCTTTTGCCTGCCTGAAGAGCGGACGCTACCTGTCATTTTGGGAGAAGCGGATGCATTGTCTGCCTGAGTTTTTGGAAACATCTCCTCCCTGTACATAATTTCTTGCTAATTGCACCCTCCTCCAGCTGCTGCTGGCATTAACATATCTAGTGCCAAACGGAACGGAATGTAAATCCAGCTTTTAATACTTTTCGCGATGTTGAATCCAGCAAATGTGTGTGAAGAGGCATGACGCGCATTCATTTCTCCTGGGGTGTTTGAGAGCAAGTTTAAATCAAAGAAGACATTCCACCTGTTCCGTGCTGGGGAAGGTCTGCTTCTTCAGACTGGGCCATAGATTGCTCTTCCTCAGACTGGACATTGGATAGGCTTGGGAAATACATAGCCCCAAGGCATAAGCCTGCTGACCTACATCTGTACAGACAGACCTCTCGGCCTCAGAGTTGCAGTGTGTGCTTGCCACGGGTCTGTGCATGTACAGGTTGGCCCTCCTGGTGCATGTCACAGCATGCCAAATGCTCCCCCAGCCCATTTCTTGGTGGTGTGCCAGTCTCTGCCTCTTCCCCTTTCTGGTTTGAATCGGAAGAAGAGAGCAGAGCAGAAGAGGACATGTGGAGGAGAGGTGAATGCTATGCTTGGGACTCTCTAGCCCACCATTCTCTGTCACACTTCCTCTTCCTTTTTGTTACACGAGGAGGAGCTACAGAGCCTAGTGGGCAGACAGAAGTGGGTGCCACCTGCCAATTCATTGCCTGAGTCCTTGGGCTGGTCTTTTCCACATATATTGGAAGCACTGGCAAGTCTACTACTCCCTCTTCTGAAATATTGTTCAAGCCACTCTTACTTTTCAGCAGAATACAAAAAGAAACGAGTTTCAAAAAAAGCTTTGTTCGAGGATTTGCATCTCTCTATTTCGAGTGTTTAACTAAGAAGCTTCTTCCAAGTGGCTGATTGTTTGTGGATGTATTCAGTCGGCCTCCTCCTGTGTCTGGAGACTCTAAGCAAACATACAGCAATAGTCTGCAAACAAAAATATTAGCTTGCTGCGGGGAGGGAAGGAAGGAAAAGGTACCGAACAACATCCATGTTCTGAGCAGCTCTGCCTAGTACTTCCCTGTGCCGTTTGAAGCAACTCCACTCAATTGCCCAGAATCCAGAGAAAATCCATTTTTCATTCTTTAAAAGCCTGCTTGTGATGAAAATTGGCTGGCTTGCTCCAGTTTGCTCACCTTAACTTGTCCAGCCCTTTTTTTTTTTCAAACTCTCAGCCTCACCCCTCCACCCTTCTCCCAATCTCAAGCAGCCGGTTAGACTATAAGAGACTATACAGTATTCAATTTCCTGTGCAAAAAATCCATCTCACGCAGAGAGATAGATATGGATTCTGGGTCACACAGACCAAATGCAGTGCCTTTGCCCTCCTTTTGCATTAGCTTTGAGAACTCCATTACTTACTTTCTTCTGATTGGTTCCGGTCCTCTCCCTCATTGATTAAAAAGTCTTTTCTACCAAGGTTAATTACTGCAGGTAAGCTTTCAAAAGCAGAAACCTACTGGATTCAACTAAGTCTCTCTCAGCATGTTTGGGGGCCAATTCCTGTTGGTTCCTTTAAAGGCAGTCACAGTTTTTCCAGACAACAACCTGACAATTGCCCAAGGCTACCAAGCAACCCAGACAATATGCTTTGGGGAAGACCCTGCTGGCCAAAACAAGGCAGCGGAGGGGAGGAAAGTTTTATTTTGCTATTTTTAACGTTTTGCCAGTTTGGAAGTGTTTTCTTTTTTTTTAACCTTAAATTCCACATACATTCTTATTATTGGACCGGGGAGGGGGCAGGTCTAGTGGTGACGATGCACACTGAATCTTAATCCCCTTCTAGGACTGATCCACCTACACTGATCCACCTTGACTTGTGCCCGTGATATCGTTGGCACAGGTCCAATTTGACCCATAGCAGTTGCTAGGGCTTACTCAGGGCAAGGGGACAAATGTTCCCTTATCCCAAGGAGACCTACAGCAGTCGAAAATCCCCCATGGGATGCAACATAGCCTGCACTGGGGCTACCACATTGCCTCGCGAGAATTTAGTTCGTATTAGGCTATAAGGATGCAATCCCATACACTTTCCTTGGAGTAAACTCTATTGGACACAATGGGACTGACTGTACTTCTGATAAGATCGCACTATAAATCTCAAACAGAATTGGATCTTAATGCATTCTGTTTACCTGGAAGCAGTGGCGTTTCTACAGGGATGGCAAAGCTCTAAGTTTTGCAAGAAGCCTTACCTTGCAGTGGAAATCACTCCTCTCCTGCACCATTTTAGCCAATCTTGGCGTTGCTTACTGGGTACAGCAGCAAGGGAGAGGAGGGATTTACATGACAGGGTAAGGCTTCTTGCAAAACTTAGAGCTTTGCCATCCCTGTAGAAATGCCTCTGCCTGGAAGAGCTAGATAGCAGGAATACACCAGACATTTTCTGTATGTTTTGACCTGTTGGGGGGTCAAAATAGTTGACTGAATGCAAAGCAGGAGTTTAAAGGAAACTCCAGCTCACCGCCAAGTTTCTAGATCTCATTAACGAAGAGAAAAGCCCAGAGCATTGCATGTCTAGAGAATAAAGGGATTAAAAAATGTACTTTTGTATAGGCAAAACTAATAGGTGCTATGAGTAGAATTAGTAAACAAGTACGGAAATCAGGGCAATGCAATGTTAATGTGACTCAGAGCGCAATCCTAACCTGGAGTTAGGCCGGCACAGTTAGGCCGGCAAAGTTTGGCTGGCACAAGGAACACTGTAAAGTGCATTTGGACCACTCTCGGAGTCAGGGAAGATGGTGCACATCTGTGTGCTGGCCTCTCTGACTCCAAGAGTGGTCCAAACATACTTTATGGTGGCCCTTGTGCTGGCCAAACTGTGCTGGCCTAAATCCAGGTTAGGATTGCACTCTCACTGTTGAGTTGTGTTTATAAATTTGTGGGTTACTTATTTCTAGTTTGTTATTGAGTAAAAGGAAAGAAATTCCCCTGAACAATGGATTTGGGGTCTTGTTATAATTTATTGAGGTGCTTGTGAAGTTTAAAGTCTGAATTTATATATAGGTCCTGATATATGGATCTGCATGTGCAGCAATGTTCCCATAAACTCTTTGGTGCATTCAGATATCTGCCTGCACACCCATCAGAGGGTTGATGCTGTTGGCTTTGACAGCTGACAGCTTTGGTGGAGCACTAAATCAAACTACCTTCAGTCCTGTTAGGAACTGACAATATCAACTGTACTGGCAATTAGATTGCTGAAAATGGTGATAATGGTTTAGCAGCACCTTCAGAGTACATGGTGTTTTACAGAGTGACATGAGCAAAAGCAGATCCCTGCCCCCAAAAGTTTACAAACTGAATCTAGACATAGACACAACAAGGGAACCGAGAAGGATGCAAGGATATCAGAGCAGAAAAGTGCATAAATGGTGTACTGTATATTTACGCTGTCTCCATCCTGAGTCACCACCTGTACAATCTTTTGGCCCAACCTTAGGGGCATGCTCAAACTTGTATTCTGGCAGCACAGCCTGCTTTATGGCTGTCACAAGTAGCGAAATGCCATTTCACATGGCCAGCTTACAGGTGCATGCCAATGACCTCCCAACAAGCCCAGGTATCAGTAAGTCAGCACGGGGCAGACTGGGGCAGAGACTGGGGCGGGGAGGGAGTGAACTGAGGTCAGGACGGTGGCATCAGTAGCAGCATTGCTGCCAATATCCTATCCTCCTTACCAACCTTGATCCACCTTCCTGGGTCCATTTGGGTTTGCACCAACAAAATCACTGACATAGGTCCAAGTAGCCCCATTCATGCAGTGGAGGTTTGCTCCTGGGTAAGGGAACAAGAGGATGCCTCTGGGACTGCTTCCCCACATAATACAGCAGAACTCTGGTGGCTTGGCTGCATCAAGGGGTGGGTTGATAGGATAAGTTTAGATGTGGGGTCCTTTTGCAGCAGGATGACCCATGCATGGAATCAGGCTTCCACCTCCATTTTCTCCTGAAACCTATATAGCTGCCTATCCTCTGGCTGGAGCAAGCAGGTGTGCTCATCATGGGACAATCCACAGGCTTTTGCATTAGCTCTTTATGGTTTTACAGACATGTTCCAAGCCCAAGGCATTAGTTACGACCTGTAAAGACCTCAGCCATGCGAGCAGGTCATCCCTTCAGGAGTGCCTTTACTCATGCACTCTGCTGTTCGTTGAGATCTGCAGGGAGGCATGGCTTTGTGCCTGATCTTTCCTGTGAGGTTAGCCCAGCCGGAATGTGGGCCAAGGCCTTCCCCGTAGGGCATCTTTCTTCTGGAAAGTTTGCTGGAGCTTGTTCTTGCAGGACTTTAGCAAGCAAATGAGAAACGTTTCCTTTTAGATCCCCTTTTGACGTCCGTGTTGAAATATCTATTTTTTTGCCTTGTACTATTTTGTCACATCTTATTTCGTGTGGCCACTTCAAAGAATGTGCAGTCTACGGTACATTTCAATGGGGGAGTGGGGGGGGGGGAAGACCACAGCAGAAGAGCAAAAAGAAAGGTGAGACCAGGGTTTCGAAGAGCTCCACAGAAGAAACGGGTTTGTGGGGCAGGATTTGAAGGATGAGAGTAGCACCAAAGCAAGCATTCTGGGAAGGAGTTCCAGACAAAGGGAATGAGCAAAATCATGTAAGGGAGCAGGATACATATGAGTGGTTGAGGGTGATGGAGGATCTGTGATCACACCAGGGACACAATGGGAAATAAAGGCATAGAGCAGTGGTTTGCAACTAGCGTGCTGTGGCACATTGGTGTGTGGTGAATGGTCTGTAGGTGTGCTGTGGGAGTTTGCAGGAGGGTAGCTTATCAATAGGGCCTTTGGGGGATGTAAGCCCCCAGCTGGCTGCACAGTCTGCCTTGTCAATTAAAACACACACACACACACACACTGACGGTGTGTCTTGACAATTTTAGCTTCTTGTCTGTGTACCATGAGATGAAAAAGGTTGAAAATCACTGGCATAGACAGGATGAAAAGAACAGAGTGCTCTAAATTAAGGATCTAATATGGAATTCGTGCTAGAATCTTAACAAAATAATTCACCTCTCCTGTCACTCAGGCCACGTAATGTTACTCCTCAAGCATCACTCAGGAGGGATTATTTATTTTGGCATGGACCTCTAGTTAGAAGAAGACCAGAAACGAGACTGCATTCGTCAAAAGGCAGGAGATAAGCCCTGTTTTAGCTCTGAGAATGAAAAGAAGGGATACTTTTTTGCAATGTTGTATGTAAGAACAAGCAGGATGCTTCGGCAGCAGAGATATGGAGAGGAAAAGAGGATGAAAGGTGGCCGAGGCTTTGTTACTGGTCAAGAGGTGGCAGGCATGGGGACTCGTGAAACTCAGACTTGAGTCACA
The DNA here is from genome assembly GCA_029204185.1 of Lerista edwardsae. Lineage (NCBI taxonomy): Eukaryota > Metazoa > Chordata > Lepidosauria > Squamata > Scincidae > Lerista > Lerista edwardsae. The sequence goes on from JAJKFI010000075.1 coordinate 4,653,307, forward strand.
AAAATGCTGGCTTTTCGGGACTCGTGTTGGACTTGGGCACAACTTGAGACTTGTGGCAGTGACTCGGAAAAGAATCATGATTGAATTTGACTTGAGTCCTGATTGTCTTTCGTGTTTGTGTGTTTGTTTCCTTTTTTTCTCCTGTCACTTCCGTGTTGCCCTGGAAGACCTCATTGCTGATCCAGAAGCTGCCTTTCAGACTGATGGCAGCAGCAGGTGTGGTGGGAGGTGGGAGGTGGTTCCAAGAGGCGTGGCTGGAGGGCTTGAGGAGGAAGGCTTAAGGTAGGTTTTCCCCCTCGAAATGACTCAGGACGAGTCAAAATGACTCAAAATTTTTCTGCAAGCTGAGTCGTGACAGCACATGCTATGACTTGACTCGAGTCGTGAAACGTGACCTCAGCACTTTGCTGGAGGATGAATTGTGATGTTGTTGAAAAGGAAAGTATCACCACTGGCAATCAAGGAGAGGAAGATGACTAGGTGTTTATTGAATGGCACGTTGTTAGTATGAAGTTTTCTCTTCTGGAAAAGTGGCTGAATAAACTTTAACATAAAGTAACATAAAACAAATCTATGCTTTCTAAATCCAGGATGATAATCTTGAATTCAGAGCCACACTGGGAGCTGTTTTAAAGAGACAATTATGTTAACCGAGGGAAGGGATTAACGCTAAATGAAGCAGCAGCTGCCAGCTCTCTGGTTGCAGAGCTGAGACTTGCAGGCCTCGAGATCAATCCATTGTACACCATGGTTTCAGCAACCAAACTGAACTAATGTTTACATGATCAAGGATGAAAGCAGCTGCTGCGGCATGTGGTGATGTTTTCACATCACAAATATTTGATCCCCCTCTGTTTTGATTGAATCTTATTTTTGGGCAATTGAAGGCTTTTCACACTTTGCAGAATGCACAATCACCACCACAACTATTCTGATATTTTAATGCTTTTGTTACGGCCAGCGTGAGGCTGAAGGAAGCCTGCATAGCGGGAGGAAAAGTTTTTTTTAAGGATGTGGAAGTCTGTCTGCAGTGTGAAGGTGTGATGGTGCAGGGGACACAAAGTGTTCTCCCCTCAAAATCCTGCTCTTTGCGTCCATTGCCCAGAACAAACACCTCAAAACCCTGCAAAGCCTTAATAGCCTGCTAGCACCCAGACTGTTCATCAGACTGCCCCAAAAGGCCTTCAAATCCTCTAATTTAGAGAACTCCCAAATTGTATAGAATCTTATCAACCTACTGTGCATGTACAATGGTGACAGCATGAGTAGGAGGCTGCGGGGGGGGGGGAACACCCCAAGGGTCCAGTGTGCATTTAAAACTAAAATGGTATTTAAGGAAATCTGAGTTCACGTGGCATTTAAACATAAAAAAGAATGATATACTTCACAGGGGACAAAAAGCTTATAAACTAGACCAGTGTTATTCAAATTGTGGGTCGGGACCCACTTGGTGGGTCATGACCTGATGTCAGGTGGGTCACGGAAAGCTGAGAGCAGACATCTTGGAAACTGCAGATCTTACTCTTGTTATATTCTTTTTGTGAGTGTTAACAGTTTGAATTTTCAAGTGAGTTTTTTTTTAATTTGTTTTAGTTCAATGCTTTTACATAATATTTTGCCCTAATCTTGCTTTCTATCAGGTATGTTTCATGGTTGTACAATTGCTGCAGTCCAAGAATGCCAATTTGCGTTTCAGGAGTGTCATTTGATTATCTTCCAGTGACAGCACTTCCTGCTTGATGATGTCACTTCCTGCCACAACATCACTTCCAGGTTAATGAACATCACTTCTGGTGGGTCCCGACTCGAGTGCTATTCTAAAATGTGGGTCCCAGTCTAAAAAGTTTGAATACCACTGAACTAGACAGATACAACATTCCCTGAGGCAAAAGCATTTCTTAACTCTGTGGGACAAGATACTTGTTGCTCGCATCTTGCATAATTTCAACTTTATACAATCTTGCAACAACAACAACAAAAGCAATGGAGGCTATTCCGCCTGCCATTCTACTTACTAAGTACTGGCCCTGAGGCAGAGGTCTTCAGCTGCCCTGAGCCAGAGGCCTGTGGCATGCTGGGATTAGTGTTCTGGGTGTGGAGGTGGTGAGGCCTTATTGTTCGACCCCACAGCCACCATTCGCCATGCCTGACCCTTGCATAGGGCAGCTCCTTCTGCTGCATGTTGCCCCAGAAGGCTTTGCACCCCAATTTCCCAGAGGAAGTGGCTGCCCAGCATGATGCTCTTGTGATGCTCTTGTGAAAATCTTGTGTGACAAATGGTGGCTGTGGGGTGGAATGGTAAAGCCTCACCACCACTGTGCCATGCTCAGAACGCTAGTCCTGGCATGCTGGATCTGGCTGGATCTGGCCCACAAGCTGAGGTTTGGAGGCCCCTGCCATGGGGGGAAGCCTGAGATGGGAGGAAGAGGTTGTTTTCCATCTCAGTTCCAGCCAGTGTCTTTAAAAAAGACTGTACTCTTTTCTGGATAGGTTTTCAGTGCAATTTTGAGCATGCAATATTTTAGCTGTACGTGCTGGCTCTGGAAAGTAACCCTTGTGCAAGATGCAGCCCGACTGTGTTATGCCAAGCAGGATCCCAACAAACTGACATGGTTCGAAGAGTCTTAGGCCAAGACTCCTCTGTTTTAAGCAATTTCAACAGATTTCAAACAGAAGTCAGTCATGTTACTGAGGACGCAATCCTAACCTGGAGTTAGGCCGGCACAGTTAGGCCAGCCAGGTTAGGCCGGGACAAGGGCCACCGTAAAGCACATTTGGACCACTCTCGGAGTCAGGGAGGATGGCACACAATATATCATGCTGCACAGACCGACTACTGTTCAGCAAACGTACTAGAGGGGAGGGCAAAATTCAAGCCTTGATCTTTGATGCCATTTATCGGGGTGTTCCATGAGTATACATCAGTGTCCCCATTTTCTTTTGTGAAATGTTGGAGGGTATGCAAATATACTGCGCTGTCGTCATAGTAACCGTGCCTTGAAAAAAGACTGCATTGCGCCCGATGTTGAGGATACTTTTCAGACTGATAGTGGCTCACGTTTCAAAAATTACTCTCCATTATATATACGCATATACTGTATATATATATAGCGAATCCCTGAAGAGGAAATTGGACAGATTCTGGTCTCCTTTGCCCAGATGTAAATGTGGGAGTAAGTAAGAATTAGAGTGATGAATTTTGGACATTTACATTAGAAAGGGAGAGTGTGGAATCCAGCCTTGTGTTCACTTTGGAAAAAAAAAATCATCTGAAATTACATAGAGGCAAGAAAAGTATTCCGGTTTATCTTTGGAGCTTTGTTCTGTTTCATTCTATTTCATAACACGTCTTCTCAATCACTCCTCCCTTGCTCCAGTTTTCACCTTTCCTGTTCTTTGCTCTACATAACAGGTCAAGCCCCGTTGCGTCCCTAGAGTCAGGCACTGGGCTTTGCATTTGGAGACTTCACCATTTAGCTAGCATGGAAAGCAAGAAAAGTAACTCCCAGACCCTGATAGATTGCCATCGCCCTCTGTAGGTCTGGAGGAATTCTTCCGTATCATGTCACCCTCCAAGTGGCTCTGATGCTCTGAAGCGGAGGTGCCATAGGCCAGACGCAGCCCCAGATGCTCTTTTGGCCCCTGTTATAATTGGGCTCTCCCAGAGCTTCCTTTCAGCAGTGCTGCTTCTGTCAAAGCTCCGGGAGGGAGAGATGGAAGGAGGCCTCAGAAGACAAGGAATGTCATGAGGAAAGGGACAGACCAAGAGGGGTGAGAGAGGGAGATACCCAATGCGCTGGGAGAGCCCAAGTATTATGCGGGCTGTCCTTTCAGCAGCGCCATTTCTGCCAAGGCATCACTTCAGACCAACTCTCAGCTGCTGGACTGCAAATCAATGCTGTGGCAGAAGCAACACTGCCGAAAAGGTGGCCTGTGTACTAATTGGCTCTCCCATATCTTGAAAATATCATCAAGATTTGCACATTTTTTCTTCTGCCATTTGCAGCTAATGAGTTTCTGTGTGAGAACTAAGTGTCTATATCTGGTCATCACCTGCTTAATGACATCACTTCCTGCTTGAAGATGCCACTTCCAGCCTTCAGCCCTGAATGCTATTCGACCCACTATATGAAACAAGTTTCACACCCCTGTTCTAAAGGAATATTTTTCACACTTTCTGCCTTTCCACATAGACAGTTCTGCCAAGGAACTCCTGTGTATTGCGGAGGATTGTGGAGATGTGTTTTCAAGTGTGTGCTCAATTTCTTTGGGGCCCTGGTCAGCCTGCTTTGCTGTTGCCCTGCACAAGTTGACAATGACCTCAAACACGGAGACTGTTCCCAGGAAGTTGTGCATTGCAGGGGAAGCTCTGCCTTTCAAGGAAGAATGTCAACCATTACTGATCTTGTCATTGAGGAACTCCTGATAAGTTTCCCAAGGAACCGTTCCCAGAACACAATTTGAAAATTCACTGCTGTAACTGGGGAGAAAGCACAAGTCAGCGGCACTGTCTTTTATCCTGCTTCCAGTGTTACATGCAAAGGAGAGTGGAATGTGCTGGCTTCAGATGTGGAAATGCCTTGCACATTCCTGCCACACAAGATCCTTTTTGAATGTTACATCAAACGTGCGGTAACAAAAATCACATTTCCTATTTCACGGCCTCTGTATAGCTGCCTTATACGGGCAGCGCAATCCTGCCTAGCACCAGAACAGGCAGGCCAGCACTTGTGCCCTTACACGTGGGGAGGCACCAGCCTCCCCTATGGGCTCCTCGGATCTGCACCTGCTGAACAGCAGGCACAGATCTGAGGAGACCGCGCGACCCGAATCGGGGTCACGTGGCCTGGAGATAGGGCCTAGGATTCGACCTTATGGCCGAATCCCAAGACTGCCCACCTCCCAGGCCAGCACGCCTGCTGGCACGCCCACCACCTACCCAGAAATACCCTCCCCTGCCCACTCCTTCCCTCCCACCCGCCTCGCCCCTCCTCTGCACCATCCGGCTTCAGCTAAAGGACACGCAGCGAGGGTCACCGAGGCCAGCACCGCAGGCAGCGCCGGTCTTGGTGCATTAGCACGAATGCGGGGTGCCACTCAGCGCCCCTGCATCAGCACTAACTGATAGTGTCGACGCTACCACATAGCGTTGATGCTAACGGGCGCCCAGGATTGCACCCTGAGTCAGGCAGCCCATTGATACCAGCTATATTGGCTGTCCAAGGTCTGCAATAAAGGATCATTCTCATACCCGCTACTTAAGATCCTTTTAGCCGGGGATGGCAGGGATTTGAACTGAGATGCCATGGAGGTATAATAGAACACTGGAGAAGCCCTGGAAGCCCATTCTTGAAGCCCTGGACTGACCAATATGGCTGACTCAGATCAGCGCTGCGAACGACGAGGATTGCCGCCGGAGGGGCTCTCTCGCTCGCACGGCGCGCGTGTAAAAGTTAATTTCAACATCTTTAAGCATGCCTGCGTGTTCTGCATACGGGATGGCAGGGATTTGAACTGAGATGCTCAGGCTGGTAAAGGAACTGCTCTGCCATTGAGCCATGCCCTGTCTCCTGCAGCTGCAACCAATCCTAGTCCTGGACATTTTGTAAATAGCCAGCAAGAGCGTCCTGCTTTGCTCTGCCTGACCTTCCTTCTTTCCTTCCTTCACTAGCTTTTCCCCAGCACTGGGGTACCTTTCATATTTAGACCTCAGATAGACTGGAGGGGGGTGGTGCATGCATTTTTCTTGCATCATGTGCTTGATTGAGTTGGCTTTTGATTAACTGATGGGATTCGTCTGGAGCTCTGCGTATATGTAGATGTGAGACGCCTGTTCTCTTCAGGTTGTACCATATGTTGTTCCTCAGATTAAGCCTTGCCCTCTGCCCATTCTTGAAGATGCTCGGATTTTTTTCATATTTAGGCAGGATTGAGCCCTGGCAACAAGAAAAGGTTTGTATTTGTAGGAGGAGGTAAATTCGGTCTCAGATCAAGAGCACAATCCAAACGACACCCTTGGGCCGATGCTACGTGCTTACCTTGGCCCAACATCACTAGCACTGATGTGCACTGATGTGGGGGCACTGATGGGCACTTCTGGGTCAGCGCTAGTGCTATTGGGCTAGCAGCAGCATCGGCCCAAGGACGCTGGGCTGAGGCCCCATTGCGCCGGTCATGAGCCAACTGAACTTGGCTGGTGCAAGAGCAGATCTGGGCAGAGGATGGGTGGGTAGGAGGGAGGAACTGGGTGGAGGTGGGTTGGCTGGTAGGCGTGCTGGCCTGGGGACAGGGGTGGTGCTGGTAGGCAGCATCTAAGCCTCTGTCCCCAGGCTGTGTGGTCCCAATTTGGGCCGCGTGGCTTCCTCGGCTCTGCGCCTGCCAACTAGCAGTTAACTAGCAAGCGCAGATCCGAGGAACCCATAGGGAAAGCTGGAGCCCTTGCCCTGGGGAGTGCTCCAAAGTGCTCCAAAGCTGCACTGGATACAGTGCAGGCCCGCTGGCCTCGCTGTCCCAGCGCAGCTTAAGATTGCGCCCCAAGTGCTAGATGTGCACACATTTTTCTATTGACTCATGGCCAGCCCAAAGATCAACAAAAATTACGTGGAGATATTTGTCATCCTGTTGCCATCGAACCAAAGTGCAGCCATCTTGAGTCTTTTGCTTAGTCACTTGTCTAAAGTTGCTGAAGTATGTAACTGTTTCTCTCTTTGCTCTCATTGTTTTCACTCACTTGCCGCCACCTGTAACCTTCTCCAATCCAGTGCCGCTCGCCCTCACAATAGACAGAGAACTGGTTCAAGCCAGCAGAGCTTCCTCCCTTATCAGAATGGTCACAGCATATTCTCAAGGCCCAATTGACACAGAGCTTCTCATGTCCCAGCCCCTGTATAGTAATTTTCCACCAAGCAGCAGCTTGGCGGGGGGGGGGAGAGGGATATAAAGATGATTTAGAATTGTACGCTCTTGCTCTTTTTCCCTGCCTGCCGAGTGGGGCAGGGAGATTGGCCCGCCTGCGCAGGTGTAATAAAGATGATCCTCGTACTTGCTCGTTTGGTTGTCTGCCTTTTTACATTCTTTCCCTGCGATGAAAACCATTTTGTGCCCTTTTTCAGCAACAGGAAAAAGGCAATAGGATTTTCGGCATCCTATTGATTGATTGACTGAAATATTAATTCTTTTTATCATAAACTTTTTGCAAGACTTCTGCGCCTGGACTAGGGATGTGCAACGATCCAGCCTACTTCTGAGCCAGTGTTAGCACTGCTTCAAGACTGAGTGCACAGTGCAAAGGCTAACACATTGTAGGGCACAATAAATTGCACTTCGCCCCTGGGAGGTTATTGCAGGAGCACTTCACAGGGGCAGATGCTGCTGGGAGAGAATGGTAGGCAGTCTTCTGTTACACAGTTCTAGTCTTTTGAGGCATCTTGGGGAGTGTGGATAGGTTCCATTTATCACCTTATTTAACAAAAACTCTATGTGTCATTCCATGGTAAATAATCCTGTGCTGGTTGTTAGGTGGAAAATTTTGTCCTTGGGGGGGGGGGGGGGGTTGGGAGAGTGAGTGTGTCTGTTTTCATAATCTGCTTGTTGATGTGATTTGCATGGAGTCTGCATACAGAAATAAAACTGGAGGGGAGGGGTAAGATGGGAGGGAAACTCACACTCACCAGTTGGAGAGTGCTTTGGGAATTGCATCTGGGGAATCAGCCCGTTACAACAGCTGCTAGCTGCAAATCAACTGCATCAGATTCTTAGGGCTGATTCACACATGCATGTTCATCACCTAATTACTGTCACGTTGTCAGAAACACGCCAATCTTAAATCTTATTTTAAGATATTCTTAGATTTGTAAATGGTATTGCAAGGCTGAGTTCAAACTTATATATAGTCCTGCATTTGCACATGCACAGAGGCATCTTTGCTCCTCTCCCTGAAACTTGTTCTGGGGCTAAGCCCAAACTTGAAAACAAGCCTAGTAACAGGTCGTTTGGGTTTTCGGAGGCTGTTCTGTTGCGCTACTACATGTGCGGCATCTCCAGAGTTTTGCATCTCATCAGCACACAAGGCACCTTTGAACTGACAGATGAGAATGATGGAATTACATGGATCCCAACAATAAGAGGCCCACAGTTTTGCTGGTACTTTTTAATTAAGCCAGAATTTCTCCTATGGCAGTGGCTACAGAGCCATTAAAAAAGCTTTGGAAGTTGATTAAACAAGCGGTTCATCCCCTCAATGCGGCCTCTCTGAAATAATAAAGAGATGAGCCAGAACAGCACATTCTTAACCAGGGGGGAGGGGGGAAGAACAGCAGACGGTCAAGAATGGACTGCAATCCTTTATTTGTTAATTTGACAATGTGGAGAAATTTCTCGGCTGGGAACTTCTCAGCACGTGGCAGGGTGCAGACACAAGGGTTCATTTGTACCCCAAGGCGGAGCAAAGCATTTCATTCTCAGACGACATGCTCATTGCATTTTAGCTGGCTTTATCCCTTGAAAGCTCAGTGTGGGTGAACAATGAGAAAAACAGATCAGAGCATTTCAATAGCTTAGGCTATAAACCATGCCAAGTAGAGGAAAGTGGAGCAGTGGCTCTTATTAGTCATTGAGGGGGGTTCAAGGGTCACTCATGGGCAATTAAGCTTATTTAATGTTACTTTGGAACCTGATCCTTGAGTCTTGCACATCTCCTAGTCAGTTTTTGCTTGGACCTGACAGAGCTTCTAAGAGGTTTCTAAGGAGAAGGTTGTTTTGGAATGCCAAGAATTGCTTAGGGACTAGAACCTGGGTCTTTGCTTCTGCGCCTCTCTAATGCTTGTGCAACCTGTATGTTTTTTAAAAATACAGTTGGTTATTGCAGACATTGCAGTAATTAAGCTTTGTCAAAGAAATGGGCATTGGAGTGCTGCCAGGCTAAAGCTGGCATAACATTGACACACCAAGCAGCCCAATCCTAACCTGGATTTAGGCTGGCATAGTTAGGCCAGCAAAGTTTGGCTGGCACAAGGGTCACTGTAAAGCACATCTGGACCACTCTGAGTGCAATCCTATACCCCCATTGTGCCGGGGCTAAGCTCTTGTGCCAGCCGAACGCCGTCGCAAACATGCCGTCAAGCGTGTCCGCATCGGTGCTGTGGCGCTGGACCAGTGCAAGCAGCAGTGCCGGCGCTCGGGCACCACTGCACCCGATGGCAGTGCCAGCCTTGCGCCATTCAAGCATTGGCATCACTCGATCAGCGCAGGGCCTCCACGAGGGCATTCCAGAGGTGTTCGGGGGCGTAAGTGGGCGGCACAGTGGGTGGAGACGGGGGTTGTGATGCAAGACGGCTGTAGTGCTGTATCCTAAAGCCCGTCCCCAGCCAGGGCAGCCCTGATTTGGGCTGCTCCTGTCCACGTTCCTCTGCGCCTGCAAGAGGCGCAGATCTGAGCAGGCCCTTAGGAGTGACCAAGGGGTGACCTCCCCTTGTCCTGCACGTTGCTATTGCTGCCTCCTAATGGACTTTAGGATACAGCTCTGTTATGTCGGCCTTACTATGTTGGCCTTACTTAGGGCTTACTTGGGCTGCCCGAATCAAGAAAGATGATGCACATCTGTCTGCTAGCCTCTCTGACTCCAAGAGTGATCCAAACTTACTTTACGGTAACTTTTGTGCCAGCCAAACATTGCTGGCCTAACTCTGCCGGCCTAACTCCAGGTTAGGATTGCGCCCTAAGTAATGGCAATCCAGTGCCCGTCAAGCTGCTAGTGGATGGCAAGATGATTCTGCTTTAAAACAGGAGACAATTCCCTAGCATACAAAAAAGCTCTGCCAGCATACTGATGATGCTCTCCCATATAGAGAAAGAACCAACTAATCAACGCATGGCAATGGTTGAACCAATCCTATGGTGAACCATCCCAGTAGAAATACATCGGCAGCCACAAATGTACCCTCTATACAGAGCACTAGGGAGCAGTGAGCAGACTCCCAGAAAACGGATGTCTGTAGCCATGTATTTCAGGACTCCCTATGCAGGGTGGGAATCTCCTTGTAATATAAACACTGACAGCCTTCAAAGATGATGGGCCACACAGAGAAGGATATTCCTATTGTAGCATCCAGCCAACTAGTCAGGAGGGAATATGTGCGGAAAACCCAGAGGCGTACCTAGAGGGGGGTCACAGCACTGTTTTGCAAGCAGCCGTTCCCCCTCCTCTTCAGAGCCATTTGGACCCAATGTTGGCTCCGTTTTGCTCTAGCTCCTGGAAATGGCTCCAAAGAGGAGACTGCGCGGCTGCTTGCAAACGTCGTGCTGTGATCCCCCTCCAGGTATGCCACTGGGAAAGAAGCCCACAGAAGAAGGGGTTAAATCCCACTGGGGAAAAAGCTCTCCCATGCAGGAACTAATCAAAATGCAGCCAGAAAGTTGTCCATGCAAGGGAAACAAGTTTTTTTTTTTTTTTTTTTTTGCAAGGCTATGCACACAAGGAAACTGGCAATGACAACTGGAAGCTTAGGGACAACCAACAGAAGCTCCCTGCCAGAACAGCGTCTAAGAGCAGTGATGTGGCAAATGGGAGATGGTGGCTCAAGCTGTACTATGGGAAACGATACATTGACTGCTCAAGGCACAGCTCAGTGGTTGCTTTCCTGTCCAGCAGCAGTGATGCCAGATGCAAAAAAGGTAGAGCAGACGAGAGGAGAATCAAGCAGAGAACTTCCCGCAACCGCATGAGCCATTAGAATGATGGGAGATAGACTTGATGAGGCCTTTGTAATTGTCCAGAAACTGAGCCACATCAGCCCAAAGCAAAGGGGCCTTATGGCTGAAGCCCTGTGGAACAGTTTAGGGTGATGCCCAAGATTGAAACCCTGCTTGCAAGTCTCTCACTAGAAAAGGATGGAAAGAGTCATACACAGAAGCACGTCTGAGGCATTGTGGTGCCATAGCCAATCAGAGCGAGAGCAGCTCCCCCCCAACCAATTATTTGGCTTTTCTATGCTTCAGGATGCTGGTTATTTGCCCAACTTTTACATCCCCATCCAGTCTCACTTCCCCCATTGGTTTATAGCCAAAGCCTGCTTCTTACTGGCCTAGCAGTCTATGGGCACAATCCTAACCAACTTTGATACAGCTGTGCCAATGGGGCATGTGCTGCATCCTGCCATGGAGTAATAGTCATGGAAGCCTCCTTAAGCTAAGGGAATGTTTGTTCCCTCAACTCAGAGTTGCATTGCCCTTACCCCAGTGCTGGCAAATTGGTTAGGATTGTGCCCTATGTCCAGTGGTTTCATTCAAATGATTTAGGAACAGGAACTCACTTTTGATTGGCACTTGTTGGGAACCTGGAACCAGCCATGGAGCCCGTTAGGATCCGGAACGCCCATTCTGGTCCGTTCCCCCTGAATGACATCACTGCCTATGTCCCATTAACACCTCTCATATACTACTAAATGTTACCCCATCAATGGTAATTATGGGAAGGCAAGATGAGGAGTTTTGGGGCCTTATCACCCTTGCTTGGTACTCTAGTGAAATGGCTCTAGGAAAGCTTCAGAACCTCAGCCATGGCCAGGTGTGGTGGATGACCTTAGACTCCCCGACATTGGTATGCCACATCCTATGCAATCCAAACCAATATTCCAGCACTGGGATAAGGGCAATGCAGCTCCGAGGTAAGGGAAAAAACACTCCCTTACCTTGAGGAGGCCTCTGTGACTACTACTCCACTGCAGGATCCAGCATGTGCCCCATTGGCACAGCTATGTGTTGGAAAGTTGGTTAGGATTGAGCCCTCAAAGAGAGTAGCAGGGGAGGATAGTCAATAGGACAATATTGTCTCACATAGGGAGTTATGATAGATCTCCAGTTACTGTGTATTATGCTGGGCGTAATCCAAAACTGAGTTAGTCCGGCATAAGCTAAGCCAGCAATGTTTGGCCAGCACAAGGGACACCATAAGTTATGTTTGGACCGCTCGGGCAGCACAATCCTCTAATGGACATAGGGCTGATGCAACATTGTTGCACTGGCTCTACATCATTAGCACTGACGCAAGGGTGTCGAGGCGAACTCCTGTGTTGGCGCTAACACTCTGAAGCCGACACTACAAGTAGTGTCAGCTTCAGAGCGCCGACAGGGAGCCTTCCTTGTGCCAACCGAAGCTGGTCAGCACGAGGGAGGAACCGTCCTGTTCCAGGACAGGGATTGGTGGGGGGGAGGGAGGTTGAGGGCAGGACATGGGCGGGCTTGGGAGGTGGCCATGCGGCCACATCCTAAACCTGCTTGGGAGGCCGTGCGGCCCCAATTCGGGCCACACATTCTCCTGCTATTTAGCGGGCGCAGATCCGAGGAGTGCATAGGGGAGGCTGGAGCCTTACCGATACTGCATTGGATTTGGCACTGGCCGGCCAGCCTTGCTAATCCAGCGCAGTATAGGATTGCGCCCTCAGAGAGGCCAGAACACAGATGTGAGCCGTCCTTCTTGACTCGGAAGGTAGTCCAAACATGCTTTATGGTGCCCCTTGTGCAGGCCAAACTCTGCTGGCTTAGTTTATGCCGGCCTAACTCCAGTTTAGGATTGCGCTTGCTGTGTCATTTGGGTTTGATCCTTCAAGAAAAGAGTATAATATAATGATTGATGGGCCAGCAGTATTGATATGAATGAAGTGCCTGTTGTAAATGCATGTGCTCCTTGTTCTTTCACTATAGCATGAGAGAACCTACCTACATTTGGAGGGTTATAGCCAGCAGGGACCCCCTTTCTGGGTAGTGCATACTTATTGTGTGCCTCTTACGTGGAAGACATTGCTATTGTCCGTTGAAACAGAATTGGTTAAACCAGTAGAGTTTTTCCATACTGCAGGGGTGAGGTTAGGGCTGCCTCAAGACCTTGTGATGCCTGAGACGGCATGCTAAATGCTACCCCCCAGTGCTGCTCCTCCCAAATCTCCAATGTTCTAGCTCAGCACTCCCCTCCCCTCCACACTTCTTCCTCTCAGTCACCCTCTTTCTTTTCCAGTCAGGGCAGAGGAAGGAGAAAGAGGAGCAGTGGAGGTAAGTAGGTAGACCAGTGGTTCTCAACCTTTTTTCCACTGGGACCCACTTTTTACTATGACAGCCTGTTGGGACCCCCAACCATAATTGGGAGCAAGTTGCATCGAACTCACTGACAGCACAATTCTATGCATGTCTACTCAGAAGTAAGTCTCATTGTGTTCAATGCAGCTTACTCCCATGAAAGTGAGTATAGGATTGCAGCCTGGGACTCAGATCCACATTAGCGCGCGCAGACACAAGCAGCCCTCTGACTCTCCCCAAAGGCCTCCATTAGCTCGCACACACAAGCAGCCCTCTGACTCTCCCCAAAGGCCTCCATTAGCTCGCGCAGCCTCCCATCTGCGCGAAAGGCCCTCTTTCTCCAGCCAGACCTCCCTCAGTGTGGCTGCACCTGCCCAGTGAGAACTTGCGCCTTTAACACCACATGAGGTGCGCCCCCCCCGAAAGTCATCTCGAGAGGGATGAGAGCGTGGCGCGCGGACCGGATCCAGCACGCAAATCCCTGCTCAAGCCAGGCAGCTTTCCTGGGTGCCCTTGACCCCCTCTCTCAGCCTCGCTTACCTTGCAGGGTTGTTGTGACGGGGGAGGCAAAGCACCCACAAGCCTGACGTCGGGGCGGGATGGCTCACCCGTGCAGCGCCCTGCAGACTCTCTCAGGGCTGGAGAGCCGCCGCCCGTCCTGCACGCTGCTCCCAGGGAGTCCCGCTCTGGCCCGTGAGTGCGCGTGGGATGGCGGCCTCGGACGTGCGTTGACTCACGAGTCGGCCCCACGCCGCCCAAGGAGCATCCCTCCCGGGAAAGCGCGCGTGGGCGGGAGGCCTCCCTGGGCAACGCCCCTGCGCGCCTCCTCCCGGGGAGTCCCATGGCGCGCCTCCTCCCGAGTAGTCCCATGGCGCCCCGTGAGGCTTCCAAGGTGAGAAATTCCGCAGCTCCCTTTTAGTGTCTTCCTTTGTCTTGGGCCAAGCTTCGTCCCCCACCCCCGCAGACCCGTTTCTCCCCCCTGTGTGTGTTTTGGAGGGAGGCGCCGGCGACCCCTGCAAAATGCTTGTTCGAGAGAACCGCTGAGGTAGACAGAGATGGGCAACCTCTGCATCAACTGCCTGAAGTGACGGTTTCAGTTGGCCTCATGGGTGGGCCGGCCCTGGGTGAGGTGGGGAAAAGGCAGAAGTCATATCCTGAAGCATGGACTTCCTCTTCCTGGTGGATCTCTTTTACTTACCGATGTGGGGTGATTCCTTGCTGGGTGTTGAGCATATATGAGGCTGTGTACCCATATATCTAGCTAACCAGAGGAATTTGACAGCTATGCCCCCAAAACAATAGCAAAACTCTTCATAATCCATGTGCCAAAGCCAATTTGGTCTCTTGGGATAAATTTAAAGAACAAGTGAGCCCAAAAATACCTCTTTTGACAACCTTTGAATTCTGCCGGGATTTAATTGTACATGGCTCATTGTTACTATGGAAGAAACATAGCCTGGTTACATTTCAAGGCATTTTAAAGGATCAGCAAATGTGCCTTTATAAGGACCAAACTACATGTTACACAGGAGATCTGCGGCTATTCTTTGCAACTGAAACCTCTCTCTCTCTCTCTCTCTCTCTCTCTCTCTCTCTCTCTGTCTGTCTGTCTCTCTCACCCACCCCCTTTTCAGTGCCATTTCTCAACCTAAATCACCCCTTTGAAATAGCTCAACTTCTGTTTTTTACCCAGTTGGGCTAACCAAAGTGAGTATATAATTATGTAACATTGATATGTGATGGCATAAGCGTAAAAATGTTTACAGGCATTGATAATGTTGGAAGACGTGTCAGTACCTAAGAATTGAAAATTTGGGGGTAACAGTGATGGGTGCTATTTAAAACCTGGCAGAATATATAATATTAAGGGACCAAGCATGAATTTCATTGGAACAGACCAAGGGAATCAGTGGCATTCCTGTAGGGAGGGGGGGACACTAAGTTTTTCAGACTCCTATAAGGCGGCCCCTCCTCTTCACCTTCAGAGCCATTCGTGGCTGTGAAAGCAAAGCAGAGGAGTTTTTACACAGGCATTCAGGAACCTGGAACATACCGTATGTTATTGCCAGCATTAGATCTCTGAGGATATATTAGATCTCTGAGGATACATTCAGACATAGTGCTGTGAGAACAGCAGAAGTAATTTCGCTTGTGTTTGGAAGTTGTCTTTAAAAATAAAACAGTTGTGCCAGTTTTCTGTGCAGTGAGTTTGAGTTAGGAAGATCTTCCCCTGGAAGGCACCTATTGGCCAAAACCATGTAATGTCACTAGTCCTTGTTTCTTGTCAGTCTTCAAAATAGTTTTGCAACTGTTGACCGTTGCAAATAAAATAAATAAATAACCACCACCCCCGCCCCCATTATTATTATTTATATGTGCATGCAGCATGCATGAAGCACTTCAAAGATGTAGAAAAAGGTAGCCCATCTGGTGCATATAAGTGGCATGATTGAAAACTGAATCAAAATTTGGTCTATTGATCAGATATCATGCAACTGTCATGGCAAGCTGGAAAGAAGGCAGGTTCATAGAGTAGGATGAACAAACTGCAAAGGCTTCTCGTTTTGTAGTACATCTGTCTTCACCTTAAATGCCTTAATGACAACAGAGATCTTGATTGTTTACAATTGGGGTGAGGTGCCTTCAGTGTTACAAGTCTTTTTTCTTAATGACTAGAATCCTGTCGGAGATAGTTGGTGCCTTGAAGGGGAGATGATGAGGAAGAAAGGCAGTAAGATCTGTCACAAGTTCTGCTATGTAAGATAGCCAGACTGTAGCACTTTATTAAGGAACTACTGGGACTGTGGTCGGATAGAGCTGAACTCAGCCTGCTTATGAATGAAGTTCAGTTGTGAGGCTGGAGAGGAAAAAGAGGTTAAGCAGCAGCAGGAAAGAAGGCAGGAATCACAACTCTATCTTGCCTCCATCACACAAACAAATGTTGCTGGGAGGAAGAAGTTATACAAGGGGGTACCAGTGAAGTTGGTGACCATTCATGTAGTTGAGCGTGGTGATGGTGGAACACAGCAAGTAGCTAATGGAGCTAGGAAAAAAAGAAACAGGAAGGTGATGCAGAGGGTCAAAAAGCAAGACTCATATTTACGTTTTATTGTTGATATAACAGGGTCATTGGCAAAAAGTGGCCACAGAACTTAAAGTACAAGTTTGAATGCAAATGACTGGGTACAATGGCATAGCTGGAGAGGCGGTCACAACACTAAAAATTGATGGTGCCGCCGCAACTCACCATGTAAGTGTCCCCTGCCCCTTGCTGCTGGAGCCATACTAGTTGGCAGTGGCATCACAAGGGTTTGCATCACCTGGTGCGAGGGCACATTGTGTCACTCCCATGATGGACCTTCTCTCATAACCGACCGTCCAGAATAAATTACAACAGTGCTTCCCAATCACTGGGAAGCAAAACTGGGCCATTTCCCATTGGGCATTTTTACTTACCTGTTGGGTCGGGGGTGTCAGAAGGGTGTGGAGGCCCACAGCCCCCTCTGCTGTCTCCCTGAGCCAAAGAGAAGCTCTGTTTTGTGCTCAAAAATGCACTTCTGGGTTTCACGCGAACTCCGGAAGTGTGCTTTTGAGCGCAAAATGGGGCTTCTCTTTGGCTCAGGGAGGCCTGTGGAAGGGGCTGTGGGCCTTCCCAACCCTTCTGATGCACCTCCAACCCACAAGATAAGTAAAAATGCCCAAGGGTGCCATGATTGCTGCAGTGCCATTGGGACACCCTCTCCTGCCCCAATCCCCACCCCTGCAGCAACTTACAGTGTTCCCAATGTCTGAGTAGGACTTTGAGAACTGCTGAATAACAGTATCATACATACCACCTAAATGCAGGAGTATCACTAGGATTGGTAACTCCCCCTTAATTCTATTTGTTTTATTTTAATATATAACAGTATGGGTCACTCAACACATCAACAGAAAACCAGTGGCCAAGTTTATGGCACTCACACATCTTAATAAGCGTTCTAGTATTAGCTCCGATCCATAGAGTTAAAACTGATCCACTGGCCCAACCAATACTTACATCCTAATGGTTCCCTGTTGTGTCATATAACAACACCTCTTTGCAGGTGTCACCTCTCGCAGAACAATCAGTCTCATTGGTCAGTTTTGAGATACGAAAATCCACTTTTTGTTACATAAGCTAGTTGTGTTTTCCTTTTCTGGTTATTTGGGCATAACATTTGATAGAATAGAGTTATTTCAACCTGGCTTATTTCATTGCATTCTGCATTACATTCCACACTGAATGATTTATAGCAGGATGGGATTGCTAGAAAAAGCCAAGATTTTACTATTTTGGCCAGTAGTGGTGTCATCCCCCTAGAATGCTTCACCTGGTGCAGCCCACACCCCCTAGTGGCACAACTGCTGGGCAGCAAGAGCAACCCAGTCTCCTTCGCATTGCTCTCACGGCCTGGTATGGCTATGGCAGCAAGAGGGAGGGACCACTTACATGGTGTATTTAGCACCATTAATATAATATTGTGACCGCCCTCCAGCTATGACACTGGCTGGATACTCTCTTAAGAACATCACTTCTAGCCCTTAGCAAGCACCATGAATGCTCTTTGGCCCACTGTATTAAACAAGTTTGACACCTCTAACATAGAGGGGTGTTCCGGCCTGTGGTGATTACCATGGGCTGGATCAGAGGAAGGAGCAAGTCTAGCCCAAGGCTGGCATAAAAGAGCATTATTGGACTATTTTAAAACATAAGAACAGGAGTACCTCTAGGCTTACAGAGGCATCTCCAGGCACAGACTTATATTATTTTCAGACATAAGGCTTCCATTCAGGCATCTTTAGGCATGGAACTTCAACCATCAGACAGCATTTCAGGTGACTCTACAGATGAGGTCTGAGAGCATGGCAAAGCAATCACTCCAAGCAATGCAGCCTTCAGCGTTGATCACAAGGCTCGAGAGGGAGCCAAGCAATGGCCAAATACAGAGGCTTTTATAGGCCAGGTGCTTGCTTATCAAGACATCAGTGCTAATTGGCAAAAACAAACTATTCAACAGCACAATGATATACTATGACAAACTACTATGTGGGTCACATCATTAAGAGACCTTTCATCTCAACAAGTGAGAGACATTCCTCTCATTAGAAGACCTCTTGTTATGCACCTGTGACAGATAAGTGACATCTTATCAGTCAGGTGCCAAGGAGAACGGGACAGACATGCCAACAAGGAGGTCCACAGGAGATGTTCCCCTCATTAGGGTGGTGGGCACCTGGCTTAATTGGTACACATAGAGCATAAACATAATTTGGGGCTTTGAAGTGGACAACATCTTATCGCCCCATTCTCATAACATCAAGGACGGCGGCTAAAGTCTTGGTTTTGAATCCAACTTCTCTTGCTTCTCATGGGAACTGCTCAGAGGATATGCAAGCAGCTCCCCAACCTCTGAGACACACACAGAAGATGGCTGACAAGCACACAAGATGGGAGACAGTGGTTAGATCATAACATAACGTGGGAGGCAGTGGCTAGGCCCAACACCGGCCGTTACAAGGGGGAAGTCTGGAATTTTTTTACCATAGCATGTACTTGCAGTGGGCCTTACGATGGCATTGGGGCCCCCAGCAGCTGCCTGAGGAGGTTGTGTGCAGACAGCAGGCGTGAGGGCAAGGCTGGATTGTTTGTGTACATGTTGTCTTCACTAGCTCTCCACCTCCATTTTTCTGTCCCTGGCCATACATTAAAAAAATACAGAAAAGAGAGGAGGTGGGAAGGAAAACAGCAATTCCCTGTAGTATGGATAATGTTGTTTTAGTGCTCCAGGCCAAATGCTTTAAGAATAATAAATTAAACAGGAGAGTTTTCTTGCTGCCATTTTGACAACAGCACAGAGAGAGAGAGAGAGAGAGAGAGAGAGAGAGAGAGAGAGAGAGAGA
>JAJKFI010000075.1:4672306-4718856 GCA_029204185.1 Lerista edwardsae
AGAGAGAGAGAGAGAGAGAGAGAGAGAGAGAGAGAGAGAGAGAGAGAGAGATGTACACAGAGAGAAATGTTTTCTAAGAAAGTTGGGGCTTTGGGAGTGCCAAAACAGCCCTCTGACAGACCTTGCTGGCATACAGTTGACATCCAATTACCTTTCTGACCAAATGGCATTATTATAGGGCTCTCTGAGTAGCAGTGCCAGAATGAAAGCTCTCACAGAGCCTTCAATCTCTCCTCAATTGCTTGATACTTTGGTTGTTCTTTTTGAAATTGATGACTGGCACTGGAACTATTTGGCCACAAATGTGGAACTCAGAAACTCAGGCCACGGGGCTCAATTTCCTCCAGATTTTTAGAAGCATAGGTAAAGACACACCTTGCACTTTGTCGCTGAGCTTTTGGGTTATCACTGATCTCCTTGATTCCATAACGCTGATATTTTATTGTGCATTTATGATGTTGCTGTTGAATTTTATTAACAGTCATTTTATTTTACGATTTGATTGACGCCAATGTGGAGGGGCCTCTATGGGTGGAACAACAGGATGAAGAGGATGGTGTTAATAATAATATAATATGGAAAAAGTTGCCATAACTCAGCTGCCATAACTCCAGATTGGGGGCACAATCCTAACCAACTTCCCAGCACCGGGGTAAGGGCAATGCAGCTCTGAAGCAAGGGAACAAACATTCCCTTAACTTGAGGAAGCCTCCGTGATTACTACTCCACTGCAGGATGCAGCACATGCCCCACTGACACAGCTATGTCGGTGCTGGAATGTTGGTTAGGATTGTGCCCTGGATGCCGAGGGACTCTGCTGCTATGAAAATAAATTGTAATCACATTTGCATATAACGCTGTTATTTTGCATAATGCCATCTATTTTGTTCCCCAAAGGCCAAGTTTACGACAAATGAGAAATCTTGGGATCAAGGCAACAGGAAGCAAGGGCATGAAGTATGGGAGATGGGATGAAGATGGGTCATAGAAAAGATAGGAGCAAGGGAGTTCTCAGTGAGTGATGAGGAATGTCTAGAGCCATCCACAATATGGTAATTAAAATATATTTATGTACCATTTTTCCATTCCACAAAGTGGAATTCCCCCAGGTGTCCAAGCTTTTGTTTGGAAGGAAGGAAAGTCAGATCCTCATCAGATATCCAATTCAGTACTCGCAAGATGAGTCTGCAGAGGCATGGATTATACACAGACCTCCTCCTAGTCACACTCCTTCCTTCCTAACATAACTGAAAGAGAATTACTTTTGAAGAGGAAGGATGCTAGGATCCCTGCTGTGCGCGCGCGCTGTCTTTGCAGTGAGACAGGCTCAGGAATCGTCAAGCAACTCCGAAAATAGTTATCAGTTCTGAGCTTTGGCTCTGATCAAGCCCCTGTTACACCTTTGTTGTGTGGAAATCACCCTAAAGAAGAGAGAGATTCCCCTGAGGGATTCTGTCTCTTTAAGAAAGAGACAGAAGCCTGCCAGATTGAGGTTTCTTTCCCGGCATGCGTTGTCTCCTGTGAAAGTTAAGCCAAATCTTCCCTAAGCCAAACCTTCCCAAAGCAAGCCTCCCCAAAAGTTGGAAGTCAACAAAAAGAATGCCAGCTGGACTTTGATGTTTCCAAAGAAAAATAATTTTATTGCAATAAAATTACACAGGATGCAAGCGGCATACCATGCAGAAAAAATGACATGGACCTGTGTAATGATACACAGTTGCAACAGACATTTATACTGTGTAGCATGTAAATGGGGATACAAACAACCAATAATATACACTTGATTATTGCAGGCTGGCTTATTGGTGGACCTGGGATTTTGGGGACCCTGGTTGGTTGGTTGGGAAATTATGGCTTTTGGTTGGTTGCTCACTGCTCTCCCCCCCCCCAGGTAGAGCAAGGGGATATTTATGATAATCAATTGAATGTGGGTATGGCACCATGGTGATAAAGGGGATAATCACTGTGATAAGACAGCTGAAGGCTAAGACAAAGGGTTTGGAAACACCCTACAGTCAAAAGAGGGTTCAATGGGTGATCCTGGGGAAGGATGCATTACATAAGGGTTAAGGGGGATATGTGGAGAAACCTTGATTAAGATAACTATACAGACAAACACTATACACAGTTCATGTGCATTGCTGATGGAGTTTTCTGGCACAGGTGTCAATCTTCATGGCTCAGTGGCACGTTCAGATGGAGGTTGGGACATCCTTCTGACTTTGGTTCTCTTCCCTTTTTCCCAATCTTCTGACGTCCATTTTGTCAAGTTCTTGAAACGGTTGTGAGGGAAAGGGTGATGGGTCATGGCGGGAGATCCACCAGGCACAAAGGGGTTCCCGAGATGGAGGGAGGGCTGGGGAGGATAGAGAGAGAGAGAGAGAAACTGGACCTGGTTGCCCTTTACATCAATCACTCTAATGTCCAGAATGGTTCTATGCAATCTGGGAGGCTGCAGGCTTGAATCTGGGTTTGTTGGAGAACAGCCCATGAATGAAGTTGCCAAGAAAAGAAGTTTGCTCTGTCCTGATGTGCTCGGAATGCTACAGATGCTGTTATTACGGTGCCATTAGTGTGAATAGCATTTACAGAATATAACTAGCCTACCAGACAGCTCTCTGCCTCCAGGCGCTTACATTCTCTAACTTTGGCAGGGTGAGGTGCGGGAAGGGGACTGGTTCAGGAAGAAAACCTGCTCTCGAATCTCTCTGTTCCATTGGTATTTGCTGATTGGTTGCAAATGAGGGTTCACCATCCTTGCTTGCTGGTGACAACTACTCTGCATAGAAGTGGAGACAGCTCTCTGGGTCAATTCAGAAGCACAAGTTCGGAGGTCTTGATGGCTGCTTCTCACATTTGGAAGCTCCGGTGATTCTTGTTCAAATTAAACCCTAGATGTGACCTCTGCAGCTCCAGCATAGGAAATGCTGGTCAGGTCTAGAAGATTGCTGTTCTCTGCAAAGCCCCCCCCCCCCCGATGATAATCACCTCTGGAGTCCCTTCAAACTCTGTGGCAGTGGCCTGGAGCAGCCTGCTCTCCTGCAGGGTGCAGTGTCCACAGCCTCTACCCCCTTCTTTTGTCCTGCACTTAGATAATTTTTCGGTAGTCCAGTTGGAAGTTAAGTGGCACCTGCTGTCTTTGATTGTTCTGCTGTAATCTCTCCTCCAGGGACAAGCCCTGTGCATCTTGCTAGGAAACTGCTGAAATAACAGCTTTTGCACACATTTTCCCAGGCCTCCAGCACAATCACTGTATTTTCAGCAACCTACTTAAGAGTTTCTGCTTTGCAGAGCGAACTGCCAGTTTGGCCAGACGGGCTCTCACTGGGAGGGGGGGAAGGGATGTTGCACTAGAGGGGAAACGGAAAAAGAGCTGCTGAAATCACAGGGCCTTGTTTACATGGCATGATTTGGGAACTTTTTCCCAGGTGTGTTGTCCTGCAATGTCAACCCCATCTCTAGGAACAACCAGTTTCTTATCTGGACATTTCTTCCCCTTACCTAGCTGCTAGGGTTCAGCTGCAGGTCAGTATTTATCAGTGGACTCCACCCCTCAGCATTTACAACAAGAGTTGACTGTGAGGTGAACCAGGGAAGGTATTGAGGACCTTTCCCCAGAGATGTTCCCTTTTCCCACTTCCAATTTGTGACTGTGATAGCAGCTTTTCTCTGCTGGTAAAAGTGCTGCCTAGAAATACCTTTGTCTCCAAGGAGTCACCTCGTTCTTTGCCTTTTTGTTGCGAGAGACTATCTAATTTTCTGAAGTTTAGAAGCAACGGAGAAACTGTCTTCCTTGGGAGACTGTAAAAAATCTATAATATCTAATTTCAGTGCAGAATATGCAAAGCAGAGGTAATATTGAAGGTTTTTCAGCTTGCTGCAGGTGTCAAAAAACTTTACAATGTGTGATTCCATTTTCAGTGTTGCTTAATTTAGGCAACAACACATGCTTGTGAATTTTTGCACGAAGTGGTGCACCACTGTGAAGGATGGCTGTGCATTTAGTATTGGCAGGAAATGTTCGTCTTGTAAATTTTAACTCTTTGGAGCCAAGCACGCTTTCTCTTTCAAAAGGCTCCTAGTGGATTTAGAACTGGGACAACCACAGCATTTAACCTCCTAAAAGTTTTTTTTTTTAAAAACCTTCAGTGGGAGCTTGATTTGTAGATCTTGTGAAAAAAAGTATCTGACAAAAGACTTTTGTGTGAAGTTTAGGAAGGTATCTGCTCATGCAGTGGTCCTTGGATAGCTATGCTAAAAGCCTTAGTACAGGATTATTAGAGGCTGGAATGATGCCCAGTACAGTCTCATTGATCAGAGACCTGGGAGAGGAGAGCATGCAAAGCAGAGGGTTAACTCTCTTCCCCAGTATTTAGTGGAATCCACTGTATTGGCAAGGGAAGCACATTCAATTTGCATAAAAGTCATTGAGCAGAAAATAAAACCATGGGTGGGTGGGGGACGCAGACTTCAGACCAATGCATTTAGTTGCAGTGCAATTCTAGGCATGTCTACTCAGAAGTAAGCCCTATTGAGTTTGTGAGACTTACTCCCACCCAGGTAAGCAGCCTTAGAGTGCAATCCTAACTTGGGCAGGTGCAGGCAGGCTGGCTGGTTGCGCTGCATCCTAGCCAAGTTATGAGAGACCATCAGCTTAGTGCAGCGCAGGGCAAGGGGACGAACATCCCCTTGCGCTGCGGTAAGCCATAGGCAGCCCGATAGGTTGAGGTGTGGTTTTGGGTGATTTTTTTTTTTCAAAGTTTCTTGATGAAAATACCAAATTGCCATGTTATGTGTTTTGATTCTACGTTTGCATTCCAAGATCTAATTTTTATTAATTTTAAATGCTTTAAAAGTGTGTTAGGTATATTATAGGTGATATAGAACACAATCCTAGCCTGGAGTTAGGCTGGCACAGGTAGGCCAGCAAAGTTTGGCCAGCACAAGGGATACCAGTATGTTTGGACCACTCTCAGAGTCAGAGGCCAGCACACAGACATGCGCCATCCTCCCTGACTCCGAGAGTGGTCCAAACTCCGAGAGGTGTCCCTTGTGCCTGCAAAATTTGGCTGGCCTAATTCCAGGTTAGGATTGCACCCTAGAGAATGTAAGAATAGCCTTTGGTGAATAACAGAAGTTCACCTGGTCTCTGACAGTGACTGGCATAGGCACCATCTAGGGGAGGCTGTGGGTTTTTCAGCACCCATAGGTTTTTTCTGTTAACGCCACATTAATGCCAGTCCCCTCCGGCATCCAGCACCCACACCCAGTCTGGACCGCAGCACCCACAGCTAACCTGCATGGTCTTTCGGAGATAGACTAGTG
This sequence comes from Lerista edwardsae, assembly GCA_029204185.1. Lineage (NCBI taxonomy): Eukaryota > Metazoa > Chordata > Lepidosauria > Squamata > Scincidae > Lerista > Lerista edwardsae. Next base: position 4,677,632 of record JAJKFI010000075.1, read on the forward strand.
AAGCGCACGATGTCATTTTGACTCCTGGCATGTGCGCACGATGTCTGCTCTCCTTTGCAGACTGGCAAAGCAAAGTGTGGAATGCAATTTTTAGTCCAGGCCTCCCGCTTCCCGGCCTCCCTCATCAAATTCAACCTCATTGGGAGCTCTGAGGGAGTTCTGGAACCCAGGTCTACCCATTATAAGTATAGCCTGTAGACCTGGGCTCCGGAGCCCAGGTCTACCCACAATAATATAATTGCATTGGGCGTGGGCGTGGCTACATCATGTCAGGGGGGCATGGTACGTTACGTCAGGGGGCATGGCCATGTCAACATCGGGGACGTGGCCACGGGCACCCCCAATGATAAAAGCAAGTCGGCGCCATCGGTGACTGGCCAGATGCCATGGGGGAAATTCACAAGCAGTGCCTCTCAGTTTGTACTTTGGAGGCTCATTTCCTAGCAATTGTAGGTAATTCCTATTGACAAGATGCATCCTACATAAAATTTGTTTAATCCTATTTTAAGGCCATCTTAAGCTAGTGACCAGCTTAACAATGTATCTGTCTTAATAATAATGATTTATTGACATCAATTGGGAGTAGCATGCAGAAATATTTCCGTTTGTTATTCCTGAACGTGCTGCAGAATCAGTTTCACTGGATGACCCCAAATTCAAATGTCAAATGTTATGACAAAGAGAACTGTTTTTCTTTGTTCATTCACTCCACAAGGTTCATAATTTTCTAAAGCTCTGCCGTGTCCCCTCTGTAGTTTAATAATATATATAGACACGGTAACATGTTGTGCCAATGTGCTTAGCTGAGCTCCAGGGTAGTTTTCCGTGCCAGGGCTTCATCCTCAAACATCTAAAGAAGAGGCTTTTATATGTGTGATTTTTTCTTCTTCACTATGGATCATTAGAACCAATACAACCCCTGTTAAAGGATTGGTTGCTTAACACCCAGCTTTAGGAAGAGTTCTGGAACACTCAGAGGCTTGCTTAAGATTGTGTGCGAGTGTATTTTTCAGGGGGAGGGTGGGCCTAATAAAGGTTTTCCTCAGGTGTGGCTTTTGGATTTCTTTCCTAATGGGCCAACAATTTTCATGAAATAAAAAGGAACCTGTTTCTAAGCATCTGCAGAATGCAGAACTTAATCAGATAGATAGAGTGCCACACAGAAGAAGCCCACAGAAGGGCAGAGAGAGATTTATTCAAAATTCAAGACATGGACAAATATATTCATAATTCAAAAACTCAGCTCATTTGGGGGCACAGATGGCCCTTCATCAGGGGAATGGTGTATATTCAGAAGATTCCATTTTTGGAACAAGAGTCCAAAAAATTACGTTGTGTGCAGCTCCCTTCATCTGCAGATCAGATCTGCAACATGTTTTTAGTGGCAGGCTCAGCCTTGGAGCCTGCAAAGCGATGTCTCTGAGCATGTGTAAAATTCCTTTACCTAAGTGTTTCTTAAATTATATATGGGGGGGGGGATGACTGTAGAGGTTGTCCTCCCACTCTCTTTTTTCGGCAAGAAACTGCCTGTTTTTTCGGCCACTGAGGTTGCCGATTGTGAGGAGACGTACGATCCTGGGCAAAGGCCAAAAGGATTTATGTTTTGCATTTTCAAAGTTGATGTTCACCTCACTTCACCTCAAGGCAGCATCTGCAAGGCTGTTACAGCGAAAAACGTGCATTTAAGCCGATTTAGCCTTACGGAAGCCCTCCCCTCTCCGTACACCCCCTTCCAGAAGGAGGAGCCGTAGTGCATCCTCGCTCGCCTCTCTAAGGGAAGCTGAGCTTTGCGGGCCAAGCACGGCGAATCCACTGCAAGCGCAAGGTGCAGCTCCGTCGGCGGGGGGCGCGGCTTGCTCCCCCCTCCCCGCCAATCCTTTGATTCTTCCCCCCTCCTCGGCGATCGGCGCAGGACGCTGGAGGGGTGGCCAGGGCAGTGACTGCGGAGCTGAGCGCCGCCTCTCCTCCTCCCCTGGATCTGCGGAGATGAGCCGCGCCGGGGACCGACGCCCGGCTCGGCAAAGCTGGTGGCAGAGAAGGCGGCGGAGCGTCGAGCTTCCTTGAGCCGCCGCCGCCCCCGCCGCCGCGCCTCCCTCCCGTCCCCGATGCCGGCGGCCGTCTGAAGTGAGTGGAGCGGCCGCCCCTTCGGCCAGGCGCTCCCGCCCCCCGCTCTGGATGCTGCCGCTGCTGCTGCTCCGCGGCTGGCCCCCCTGCAAGGGCTCGGGAGGCGGGGAGCGCGCATGGCGGCGGCGCAGCAGCGGCGGCAGCGGGGCTCGAGGGGGCGGCCCCGGCAGCGGCCGCTGCGCCCGAGGTTGCCGGGCTTGCGGGCAGTGCGCTGGCGTCGCGCGGCGCCGGCTCGGCGCGCGCTGTGGCTGCTGGCCGTGGGCGCCTCGGTGGGCTTGCTGCTGGCGTGGTCGTCGAACCGGCTGCTGCACTGGCTGGCCTTCCCCTCGCACACGACGGTGCGCACCGAGTGGAGCCGCCAGCTCGCCTTCCCCGCCGTCACGCTGTGCAACAACAACCCGCTGCGCTTCCCGCGCCTCTCCAAGGGCGACCTCTACTACGCCGGCAACTGGCTCGGCCTCCTGCTGCCCAACCGGACGGCGCGGCCGCTGCTGGCCGAGCTCCTCCGCGCGGAGCCCGAGCGCCTGCGCTGGTTCGCCAAGCTGGCCGACTTCCGGCTCTTCCTGCCGCCGCGCCACTTCGGGGGCATCAGCGAGGACTTCGTGGACCGCCTCGGCCATCGCCTCGACGACATGCTCCTCTCCTGCAAGTTCCGGGGCGAGCAGTGCGGCCCGCACAACTTCTCCGCCGTGAGTAGGGGGTGCTGGGTGGTCACGCTTTCTCCGACTGGTTTCTCGCTTACCTGCGCCTTTAAGTTAGAAGCAGGACGGCAGGCAGAAATCTAACAGGTCCGGTTGGCTCCAACGGATCCCAGGTGTAGTGATGGGAGTGAGGAACACCGAAACGGTCGAATTCCATGCAACTCTTAAAGTTACAGCGGCTGTGTCGGGTCGGTTTTTTTTCTTTTTTGAGTCCTACAGTTGTGGGTAGGTAACTGTTGAGAATGCGTTTCATTTACTTTGTGAGGTCTTGGGCCGGGCAAAGGTGAAACTGTCCCATTTTTTCCTAGTAGGGATGTGTCTTTAACAGCTGAATGAGTCAGGAAGGCATCAGGTACAGCTGTTTCCCCTCTACTCCTCTTTGCCTGAAATTCAGTTTTGGGGAAAATGCAGTGCCTGTTGAATTTTTGCACATCTTGCTAAAGTAGGTCTGATCACAAAGAAGGGTGGTCCCCTTGCAGCGGTGGAGAGTGTGTACTTTTAAAGGTGATGGATCAGGGAGTGGATTTCCACCTGGTTTTTTTTTCCCCTGGCAAAGTTCCTATGTCTTCAACAACTAGGTGACAAGCAGAAATTTTAGCAGGTGAAGCTTTCTCTATTCTTTGCCTTGCCACGAAGGTTAAAAACACTGCCTGTTTTTAACAGCTTTAGTCAACAATTTTGCAAATCTAGAACAAAAATAGCAATCCAAGGGGGAGACTCTTTAGATGGGGGACGACTGTGCAGTTCCTGAAGATTTTCTTGTGATGGAGTCAAGGTAAGGACTCCCCTGCCTCTTGTGGAACAGGTAGGAGGTGGGTGTGCTGTGCAGCTCCACAAGTGTGGGAGTTCATAGGAGCTGTGTCTGTGCAGGGAGGAGACTCATAAAATACAGTTCAGTTTAGAAAGGTGGGGGCTTTATCCCTGCTAAGAGTTTTAAGAGTGGGAGAAATAAGCTCCTTTTTACTCCTCTACTCCAGTTTCTGGGGTAGGCAGGCGCTTTAAATAGAAGAGGTTTTCAGTTCCTTGTAGTGTATGTGGATGCAATTATTCCCCTTTCTCCCTAGTTAGGGAGAGGTTTAGTTGGCAAAAAGGCAGTCGTATTTAGAGAAAGGTGGGTGTGCAGGTTGGTAAGCTAGAGTGTGGAAAGGAATGGGAGGAAATAGAAACCGACAATTCTTGCCAAACAAGAGTGGCAGCTGGCAAAAATGGTTTCCCTAACAAGATGTCAGGAGGGAAATTGGAAGCCAACATGGGAAATGGAGTTGGTGCTTAGTAGGTGTCGGGTTCTGGTGACCGACAGTTTGGAAAATGTTATTTTGGAAGTCAGCTGTTCTGTGAATGGGAAAACACAACATGATGTACTTTCCTATTTGAAAAGATTTGGCTGCTTTTGAGATTTGTATTCAAAATACACTTGGTTGGTTTGCCTCCAACTGTGGATGTGCCTTCCCTCCTGTTGCTTCCCAACTTCTGCATCTTTGCAGCCTTAGTCTATTAGGGTCTAAGTATGCCAAGATCTACTTCGTTTGAAGTCGGCGTCTCTTTTTTTGTCAGGCAAACTGTATGGAGGACATGTCTGTGCCTGGTACGATGCCCAACACAAGCAGATGTTCAAGCTGATGGTTTCAGCAGCAGCAATGTGCAATGGTGTGTGTGTGTGTGTGTAGATGGGGCATCAGCAGCAGAGGTGTAAATAACACATATGAAATGATTTACCTTTGGAATATTTACTGGCCTGCCTTACTGGGTGCAGTGGTTCTTGTACTGAAGATGTGGAACTCAGACTAAGAGATAGCCAGGTGACCAGATACAGTGGAACACACAGTTCCTAAACCTTTAACCACTGTGTAGAAGAAGGAATTTTGGCAGGTGCTGCTCAGCATGGAAGGGATTGAAAAGCTGCACCTGCCAAAATCTATACAGTGGTTAAAGGTATAGGCACTGTGTTCTCCATTATATCTGGTCACCTTGAGAGATAGTAACTTGCCTAAGATTACCCTGTTAGTTCAAGGAAGCGGCAAAATTTGGACCCAAGACTTCATGGCTCCCAGTTTGATCTCTAACCATTAGACTACACTAGCTATAAGCAGGTGGTCAAGGGGAATTCTTTTTCTTCCACTGGAGGAAGGAAGGAAGCAGGATTAAAGATTCTTACCTCTTTTCCCGTTAATGAGAAGAGGAATTCCTGGGCAGGGCCCTCTTCACCCCAACCTCAGTGTATCTCTCTGTCAGTCACAGAACATCTGACTTCCAAAATAACAATGTTTCTAAACTGTTAGTCACCAAACCCCCAAAACCAACACTTCCTCCCTATTAAGTAAAGCCAAGGAGAGCTCTGGGGACTTCTCGCGTAACATTACTGAGAGTGATATTTCTTGTGATGAAATATGGGGATTGTGTCTAGAGGAGTTCAGTACCATGAACATTACAGAGGTCAGAGAGTTGCTTTTGGTGAATGCCTATTGTTTGGTCATGTGAATGCAGCTTATAAAGATTGAGAAGTTCAGACTGGGACCAGAGTACATTCTGAAGGATACATGGGAATGTCAGGCTTGGCCAGATATTTAGTGGAGTTAGGCATGAAATCGGGGGTGTAGTAAGGCTTTGTTGCAGGGATCCAAAGGAGGTCCAAGTTCCAGAGGTAGAGACAAAAAGCACCCAAGGAGAAAAATGAAAATTTAAAAACTGTCCTTGAGAGCCATTTCATATATGAAATCCCTTCTCACAGTTTTCAGTCTGTGGCCCCCTTCAAATGTGCCAGGACCCCCCAGGGGCTCATATGCAGAGGCAGATCTACAGGGAGGGCAAAGCTCTGTTGCAAGGAGCCTTACCCTGTCATGTAAATCCCTCCTCTCCCTTGCTGCTGTAGCCAGTAAGCAACGCCAAGATGTTGCTTTTCCCTGTGAGGATTGGCTAGAACAGTGCAGGAGAGGATTGATTTCCACTGCAAGGTAAGGCTTCTTGCAAAACTTAGAGCTTTGCCCTCCCTTAGATCTGCCTCTGCTCATATGGCCCTTGCTGAAAATGGCTGCATTAGAGAGTCACAAATGCAGATTTGCCTGGATGCCAACACTTAATAAGGAACTGTCGCCAATTATGGCTCTTCGGAAAGTATATCTGTATGATATATGTTAGCTGCCTTCAGTTTTTTTCACATACATGACCTGCCCTTTCCCCAAGGAGCTCAGCATGATTTGCATGACTCCCCGTTTCCTCTTATCCTCAGAGAGGTGGAAACATTCAGAAACTCTCCAATGCTGAGGGAGAGTAACAGACCCAAGATTACCTAGAGAGCCTTGTAGCCAAGGGGAATTTGAACCCAGAGCTTCCTTGTCCAAGCCCAGCCCTCTAACTACCATACTTGCACCAAGCTAAGATGTACATTAACAAAGTGGCCCTTGAGTGTTCAGGATGGGGTAACTGGCAGTGGGCCTGATGAGAACAGAAATTGCCTGATGAGAACAGAGGCTTCTCCAGCTTACGTATAATGCAGGTGAAATTGCCCAGTCAGAGCCATCTCTATAATTGGTAAACAGCAAGACCAAGGCTTTGGAGTTGGCTGCCTTGGATTCTAGAAACTATTACAGAATAACCGGAGCATAGATATAGATAGGTAGTTTAATATAGTGCAAGTTATTAAATTATCTTGCTTCCTGGTGAGCAGTTGCTTTTCTGCATGACTTTATAAGAGATAAGTGATTCTCAGACTGTGTGCCGCAGGATATCCCCAGTCACCCCTTCTAGTAGCTCTCCTGGACGCCATCTTGGATCTTGCAAAATCTCAGCAGATCCAAGATGGTGGTGCTTGGCTGAACTGAGAAGAAAAGGCTGTGGGGGTGCCATGACCCTAGTAAATTTGGGAACTACTGGCCAGAGACTTTTTTATCTTTTTAAGTTGAACATTGAAAGCAGGGAGCAAAATATCCCTGATCAGGCCAGGATCCCACAGTCCCTCCAGTCGCTACAGCTCTGGATACTTCCTCAGTCTTTGTTTTTCTGTCCCCACAAGTTGTAAGAAGTGGCGGCTTTCTGCTTGGCCCTGGGTTGAGTCTTTGTGCAAATCAGATTTGTAAGGGTTTGATTTGAATAGTCCATTTTCATGTGGTTTTGCTTTGTTGGTTCCCAAAACCGAGAAAAGGGAAGCAGGCAAAGATGGTATTTTTGAAAGGACCATGGAAAATATGCAGGCTTCAGGGATACAGAGTGCTATGTCAACAGTGCATTGGCTCACTTACCTTAAAGCCCCAAGTGTCTTAATCCACTGACTTCATTGTGTCCCATCCTAATTGTGTAACCATCTGCCATAAGGTGCCTTCTCCTCTATGTGCTATAAACCAAAACTTCATGGAGATGCGTTCTTAATGGTTGCTTCCAATCCTTGGGGCTAAAGCCTAGCAAAAAAAGATGGAAGATTTCCTTTATTCAAACAAGTCCAGTGATGGCCAGTGATGAGCAAGGTATTCTTTTCATATGGGGGTTGATCGCCTGATGGCTTGTGAGAAAGCACCATTGCAGATCACACATTGATCCCAGTGTGCATCATCCCAAAGCTTTTCAGGGGGTTTTCATTCAGCTTTTCATTCAGCTTTCCTGTTGCTGACGGTAGAATAATCAAGAGAAATGCATGTGTGAAACGTCCTTTCATTTGAACTTCTTGCACACCCATCCATCTTTGGGTCTTAAAGTGAGTTGCAGTGTAGAATGTGGGCACAAAACATCCACATGAAAATGAGATGAAATCAGTCTTGAGTGATGATGCTTATGCCGTTTATTGTAGCTATGTAGGAATGTGTTGACAGCAAGCCTTATAAAACAAGAATGTCTTGGTTATTACAGCTGGAGAGGACAAATATGCAGATATAGCAGCTTTGCTAGCAGTTGGGTCACACTAGAGATGTAGAGGCATGCTTGTGAAAGGATGTTGGATGAAAGAGTAAGGAGCTTAAGGCAGAACCAGTCAAAGCCCTTTGTATGGGGGAGACTGGCTGGGGTTATTCAGGAGTGAAGGAAATGCATTCTGCATATACTCGGAGGCACTTTGTCTTTACTCCTTCACATGTTCTGTGGATGAATTCTGGCATTGAAAATGGGAAGAAGACCCTGGGGAATCCTGATAAAAATGTAAGCCCTATGGCAATTGGTACCTGGTGATATTCCAGGTTGCTAGGATATTACAGCACCTGCCCACCCTTTCCCCTCAATTCGCAGGTCACCCCAAGGCTACGAGTTTTATAGCTAAATCGGGAGACCAACAGGTTTTATTGGAGAGAGCACTTTGAGCAAGCGAGGCAATGCTCGAAGGTCAGCCAATAATGAAGCAATTTCTTCACACCTACTTGTTAATTCCACCCTGTTCCCTTGCAGTGCGGAGCCATAATTCTCAACTCAGCGGTAACCATTATGCCTTGGAGCTCTGATGATGTTATAGTAACCCCGAAGAGGCTAGGGTGAGGAACCGACAGGAGCAGGCCTGGAGCGCCACATAAAATGCCTTCCAGTGTTCACGAGGGTGGCAGGGGGGGAGAGAGAGAGAGAGAGAGAGAAGCAGGGAATTTTCAGCATAGCTTTTTTTTTTGGGAAACCTGGCATTTCCGACCCTTAGTAAAAGAAGAGCCAATAATTTCCTTGAGTCACCTGGAGCCATTTGCTCTGCACGCACCACCCACCTGCTGACTGCTTGTTTCATGGCCAGGCTTGGATTGCGTGGGTTGATCTGTGGGAGGGCAAGTGGATGAGTGCATGTCCACATCCTCCTCCTTCTATACTCTTCCTCATCTTTGTTGTTCACACATGAAGCCTTTGCAGATTGCATCCTTCTTGAAAGGCAGTGATCAAGGCGAAAGGCAGTGGCTTCAGCCGTGGTTCAGTCACAGTGGAGCGGTGCTCGGCAGGAGATCTGGGGGAACCTGACTTCAGTCCTTCTTGGATGGAAAGTGGATGAATGTAGGCGAGTCTGCAATGTCTTGGTTGCAGTTTCCTGTCCATAGAAGGGATTTTTTTTTTGCTTTTTAAAAAATAGTCTGCTTCACAGAGTCATTGCAAGGAAGAGCAGGAGAGAATAATTATGCTGTGCATTTTGTGTTCTGTATACACGGGAACATCACCCTTTATGGTTGTGTTAAAGCAGCTTCTTCAGTTCAAGGCCATGAGGAACTACGGCTCAGGGGAAAGGGCAAGGTTGTGAAGCATTTTTACTCACCCCTGCTCTCTGTTTAGGGATACAAAAACCAAGGATCGGGATTAGGCATGGGATGGATAGCGTGGATAGAGGAATGTCCTTTTCCCTCTCTCACAACCCCAGAACCAGGGGACAGCCACTAAAATTGAGTGTTAGGAGAGTGAGAACAGATAAAAGGAAATACTTTTTGACCCAGCGGGTAATTAATCTGTGGAACTCCCTGCCACAGGAGGTGTGATGGCATCTGGCCTGGGTGCCTTTAAAAGGGATTGGACAGATTTCTGGAGGAAAAGTCCATTATAGGCTACAGGCCATGATGGGTGGTGCAACCTCCTTGCGTTAGAAGTGGGCTATCTCATAACGCCGGATGCGAGAGTTGAAAAAAAGGTGCATGTATCTGGTTGTCTTGTATGCTCCCTGCGGCATCTGGTGGGCCGCTGTGAGATACAGGAAGCTGGGCTAGATGGGATTTTGGCCTCATCTGGTGGGTCTCTTCTTATATTATGTTCTTACGAGTTGGAAAGTTAAAAGCATGTGTCAGGACCAAGGACAGATCACTTGGAAGTTGGGTACTGTATGTTGTTATGCTATACAGGGCAACACTGGATAGTATGCAAATTGCATGGAGGAGTCTACATGCTTGCTTGTTTTTAAAGGTAAATAGCAGCTGTACCAGATTCTAATCCAGTTTTGGACTGTGGTGGGGGCAGGGAGCTTTAACTCCACGTGGGCTATTTGCCAAGTAAAGCTTGCAGTTGGAGTTTACCTTATAGGACAAATCTAGCAGCCAAGGGGGTGGGTTGGTTTTTTTTTTGCATAAGTGTTGTTGTGATGGCAAAGGTGTAAAGCCTCCCACCACAGTCCCAAGCTGGATTGGGGCCAATAAACCTAGCGTTTTACGCTTTCTAGCGTTGTGGCTGGCTGCTGTTAGTGTTCCTCTTCGAGTGTTCTATAATGCCCTGCAATGGAAGAGGGGTGAGTGCTAGGTGCTGTAGTAAGTGTAGGGACCCCTTTTACAGAAAAGTAAGGCATGTGTTGGGCAGTGGCGGTGGCAGCAGGGAACCGTGCATAAGTGAATCTGTAATTGTTGAAAATTATTCCCTAGGTGCTTTTTCTCCGTGTGGGCAAACTATGTATATTCCCACACATGGAGGAAAATTCTTGGGGCTTAGAGAGATTTGGGGTATTCTTTAGCACAGTGATCCTCAAACGTCTTAGCACCAAGACCCACTTTTTAGGATGACAGTTTGTCCGTGACCCTGGAAGTGATGTCATAGCTGGAAGTGTTGTCATTGTGATGCCAGAGCCTGCTCCTTTCCTGAGACTGTAACAATAGGTTGGGTTATTTCTCAGCCATTTTCCAATTGCAAAGTGAATCAGAAAGGAAAATAGCCCATTTTTAACCTTGACGCAAGCAAAATAACCACACAGCTCTCCCCTTTTCCAGTGTCCCATCTTCCCATATTTTCAATTATGGCTGCTCTAGGTGCTATGCGACCCATCTGTGTTACCAGTAAACCTCCCTCTTTCTTTACTTTTATTAACAAATTGGGACGTGGTGGCATTGCACGTTAAACTGCTGCTGCTGAGCTTGCTGACCGCAATATTGGCAGTTCAAGACCATGTGATGGAGTAAGCTCCTGTCACTTGTCCCAGCTCCTGCTAAACTAGCTGTTCAAAACCATGTAAAAATGCAAGTAAATAAATAGGTGCCACTTTGGTGGGAAGGTAACAGCATTCTGTGTGTCTTGGCATATAGTCATGCTGACCACATGACCACAGATACTTGTCCTTGGACAAACACTGGCTCTTCGGCTTAGAAACAGAGATGAGCACTGCCCCCTTCAGTTGGTCACGACTAGACCATTCGGTTGTGGGGAAACTTTTACCTTTATATTAACACTAGCTTGTCCTTACCCAGTGTTGCCCGGGTATTTATGTATCCCAAGCTTCTATTAGACAGGAAAAGGAATGAATTGTATCTATAGTATAAAGTTGAAGTAATTTTATTTACAGGTAATTAAAAGTATAAGTATTGTATAAAAATTATAAAGTGAAATCTTTTACAAATTCACTATAATATTAATGTAACTCAGAACTTGATTATAAACAACATTTTTAGTTTTACCTCTAGGAGCAAGAATACATAAATTCTTGGGTGAACCCACCCTTGAGCAAGCAACATAAAGTTGACAGTGGGAGAAACATGGCGATCTCAAGTCCACTCCGCAGTACTCAATAGACTGCCCCTGTGACTTGTTGATCGTGATCGTGAATGCAAGTCTCACTGGAAATTGTAATCTCTTTAAATTAAAAGGGAGATCCGTCGGAATGAGTGTTATCCATGGGGAAAAAAACTTTCACCCTCTCCCTTTCTTGTTAAGATAGTTGCTTCAATTATATTACCCAGCATCTTCTTGACACACAGCCTTGTGCCGTTGCAAAGTTTTGGTGGGTCGAGGTTCCGTAGTAAAATAATTGGAGATCACACTATAAGTAAAAGACGATGTGGTGGCCATGCAGCCGGATCAAGTGAGTTTAGGAAGTCTGATGGGAAATTGACGACCTCATAGGCATCTATTACGGTATTGATAGCCTTGTATTCAATGACTACGCCTGGTAACATGGCAAGTATTTGATTGGAGTCCCGGACCAGGGCATAATGATTTCTAAAATTTCCAGAAGGTTCTATAGAGTTCTATTCGTTCTATTCAACTACACTTGAGCTTCAATATCATCGGGACTGTCACCCATCAGCTTAGCGACCCTGAAAACTATGGATTTGACACTAATGTCGGTCATTTTGGACATTTTAGTTTTCACCCCTTCTCGCCCCCCCCATGCCGATGGGGGCCGAATGTGGACTTAAACGGCATCAGGAGTGTCACCGCTCATCTCAGCGACCCTGAAAACTATGGAGTCGACACTAATATTGACCATTTTCGACTATTTTTACATTTCGTCCCCTTCCCACCCCTGGGGGTACTAGGGGGTCTTACCCCCACAGTATTTCTTTCCAGATTGCAAGGCATATGGTGCACATCACTCAAGGTGTTCCAGAGTTATGCTGGAACGAACACACACACACACTTTTTTATATATATAGATTATGGACTCTGAAACGAAGCAACAATTCACAGGCCTACAGCAATAGATGCCTGAATGCAAGATGAACTCTCAGAAACACGGGCCATACTTGCCAAAGACTAGTCAAGCCTGAAGAAACTTGTGTGTTTACGTTCTCTCTATCCTCCCTTCCATTATCACACAATCTGGAAGGAAAATGATAATCTCACTATCTCTAGATGACTGCAACTCTGGTAATCCTGTCAGGTATCTTTGCATTGTGTTTACATTTTGTATTTGCTTTCCTGAATGCAATTCCAGTAACTCTTGTATTTTGGACCAAAACATTGGATTAGACCTGCATTTTACATTAACTTATGCAAAATTCATTTTTAGTTGCTAGACATTTGCTGGCACTAGGGTAGTAATGTGTATTTTCTCTGGCACTACTAGCTGTGTTTACATCCTGCTTGATTAGGAGGAATTCCCTTTATTCATACTCAAGTTATCCATTCACACATTAAAACCAAATATACCAAGTTACACATGTATCCCCTGCACATAGAAGCAACTCCAAAAATCCTTAAATGCTAAGGGGATTTGACCAGCAACTTGTCACTTCTTGAATGTCCATCTAGGCTGCCCACATGGTCACTCCTTGAGTGTCTACATGCTGCTCAGAAAGGTCACTCCCTGAGTGTCCACCACTTTGCACACAGAACTGCTGACCCATGGACAAGCCAACTAGAGAGGTAGCTATACCTTGTGCTTTGCTTCTTACTTCTCTACCCCCCCCCCCCAATTTGCTTTTCTCTGCTTGTGCTAGCAACTTGGAGTAAAAGAGCAGGGACTCCTGCAGCTCCTTCCTTACAAACCATTTTTCCTGATTTCTGTGGATGCACCAAAAATACACCTGCACTACACTGCACTCACCACCACAGGTACACTCTGGTCAAGGTATTACATTAGTTTATTAATTCTTTTGGGTATCTAATTGTATGTTTCTCTTAACAAAGCCACTATTTTTATTGGAAGTATTTCTTTCAGTAAAAATAGTGGCTTTAAGAGAAACATACAATTAGATACCAGTCTAATTGTAATCCAGTCTATGTAATCCAGTCTATGATCCCATGTTCCAATAGAGCTGCCAGCTGTAAAATATAGTAATTCCCCTAAACTCAGCTCTTTTGGTGACACCTGGTGAGACCCACAGTTTGAGAAACACTGCTTTAGCAGACAAATGGTGGGAAGGAAATGGGCAGCAGGTGAGTGCTAGTTTAGGCTGGCCTAGAATTACGGTATGTACTCTGGCAATGCTTGAAATCTCCAAAGGTGTCTGCTTTTCCGCCTCCAAGAATGGGAGGGTGGCTTTCTGTACCTGAGTTTAGAACTAAGGGTGTGAATTGGCTTAATATAAGGTCTTTGAGTGTTCTTTGAGTATCCAATTAAAGGTGGGAAAAGGAAGCGGTGTCTGTTTTTACAACACTTTGTGAATCCTCCAAGGTAGCTGACAGGCTTGTGTTCAGCTGAAGTGCCCTGGGATCCCTTGTTCCAAGACAGGGGAGGTTTTCGCTGATTCCTGACAGTCAGGGAAATTAAGTAGCCTCTGGTCAGGGATGTTTGCATCGGGGTAGTTTCTCTGCCATACCTCCGTATTTGGTTTCACTTAGCATGTAATAGCTTTACATTTCTCCAGGTTGAACGGCGTTTGATTGCGTCTCTGTTTATCTAGGTTGCTTTGAAATGTGCTCTTCTTGTCGCACCTGGTTGTTGCCTTGTTGAAGTGTTGGAGAACAAGGGGAGGCTGTGCTGCCGATTGCTATCCTGAGAAATGCCAAGCCTGGCACCCTCTTCTCAAGTAAGGGATTCGAGGCATGTGGTGGGAGGTGTAGGACTGAAAAGCATCCTTTCCTCTGTGGTGGCAGCAGCAGTTTTTTTTCCTGCAGTTGAAAAAGAGATACTCTTTGTGCTTCCTCCTTACCTTTCCCAATTTTGAAGCAGCTAAGAGAGTGGTAAGCTTAAGTGTGATGGTCTCGGTGCAACAGGCATATGTAATATTTTTGAGCCAGGAAGAGTGGTTTGAGAGCACCATCACTGTCTATAGTAGACATTAATGTTCCTTTTTTGTTCTTCTGCAGGCTCTGCTCAAACAGGTTCAGGAGGTATTCAGCATTCTTGAAGCTGAAATTTTAAAAAGAACTGGCATTTTTTCTCTCTCAAAGGAGGAGTTGGAAGCTGATTCACCAATTATGAATACAGGTAGATTATCCCTTATCCAAAATATTCCAAAATTCAGGCATTTTAGTCCAAGACTTTAAAAAAAACCCTCACTGTAATGTGAATACTGGATGGTCTTGTGCCTGTACTCTTGTGCTCTTTTCTACGTACAGGCTGTTCTATTCTCTACTTTGTGGTGTGTGCCTATACAGACATTGTTAAAAAATGTCAAGGATGCCAGCAGACACCTGCATAGGTAACAATGAAAAGAGCAAGAGGAAGCATTTCTCATTATATTTGTGCAACTATTCCAAAATCTAGACATCTTCCATCCCAAGCAGTCTGGATAGGGGATACTCAACCTGTATTGCAGGTTAAAGCACCTGTTGACAAGTGTCCATGGTGGGCGAGAGTGTTTGGTCTGTTTAATTTCTTAATTAAATTAAGAAATTAAATTCATCATTCCTGATTGTCTCCACGCAGTGACTTGAGTGTTCCCCTCCCTTCGTAGAAGCATCCCTTTTGTGAATTAACAACTGTATGCCTACTTTTATATTGAGGCAGGGCTTGACTTTGTTGTGCTTGTTCTTCTTTTTCAGAATTGTTTCAGATTTCTGCACAAGCAGGCACACACCCCTTCCACGTTTCATATAAATGTGAGCAAACCTTAAAACCAAAAACCCAAACCAGCACAGGGACAACCAAAAAGACACATATGAGAGATTATGAAATAGGCAGAAATAAGCAAAAATTGGGGAGGGGGGCTCAAGGAGGTCTCTAGTGACAAATTGTTGAGCACTTACTTCTTAAGAGCTCCTTTTTAGTCTGTGCAGTGATGCCTGACAAGGCGTTGTCACAAAATGTGAATGCTTCTCCTCTTGCGAATGCCGCACCTCTTTTTTTTGTAATGTGGGAGGGGCACCCACATCACACGGAGAGGAGAGCCCATATGCTCTGTTCATCTGGGATAACAGCAGTGTTCAGCAGCTGATTATGTACATATTTTGGATTGGCAAGGTGCTTACAGCAGCAGGAAGCCATGTATCTGCTGGATCTTGATACTCCAGGGTAAAGGGACAAATGTCTCCTTATCCCAAGGAGGCCTCCAGCAGCCAAAAATCCCTCATGGGATGCAGCAAAGCCTGCATCAGCACCACTTCATCACTGCGCAGGGGTTTAGTTAGGATTGGGCTGTTAACTTGTTTCTGTCTTTGACCCTCCTTTCCTCGTCCCTGTCCTGATGCAGCCAACTCCAAGCAACGGCATCCAGATACTTTTCTTCCTGCTAAGCTGCTCTGTGACATTGCCATAGCTCAGCAAATTGCCTCGAGCAGCTTCACCACTGCAAAACCACTTAATCCATTATAATAATTCAGATTAAAAAGACCATTTTCCTGTGCTAATGTTGCATTAGCTATGTTTGCCCATATAGCAGGACGGACAGAAAGATGCGTTTTGCACCGCCTGCGAGAGCTCCCTTATTTAAAGGGTGTTTCTTTCTTTCAGCGCTTCTTCCAATGACTTACATTCCGACCCCTTCATCATCTTAGTTGTTATTGCTTTTATTAGCCTCGGAGTGCAGAACCTTAAACCTCGTACTATTGATTTTCATCTCTCTGCTGCTCATCTCATCCACAAGGTCGTTCGGTGCTTCCTGTTAAGAAGCATTCACACACACCACAGCCTGGCCCTTTGCTTTTATTGACAATGTCTCCCAGCCTTGTCATCATCAGCAAAATTGCATTAAAGTTTCCCTGCTTCAATTTTTTTGTTTTTAGCCCGGGACGCTTCATGACCGCAGGAAGGGAGATGTCTCCCAAGACTGATCCAGGAAGAATTCCATCAGTGACTTCTTTCCAACTCAGTAATTCTCGCTTTTCAATAACCTTTTAGGGTTGCGTTGAAGGGGAGGGCGATCTTTCTTTCACTGCTGCAGAGATGTGAAGATTCCAGAAGTCATTACCAGCCGTCTTTGTTTTCAGAACAGAGTGGAAGTTGTGGAAGGGGAGGGAGAAATTGAAACACCTTCAGTAGGGAGTCCACCTTCAAAACACCAGTTCAGAAAATACTTCAAAAATACCCTCAATAATTTTATTCTGTGAGAACATGTTTTCGTTCTCCAGTCAGCACAGGGTGTGCAAGGTATTCAGTGCAATATTTAGAATATTGCACTGAATACACAAAAGCATCTGTTTTAAAATAACAAAGCGACCTGTAATGGTGTCAGAGCAGCAGTAACACCATAGGCGCCATTTAAAGCCACTACAAACCCAAGAAAATAAGAACTACAATCCTATACAGACTTATCTGGGTGTACCTCATTGGTACTTTTGCATAGACAAATGTACCATTGTGTTTATAAATGTGTTGTAAGGTAAAGGTTTCCCCACGACCGAATGGTCTAGTTGTGACCGACTGTAGGGGGCGGTGCTCATCTCCGTTTCTAAGCCTGTAGAGCCGGTGTTTGTCCGAAAACAAGCTTCCGTGGTCATGTGGCCAGCATGACTATACACCGTAGCGCACGGAACGCCGTTACCTTCCCACCGAAGTGGTACCTATTTATCTACTTGCATTTTTTACGTGCTTTCGAACTGCTAGGTTGGCAGGAGCTGGGACAAGCAACGGGCGCTCACTCCGTCACGCAGTCTCGAACTCCCAACCTTGTGGTTGAAAACCCAGCAGCAGCGGTTTAACTAAGTAAATGTGTTGTACTTGGTGTCTAAACACTGGTAGGTCCAGCAGACGGGGAGAGAGTTCTACAACCGAGGCATCTGTGCTGGGAAGGCAGTGTCCCACCTCAGAAGGCAGGTGCATCCAAAGCCGGGCCTCTGCCTGACATCTGGGGGGGTTTGCAGGGGAGCATGCAGCCCTTGCTTAAGCAGTCCTGGGTTATGACATGTTGCTTGATGAAACGTTGCCAATTGCATCAAAAGGGTGTCTTCAGTATTGAACCTGCTCTCTGCTTGCTTGTAAGGGGCCCTGGATCTAAAATAAGGTCAGCTACCATTTGGTCAGGTGTCTGCCCTGTAGAGCTTCCATGCTACAACACAAAAGGCCCTGCCTGAATAATAATAATAATAATAATACATTTATTATTAATAATAATAATACTGCCTTTCTTAAGATCACTAGATTTCTCTAATGATTGAACTCAAGGCAGTTTACATAGGCAGACTTTCTCACAAACCCGAAGGTTTTTACAATTTACAGAATGTTCTGTCTTCCAAGAACAACACTCATACAGATCTTTCTTTCTGGATTTAGCCTTCTTTCTTTAGCCACCCGTCTGTCGTCTGCTGGCTGATGAGGCTTCCCTGCTGCCACCATGAACATACCTCACTAAGGGCGCCATCATACCTCACTAAGGGCGCCATCCTAACCTGGAGTTGGGCCAGTGCAGATAAGCCAGCAAAGTTTGGCTGGCACAAGGTCCACTGCAAAGCATGTTTGGACCACTCTCAGCATCAGGGAAGACGTTGCATATCTGTATGCTGGCCATTCTGATTCCAAGAGTGGTCTAAACATACTTTACGGTGTCCTTTGTGCTGGCCAAATTTTACAAGCCTAACTCCAGGTTAGGATTGCGCTCTAAGTATCAGCACATAGTCAAGCCTCCCTGGAAGGGAGGTAGGCAGTATTATATGGGACCAGGTAATCCTTAAGATACTCAGAGCCCAAACCATTAGATCAGAAATTTTCAACTGGTGTGCTGCAGCGCATTGGTGTGCTGCAAATGGTCCACAGGTGTGCTGTGGGAGTTTTGGGGGGGGAATAATTTATTACTAGGGCCATTGAGGGATGTGAGCCTCCCATTGGCAGTAATTCTCAAAAAAGTGATGGTGCGCCTTGACAATTTTAGTGCCTCGTCAGTGAGCTGTGAAATGAAAAATATTTACTGCATTAGAGCAGTGGTTCCGAAACTGTGGGTCGGGACCCACCAGTGGGTGGCAAGCCAATTTCAAGTGGGTCATGAAGCATGAAGAGCATGAAAATACGGGAAGATGGGACGCTAGAAAGTGGGAGGGCTGTGTGGTTGTTTTGCTTGTGTCAAGGTTGTAAATAGGCTTTTTCTTTTTTCTCATTTTCTTTCTCTTTTGGAAAGTGGGTGAGAACTAACCCAACTTACCGCTGTATTCTCAGGAGAGCAGCTGGCTCTGGGGTCACAATGATGGCACTTCTGGCCATGGCATCACTTCTGGTGGGTCCCAGATAGATCGTTATTATAAAAAGTGGGTCCTGGTGCTAAAGAGTTTGAGAACCACTGCATTAGATAGGCATAGAGCTTTAACCAGCATCTTGACTTGCACCCAGAAACAGACCAGACGTTAATGCAGTTCTTGTAAGATGGGGATAATATGGTCCCTGTAGGAATCCCCCACCACTAAGCTGGCTGCAGCATCCTGCCCTAGTTTCAGCTTGTAAATATTTTTCAAGGGCAGCCCCATATGGAGTGTGTTGTGCTTCTGCTGCTTAATAATCCAGATTCCCAAAGACTGTTCTCCTAGATATGACCATGGCCTAGAATAGCCTCCTGAGCCACTTGCTCCCAGAGGTTGTCCTTTAGCCTTGCCTTGCCTTGCCTTGCGCTTGGAATGCAAGCATGGCCTTTTTCCAGTAAACTTTGCCTTTGATGTTAGCTTAGGCATGGCTTATTCCGTGCAGATCTAGAAGATCCTTATTCCTGATCTCGCTCTGGACAAGCCTGCCAGAATCCTGCATAAAAAAAGAAAAGAAAAAAAAACATTTCTATGTTTTATTGTTGCAGATATTGGAGATTTGTGTTATTTGCACAATTTATTTGGTTAGCAGAATTCAAGGTTTTAGGTTCAGAATTCAAGATAACCTTGTTGCAGAATGTTATTTTGTAATGTACAGTACATACAGCCTGGGTTTTTATTGTGATACAACTAGGATTAAATTCTGAATTATTTCATATCTCATTTAGTATTGCATCCCCCTGTGAGCTTTTTTTGTGCTTGTCCTTTTCCTGGGTGCATTGATTTTTGTTCGGTTCTCAAGGAAACCTTATTCAAGTTGCACTCTCCACTTTAACCATGATTGTATCATTCTGATGAAGGAACCTCTGCAGGAAAAGCAGCCATCTCACCTGTGACAACATGTGCCAGAAAATTATAGCTACAGGCCGACTCGGTGTGGTGTAGGAAAGAGGCACAAATTGTGTAGGAAGGGGGCTTGGGGAGACTGTGCTGTTTTCTTATTACCCGTTTGTGAAGCAAAGCACGGCAAGAGGCGTGATTAATGGGGCCGCTTCGGAGGCTCCAAAGTCAATGACTACTAAAGTGGTTTTTTGTTTTTATGCCATCTTCATCCACTTCCCAAGTTCAACAATAATCGGATGGAAACCGTCTGTGTTAATTTGCTGCAGGGTCTCTTCTTCCCCCTCCCTGCAGGCACAGATGGGAGAGGAGGTGCTGGTTCCACCACTCTGCTCGGCTTTTGTCTTGGAACAGGGGTGGCCAACGTTTTCAGCCTTGGTGGGGGCAGACCCTTTCTCCTCTAGAATACGTCGAGGGCAGACTAGCCCAACCATGATATCAATGGCGCAATTGGGGCCTTGCTCATAGGTGGTCTAATGAATGATGGCAGCCCCTCCCTAACACAAAATAGAAGGGTGCCCCAGAGGCCTCGATGAGAGTGCTACTTCTGGCCTGGATGGCATTGTTAGGAGTTTAGGGGTTTAAATCAGAAATCTATTTGCAGCCCGGTCCCGAGTTGCAAGGGTAAAGTCATCAGCCATTTGGCAGTGCGCTATGCACATCGCTGGCAACCGTTTTGGAATTACTGCTGCAAATGGCTGTGGTGGTGTTGGTGACCTGCTGCCACTATTGGCTTCCCATGAGAATGCAGGAAAGTCACTGTGGGAGGCCGGTAATGGGAGCATTGGGGCAGTGTGTGCGTTGAGAGGAGCTGGCGGTGGAACTACCGTTCTCTCCCATTCAGTTGCAGGCCAGAGAGAGAGGGGTGGGTGCACACAGGAAGGGGTGGGTGTGCACTAACCATTGCAGCATGCAGTCAGCCTGATTTTTCCTGATACAATCCCCAGCAGTACACAAGCAAATGCATTGTAAAATAATATTTTTTCATGTTTTGTCTTGTTTTTTGCCTACCCCAAACTGGTGAGGGAGGGACGGGTTTTCAGTAGGTTTCATGATTTAAAAACTGGCCGCTTGGTGTTTAAAAAAAGTTAAATCCCAACCTCAGTCACCAGTCTTCCTTGAGGGATGGTGGTGCAAGGGTAACAGGCTACCTTAGAATGCCAAGTGCAGGGGAGTGGCAGCAAGATCCAAGTATCTGGTTGTCTTGCATGCTCCGTGAGGCACCTGATGGGCCACTGTGAGATACAGGAAGCTGGACTAGATGGGCCCTTGGCCTGATCCAGTGAGGCTTTTTTTTAAAGCTTCTTATGCTCTTATAAGTTCTAGTGTGTTTTGAGCTGCACCCAGCTCTTCTTCAGGGGTAGATTCTCCCTTGGAGTAGTTCATTGAAACATGTAATGCTAATTTTGTTTGGTAGCAGCTGGGACTGGGCTGCCATGTGATGAAACTCTGTGCAGGCATGCCCCGGCATCCACAGCTTCCGTTATCCATGGATATCTATTAAAAAGGACACCTATTAACAAGGTAGGAGAACATTGAACAAATCTTTTTTTTTAAATTTTGTTGCAGCAAAACTATTAATATTCCCCTATCTTTAAAAAGGCATCCCCTGTATCCATGATTTCAAGTATCCATGGTGGGGACTGGAATGAAACCCCAGCAGATATTGGGTTGTGCCTGTATAGTGCATGCGAGGCACAGGGTAGCACTTGGGTGGGCCAGCTTTGGGCAAATGGGTCAAGTCCAGAGCATTGGAAAGCATCTGGGGATGGCTTTCGTGCTAGTCCATGCTTGCACCATTTGCCACCCACCAAGCGGAACGAAGACTACTAACTATTCCTTCCTCTTAAACCCAAGCACAAAGCAAGAGTTGCATGAGTTCATAAGGTTTCATGAGTTATTGCAAGATTGCATGAGTTGACATCATCTGAAGGTTTTCAGATAAGATCCGGGCAGGGATATATTACAGTGCTCTTGATCCCGACCTCAGTCTTGGGTGGCCTACTTTTTTCCCCACTAGACTTCCCACAATCCACCAATGTTTCTTCTATGGCAAAATGAGGATGCATTCATTTAGCAGTTGAGGCGTACTGTGTTAAGTGATCTTGAGGGTGCGTTCTAGCTTTAAAATGTGCAGTGTGCCTCACTGAATCAGATCAATGTCCATCTATGCCAGCAGTCTTTTCAGAATTCCCACGGATTAGTAGACACTGGGGGAGTCTGTTGATAATTGACCTGTGTTCGACCCAACAGACCTCATCATCTGCCCAGCCAGCTCTAGATGTTTGATGAATGATTCTTAGAAAAGGCATCCATTTTCTCATATAGAGCCATTCATGAATGTGGCATTGTCATGAGAAGGCCGGCAGCTCTCTCACGGACCAGGGGTTCCCAAAGTGTGCATCGCGTCTTCTTAGGCATACTCACAGGTGCACTGCCGGATGGGCAAGAGGGACTTTTCCAAGTGGTGTTCCTCTTATATTTAGCAGGGGGAGAGTAATTGTCCCTCTTCACCCCTGCACAGTGTCTTTCTAGTGGCTGTTGCTGGTGGTCTGCCTTTTTTTTTTTTTTAAGGTTGTGAGCCCTTTGGGACAGGGAGCCATTTAACTTAATTATTACTATTTGCCTGTAAACTGCTTTGTGAACTTCGTGTTGAAAAGCAGTATATAAATATTATTTGATTGATTGATGGATTGATTGATGTCCTTGGTGCCTGTTCCTTTTTGTTCCCCTGGGTGCCTCCACCTTGGATCTCACAAAATCTCATGAGATTTCATGAGATCCAAGATGGCAGCTGAGCTGGGAAGAAGAGGCTCCAGGGGCATAATGATCCAGTTAAGTTTGGGAACTACTGCTGTGGACCCATGATATGAAAGCGACACAAGGGAGACAGCAGAGAGCACTGGGTCAGGTTGAAGGACCTTGGAAGTGTTTGCAACTATGCCATGTGTGCATGTTTAGGTAGTGGCATAGCTAGGTCATTTCACACCAGGGGCCTGTACATTTTTGACATTCACCCCAGGTATATGACAAAATTACTTTATTTGTATTTTTCACATTTTTTATACCACCCTTCCTCCAAGGAACTTTCAGGTAATTTGGCTATAACTTTGGATAGAACACAGATGCTTTAGTGCTGTTTATTTAATTATAAAAAAGGTAAAGGTTTTCCCACGACTGAATGGTCTAGTCGTAGCCAACTGTAGGGGGCGGTGCTCATCTCTGTTTCTAAGCCTGTAGAGCTGGCGTTTGTGAGAGGACAAGCTTCCGTGGTCATGTGGCCAGCATGACTATACACCATAGCACACGGAACGCAGTTACCTTCCCACCCAAGTGGTACCTATTTATCGACTTGCATTTTTACATGCTTTTGAACTGCTAGGTTGGCAGGAGCGGGAAAAACAACGGGAGCTCACTCCATCGCATAGTCTCGAATTGCCAATCTTCCGGTCAGAAAGCCCAGCAGCAGCAGTTTAACCCGCAGTGCCACCACGTCCCCTATTGTTTAATTATATTCTGCATTAAATCGCACAACAAATAATATATAACATGATGGCATTATTCCTAAAAACCACGATTTCCACAATTCTGGTCACTAGTGGTGTCAACTCCCCCCCTCCAGTGTCACATACCAACACCTTATTGGTTCATGGTATAACAACATCTTATTGGCTCTTCAAACAATCAGTCTCATTGTTCTGTTTTGAGTTAAAGAAATCTACATTTTGTTACACAAGATACTTTATTTTTATTTTCTGGGTTTTTGGCCATAACGTTTGATAGGATGCAGATGTTTAAATGTGGTTTATTTCATTACATTCTGCATGAAATCATGCACCAAATGTTACATAACATGATGTTTTATTCCTTCAAACAGCAATTTTCACTATTTTAGTCACCAGTGGTGTCACACACCTCTCTGAGAGTGGCACTAGGGGCACCCCCTCCCTGCTGACTACGGCACTGTGCTTAGGCTTAGTTAACAATGTAGTTTGAGGACTTCAGTGGGTTGGATGAAAGGCTTCACAGAAGAAGGGAGCTGAAGGAACTACAGGAGGTGGACTCATAAAGACATTGTGGGAAGCAGTTCCAGGTGTAGGGACTGGCCCGGGGTGGGGGGAAGGTATCTGAGGGAGCAGGACTCTTGGATGACTGAGGCTGCAATCCTGTGCACACTTATCCAGTGCTAAGCCCCAGTGAACACAGTGTGACTTACTTCCTAATAGTTATGCAGAGGGATTGCTGTACGTGAGTAGTGGAGGTGGTTGAGTGAAAGTCACAGGAAGGGATGTGTTGGGATGTGAGGGTGCAAGTGAATTCAGATTGTGGAGCTTGTGTTGGCCAAAGGGGTGGGGGGTTAGAATTACGCTGTTAGTTTTATGCTGTACTCATGGAGTTGCTCGGTTGTTCTTACTGATGGTTTTCTTATTGATGGTTTATACTGGTTTTGTAATTGGTCATATTTACTGCATTGTATTGTTTGTTGCAGGGACATGGTGCTGCTGTGGGTTAAACCGCTGAGCTGAGCTTGTTGACCGGAAGGTTGGCAGTTCAAGACCACATGACGGAGTGTGCTCTCATTGCTTGTCCCAGCTCTTGCCAACCTAGCAATTCAAAAGCATGTAAAAATGCGAATAGATAAATAGGTACCACTTCGGTGGAAAGGTAACGGTATTCCGTGCGCCTTGGTGTATAGTCATGCCAGCCACATAACCACAGAAGCTTGTCCTTGGACAAATACCAGCTCTTCAGCTTAGAAATGGAGATGAGCACCGCCCCCTACAGACGATCACGACTAGATCATTGGGTCGTGGGGAAACCTTTACCTTTATTGTTTGTAGCAAGCCTCCTTAGGTGCCTCCTTTTGGAGGGAAAAGGCAAGATAAAAATATTTTAAATAAAAAGCGGTCTTGAAAGTTTCTTTCCACCTGTAAATTTATGTGACACGTTGGATTCTGTCTGCAGCATTTAATGTCAGAATTATTCTACTTGAGAAAAGTTTCTTTTTTTTCCTCCTCCTGCCAGGAGCCATCAACCAGGGCAGGGTGTTTGTGTGGAAGCACAGATATTTCATAGTTTTTGAATATGCAATTTGTGTAGGTTTGTTTTGGTCCCAGAATAGATTGCAAATAATGATTTGCAGCCCTGTAGCATAATGGGTGTGATTAGGGGCGTATAATACCACTTTCATCTGCTCAGAGATGTAGTGAGTCTTAATTAATATTTGTAAATTGATGTGAACTCTTCTTGCACTGGTGTGAACACACATGAAGGCTCTGGAACAGAAAGACGGCATCTATAGATTTATGAATGTTCTCCTGCATATTAAAAGGTTGTATTATCCCATTAAAAAAATAATCTGAGATTTCTTGTTAAATGTTGAGTTAGTTACCTGCCTTTGTTAATTTTATTACTTTATTAATTTTATTACATTATTAATTTTGCAGTATCCAGTAATTATTCCTTATAACAACATGGATAGTGGTCATGTGTTATTTAAGGGGGTTTGTACTTCTGGCTTCCAGCTGCTAGGGGAACAAGACGGGGCAGATTTGTCTCCATCATGCCCTGCTTATAAGCTTCCTTTGAGGCTTGGGTCTGGCTACTGTTTGGAAAGAAGTGCTGGGCTAGAGGGACCTTTGACCTAACCCGGCAAAGTAATCCTTATGTTTGTACTGTACAACTTTGTGAGTGGGGAATTGAGGCTGTGAAACAGGGAGTGATTTGCACCAGCTCACACAGTGAATTTGTGGCATGTGAGGCTGGAACCACCATGATCCCAGTTTCACAATGACTCCTAGGAATGCACCATGTTAGTATCCCCCCTAACATGGTTTACTAGACAGCTTTATGGGCCTTGTTTGTTTTAGTTCTTCTACAGATGGTGAAATGAAGTAGTGTAGTGATAGTGATAGTGACATGAACTTGTGCTTTGCTGGGTTTTTTTTTTGTTCAGTGGCTGTTCAAATCCCTGTAAGGTGCTGAGCTCCCCAGTGGCAGGTGGATGGTTGTATAAAGTTTGCCCCTACATGCAGGATTTAGCTTTGTACATGCCACTGTAAATGATTTCATTTACAGCTGTCAGGGCAAGCCTGGAGTGATCAACATGCTTGGGTGTGTCTTCTCGAACCCAGGATCTGTAAGGTCAGCTGCTGGACCCCAAATAAAATCAAGAACCAGAACAAAGCCTTAAGTTGTAGCTGCCAAACTCCAGCCTGTGGGCCAGATCTGGTGCACCAAGATAACGAACTTGGGCATGGCAGTGGCGAAGCCTTACTGTTCTGTACTGCAGCTTCCTATCTTCGCAGCCGAACTTTGCAGAAACTTATGCCATGCAACCGCCCCCCCCCCCCCGCCCCCGGAGATCGGGGTGCAGAGCCTTTTGGGTCAAGGTGTGGCGGAAGCAGCTGCCTACTGTGGGTTTTTGCAAAGATCAGCTGCGAAGCTAGGAGGCTGGTGCAGAACAGTAAGGCATCATTACCACGGCTCCGCACCTGAGTTTGTATTGGTGCACTGCGGGCAATAGTTTGGATGCCCGCTGATGTTTTAGCTCAGGCACAGTACAGAAAATCCTGGTCTTTTCTTTGTTCAATGCTTCAAATTCAAGTTTATATTTGACCAGTCAAATTCTGGAAAGATGGACCTGATCTGACCCATCCAGAGACTTCAAACAGACTACCAGTCATAGGAACTGATTTTTGTATTCCTCTTATAGTGTAGCTATTTCCCTTTTGTGGCTGGAAGGGAGCTTTCAGTCCATGTTTTAATAGGCAGGGCAGGGATTGAAGGAAAGGCTGGGAATTCACAAATGAGTAGCAAAGATAAGGCAACAGGGTGTTGAGATGGCAGCAGAGGTGAGGTGTGAGGTTAGGGTAGTTCCAGAAGGCTTTTGTGGAAGGAATACATCCTGAGAAGGTGGCTCTTGCAGTCTTGTTTCCTGATTGTCCTGGAGGATAAATTGGAGTTCAGCTAATTCTGAGAGTCTAGCAGCTTTGCATTAGGACAGAATGAGGGCTCTGATGTATTGATTACTTTTTATCCCACTGAGCAGTTGAGGGAGGCATCTGTGCTTCCCCACCCCCACCATGCCTACAACAGCCTTGTGCGGAAAGGTTCGGCTGAGTATTAATGGCTGCTCCAAAGTCAACCAGGGAGCTTTGCAAATAGGGTTGACCTTGCAAAGCCAACCAGGGAGCCTTGCACAGATTTGTGTCTCCCTGTTTCAAGTCCCTCACTCTGACCATGATGCTGTAATTGCTTATTCCTACTGATTTCCACCTCTTTTTTTTTCCCTTCTTGAAGGTGGTAGAAGCCCTTTTGTTTTTAGAATTCAGCGGCAGCACCGCCAGTTCATTTATTTGTCTGTCACAGTTCAGGGAGGAAAAAAAAAAACATTGTTTTAATCATCCACTCCAAAGAATACAATTTCATGCTGTGTCGTTAGGAACTAGCAAATTTTTTTTTTTTTGCAAATTCCCCCTTCTAGACCTCTTAATATTTGTAATTTACTTTCTGAATAAAAGAAATTCAGCCAAAAAAAATCCTCCTTAATGCCCTTGCGTTTTAAAGTTTTTCTATAATAATAGAGAGAAGGCACAAATTAAAAATTAAAGCAGTTGCTAATCTTCTGGAAACGCACACACACATACATACACACACACACACACTCTCTCTCAGGCACTTGGATTTTCATATACTATTCAATTATGAAGAATATTATGATATAAAGAGCTGCAATTCTCAAACAGGATTTACAGCTTGGGAGGAAGGGAAAAACCGGGAAACACAATTTTTTCCCCCTCTCAGCTCTGCTTCAGCAGCTGGGGTAGGAAAGCAATGGGGAATTCATTAGCTGTTTTGTCATAAATTTAATGTTATGATTAAAAATCTCCATATTGCAGCTTGCAAATCTTCAGATGCACCTACATATGCCATTCGGCATGGGTAACTAACTATGCCCTGCAGTTACATTAGTCTTTGGAGCTGATAATTTTTTTCCCTCCTAAATTTTGCAATTCAGCAGCTTTCTGGTGCCGCACTCCTTATTCAGTGTAACTTAGCAGCGTATACTGAGAACCTGTGTGCTACTCCCTAGTGCCGTGTTATTCAAACTGTGGGTCGGGACCTACTTGGTGGGTCGCAACCTGATGTCAGGTGGGTCGCGGAAAGCTGGGAGCAGCCACATTGGAAATTGCAGACCTTACTCTTGTTATATTACTATAACACTGTGAGTGTTAACAGTTTGAATTTTTTTTAATTTTGTTTTTAGTTCACCATGTTTACATCATATTTTGTCCTAATCTCGCTTTCTGTCAGAGATGTGTCATGGTTGTGCAATTTCTGCAGTCCAAGAATGCCAGTTTGCATTCCAGGAGTATCATTTTATTATGTTACAATAACAGCACTTCCTGCTTGATGGTGTCACTTCCTGCCATAACATCACTTCCAGGTTTATAACATCACTTCTGGTGGGTCCCGACACAAGTGCCATACTAAAAAGTGGGTCCCGGTCTAAAAGGTTTGAATACCACTGCCCTGGTGCTTTTGCTGTCCATCTGTATATGGCACAGGAGGTCTTTAGGGTTGCAAAGTGAGCCTTTATCATGGTAAGAATCAGTTGGGGTGATGGCAAGTCATGTGTGCTGTGTACTCTATGGAACAAAAGCCTAATGTAGCTCTTCCTCAAAATCTGTAGTCTTGCTCAGGCATTGTAAAATGTGGGTGTGCTTTTCCCATGTACAGGCTAACAGGAGCATTGGTTAGCCACATACCTTGGCATAGATGCAGTCCAAAGCTATCCTCATTCCCCCCCCTCCCCAACTTTACCTGGGTACAGCACTTGCCCACAGATCTCTGAACCCTGGGCAACCAGTGTATCAAATCAATGAGGACGATTTTTCCCAGGTTCAGTGCTTGAATCCGTAGGCAAATGCTATCCCCTACAGAGAGCCAGTGCATGTGGCTACAGAGTGTGTCAATGTCAAGGATGTGACAAGCTCTTATGGTCCTATTTCCCTGTACCTGGGTATGCTGTACCTAGTTGGGATAACATCTGAACAGGCTTGTGTCTACATGTCATCTAGGATTGTCAGCTTGGAGGCATCTGTAAACCTGAGTTTCAGGAGGCTGGGCCTTTGATGTCATAAGCCGTTAATTGACCCACCCACCTCAAATCTGCCACCTTGTCTCCTTCCAGACTAGTTAAGTCAATTTCATTGCTCACTCAATTTGGAATCAGAGAAGAGAGATAGTGGCAGTGGTAGAGGTCCATTGTCTGTGCTCCAAGAACTTCTGTTTCAGGCTGAAAACTGGCAACCCTTACATTCTTTCATCCTCATGTGTGATGAATGCCTTGTGTTTTCCCGTACTTTTTGGCCTGTTTTTCCTTATTTTTGAATGCCTCCAAAAAGCTTCTGTGTTGGTTCAGCTGCTTAAAATCTACTGTGAGATCCTCCTGCAGTAGCCTTTGTTCTTTCTTTGAAATGCCATTATCTACTCGTCACATGCTTTTGTGGATTCAGGGTCCTTCTTCATACCTAGGGTAGCCAAGCCTCCTGCTGAGATTGGCATGCACCTACTAATTTGGCAGCCAAACCTGTCTGTCTAGAATGGTCAAGAGAGGTGGGATGGAGTGGTTGTTCCCCTCTACTCATGTAATGGTATGGCATCATCAAATCTAGTTGACATAGATTGCACGGATACTTATGGGTGTTTTCTGTCAGGTCTGCCATGGAATCTAGTGTTGGATATTGGAATCACACCCACTTCTTCACCAATAAGTTCAGGGACCTGGATCTCTGAGACAATGTTCAGCAGCTAGTGAAAGAGACTAATCCTAGAGAGAAGTGTCAAGGGAAGTAATTTGCGCTTTTACTTTAAGTCAGTCTGCAAACTTCACTGGTTTTGCTATGCCTTGGAGGTCTGTGTGCTTTGCACTTGAGTAGTTGCCTGGTTCCCTTTACTGGGTGTTACTGCCTCTTGTATTCATTTGATGAAGCTTTTTTCTTTGTGTCTAATAGGCTGAGTTCAGGCATTTCCCATCAGCTGATTGTACCATTTTCTTCCTCCATATCCCGTTTTGTTTCGTTCCTTCTGAATTTTTAATAAACTAGTATCTTTCGACTGTTTGTTTGCCTAGTCCATGTTCCTGGGTTAATACAGTAGGTTGGCGCTCCTGATCACTCATAGGTGGGACATCCTCCTGCATAAGAATAAGAACCCCTTGGTTCTGTGCTCTCTTGGCAGGGCGTTTTTCTTTAGTCTGGTCTCTTTAGCTTGCTGGTAGTGGATAGAAGTACCAGTTTCTCCTCCCATTTAGCTGCTGTCCTAGCGAAAAAGGGAAGGTGGAGAGCAGGAAAATGTGTGTGCACATTAGCCACAAGCCACTACTCCCCTAGATCAGCCTGCCTGGTACCTTCCATGACATCATGGTGAGCTAATTCTAGACAGCAACTCTTCTTATTCCACCCTATCTACCACAGTGAAATATATGAATCATAGAGTTTCAGAAACATAGCACAGGCAAAGCAGATCTAGATCCTGGGCTTGTTACAGCGACATCGTTCTATATAAACCACGTGTTAGGGCCATTTCATTCACCGTGTGGAAGCAAACTCAAGTTTGCCCTTGTGTGAACACTCAATAAAGAGTTGTAGCAAATTGCAACTCCCTGATGACTGTTTAATGTTTGTACTTGTGTGTGATCTCAAATTTGTTGCTATGACCATTTACGATTAATGATGCTGACAAGTGTGATATGTGAACTGACTTTTAAGAGAAGATAGGACAGGAAGAGAGGTTGAGGATTTGCAAATGAATAATCAGCATTGAGGAAGGGAGTTGAAATGGCGGTGGAGGAAAAGTGAAGTGCTGGATGATGGGTTGGAGCATGGAAGCTGTTCCTCAGGGTGCTTGGCCCTGCCAATGGCGGAATAAAGAAGGATACAGAAGCAATGCTAGGCGGTGAGTTTGAATAGGGTCTGTGAAATGACTGCTGCTCTTTCCCCACAAAGCTCGCTCTTGCTCTCACTCTGTGCGTGTGTGCACGCGTTAAGGACATCCGATATCCGTCATTTTCAGAGCTCCCTTGCCTATTTTCCAGGATTTTGTTTTGAATGTTCCACGCTGATCTGAGGCTGAGATTTAGAAGATGGTGTTGGAAGCTAAACCAGGTGCCCCATGGCCTGTAGTCTGGGGCAGCTGAGATGGGGCAAAATGTGTTCATGTGACAGCCAGGTAGCAGAGGTGATAATTGCTGTGTCTGTCCTGTGCTGCCAATTTCGTTTCATTAGCCGAACGAATGAGGCAAAAAACTGCTGAGGGCCAGGGAGCAGCCTGGGGCTGTGCTCTGATTTATCAAGAGCTTGACTTGACCTCTTGCTGTGATGTGGCCAGAATTAAATGTCCCTTTAATGCTGCCCTGGAGCCTTTCAGCCAGGTTCACCAGCCTCAACACAGCAAATGTTTGTACTGAGGCCAGTATCTGATTGCTGTGCACTAATTGCCAAGACTTATGAGGCTCTTGGCTGGAAGAAAAACTCCTGAAGAGAGACCTGCACCAGTTTTTCAAACAAATTAGGAATAACATTTGCGTATATCCTGTAGGACTGGAGGGCCAGCATTTGGGCCTGCTGGAATAGGAGAACCAGTCCTGTATGGTGGTTGGGAAAGCCAGTGTTCAGATCTTCTGCGTCCTCTCCACAGTGTCTCATTCAGTCAGTTTTCTCATTTCAAATGGGCATCTGGTTAGCAGAGTTGACAGGCTTCCTGGGTATCAGATCCTGAGATGTGCAGTGGTGGTGGAGCCTGGCATGATAGGAGAGGGTACAGGTGCCCCTCATGTCCACAGATCCAGAACCTGTAGTTTCACTTTCTCACAGTTCTCTGCACCCCTCCTGTACACATTACTTTCATTTTTCTCTACTGGCAGTCCAAGCAAGCATTCTCTTGCTTATATTAACAGGAAGAGCTCCTTGCTGAATGAAGAACAGGGTAGCTTGGGCAGGAATTGTCTTCTTTCCTGTTAATGTTTGGTTAATCTCCTCCCTTTAATGTGTAGGCTGCTTGCCTGCATGTCAAGTTCCTCAATTAAACAAGTAAAGAGACTCTTCCTCTTTTAAGCAAGAAAATGGGTACTCCCACTGCTAGTAAAGAAAAACGAAGGTAATTGGTAGGGGGTGCAGAGTATTATACTTTGTATAGGGTTCCCTGTATCCACCATTTCTGTCTCCATGGGGAGGGGACTGGAACAGAACCCCTATGGATACAGGGAGACGCTGGTACTCTGGTGGGGGTAACAAACTGGTCAGGGGCATGCCAGACTGTGAGAAATGACTGCTTCTAGTCCCTATGGCAGTGGTTCTTAAATGTTTTACCATTCTAAAAACCACATACTTTTTAGAATGACAGTCTGCTTGGACCCACAGGAAGTGATGTCATTTCTTCACTTCTTCATTAATCTGGAAGTGATGTCATGGCCTGAGGTGACAGTGGGGAAATTTTCAATGCCCACACATGACAAAATCAAATCAGTAAGTTAAGTTTGAAATAAGTATAAATTTTTTTAAAAATTGTTTAAAATAAAGAGCCTTCCAAATGCTCCCAAGCAGTTGCTGATCTATATTTTTAAAAAACCCCAAACATCCCAAAGGCTACAATTTTAACCACAGTTACCAGGAGGTAAGCCCCATTGGCTATCATTGGTAAAGGCATATCCATTGTAGCTTGTTAAAAGTACAGATCTGTAGCATTTCCCCAAATGCGGTCACATACCATGGTTGCATCAATCTAATGCATTAAAAATAAAATACGCATTGAAATCAGTGGGGACCCACCTGAAATTGGCTTTTGCCACCCAACCCACGGTTTGAGTAGTACTGTCCTAAGGGATGAAGCTTGATCGACACAGGAAGGCAAAGCTAATAGTAAAAACTCTCAAGCCAAGCAGAAAATAGCCTTCCTCCTTACGGTTCCTCACCCTGAGACTTGTTTCCTGGAGGCCATAACCCTGAAACATCAGGTCAGGTTTTGAGATACGGCAACAGAACCGGCTAATCCTTCAGATTTAGACAGAGGAATGAGTTGTGTGCTCTGGGAGGGTTTGTTTTTTTCTTCTTTCCTCTGCCTATTTTTTTCCCCCTGCTCTTCTTGCAAATCAAAGAAACAAGCGGATCATGAAAACAGACACACACACGCCACACTCTCTCTTTCTCTCCCTCCCCCTAGGGAATAAATTTTCCATCTAGCACCTAGCCTAGGAGGATTATTTACCATGGAATGACACCTAGATTTTTGCTAAATAAAATGATAAATGAAACCTTTCAACACTCCCTAAGGCGCTGCAAAAGCCCAGAATATCAGTAAATTGTGTAACAGAACAGTGCCTGCCACTCACTTGCAACCCCAGCAGGGGCCCCCATGCAGCACACTAGGCCTAGGAATCTTCCATGGGAGAAGCGCAGTGTGACGTGCCCTGCTGTGTGCGACCTGAACTCTGTGTGTGTTCTAGAAGCAGCTCTCTCATTTGCTCGGGAGTGGCAGGGACTTACATACAGCTCATGTCCAGGCCCATAGTTCTTGAGGGAGATCTTTTTGCATTTACAGCTTTGTACAACTCCCTGTTTTCCTCTTGATCCCCGGCTGAAGAGGACTAGGAAACTAGTGCAGAAATATGTGTGCTCTGGGACTTTGGGCTCATACCAGGACATACTCCTTGGAGCATCTTGTATGTCAGTGGTTCACAATCTTTACCTAAAGGTAGAGGAGCCTAGGTCATGGAGCCCGTTAATGGGCGTGGTGTCTCAGCACTGACAGTGGGGACAGCACTTCTGGGTTCATGCTGCCGCTGCAGACTAAAGGCACAATCCTAACCTTGTTTGGCCGGCACAAGGGACACCGTAAAATATGTTTGGTCCCCTTTCAGAGTCACAGATGTGCACCGTTCTCCCTGACTCTGAGAGTGGTCCAAACATGCTTTACAGTCGCCCTTGTTCTGGCCTAACTGTGCCAGCCTAACTCCAGGTTAAGATTGCACTCTATGTAAAAAAAGGGGGATTTGGGACTTACCCATGTTCGGCAGTGGCAAGAACCTGGGTTTTGCGGCATCTCCAGCCACCACTGCCGATTGATACGTTTTTTTAAAAAACCTGTTTTTAGCATAGTTGGTGGTGGAGCAAACCCAGAAGTAACATCACCACCCTGTTGCTGCCTAATCCCCACTCCCCTAAAGGGGATAACGTTGTTTCCTTCTGCCCAAGGGGTTCGCGACCCCCAAGTTGGGAAACACTGTTGTAGATAAAGCCAAGTTGCCATTCACATTTCAGCATGATGCAGGGAAATACAGATAATATAAAGTTAGACTCTGGCTTCTGAATTCTGTAGGTCTCTGGACAGAATAAAGGGACTCCACCATGACACAACTGGTGTCGGAAACTCTGGCACCTGCCCCCGTTTACCTGTATTGGGGATCCAGTTTTGCTCTCATTTCACTGTCATCCTCCTTGACTTTCTTCCATATTAGTGAATGGCTGGTTTTCCCCCCACTCTGGAACCCTTTGAATAGCATCCATTCATTTCTGGGGGAATTTGCATAGGGGAAATTCTGCAGTAGTGGATAGTGCTCAGACCTGCTTAGTCTGAGTTAGAGCTCAATCCTATACATGTCTCCATAGAAGCAAGTCCCATTGGATACAATGGAGCTTAAAGGTAAAGGTTTCCGCACGACCGAATGGTCTAGTCGTGACCAACTGTAGGAGGCGGTGCTCATCTCCATTTCAAAGCCTGTAGAGCCAGCGTTTGTCTAAGGACAAGCTTCCGTGGTCATGTGGCCGGCATGACTCTACGCCATAGCACACGGAACGCTGTTCTCTTCCCACCGAAGTGGTCCCTATTTATCTACTTGCATTTAGGTGCTTTCGAACTGCTAGGTTGGCAGGAGCTGGGACAAGCCACGGGAGCTCACTCCGTCGCGCAGTCTTGAACTCCCAACCTTCTGGTTGGAAAGCCCAGCAGCAGCGGTTTAACCCGCTGCGCCACTACGTCCCTTGTAGTGTACAATGTGCACTATGGAGTACTATGGGCAATGTACAATGGAGCTTACTCCCACATTAAGTGTGGCAAGGATTGCAGCCTCGGTCACATCCACAATCCGTTGCTTGGGGCAGTTCTCTCACTTTGCCTCTCCCTTCAGACCAAGCGGATAAAGTTCTTCACAGCTTTGTGACTGGGTGTTAGTTCTGCCTAGAACTATGTGTCAGGAACAGATATACTGTAGGTTCTTCCTTCCCACCAAGCCCCTACTCCTGTCATCACTGCCTGACTTGTAATAATG
The DNA here is from genome assembly GCA_029204185.1 of Lerista edwardsae. NCBI lineage: Eukaryota > Metazoa > Chordata > Lepidosauria > Squamata > Scincidae > Lerista > Lerista edwardsae. The sequence goes on from JAJKFI010000075.1 coordinate 4,712,363, forward strand.
GAAATAAGCCGACTTATTTATTCTTTCCTTCCTTCCATTTTCTAGACTGCTTCTCAGACGTACAGTACGTCCTGAAACGGAGCCAAGGAAACCTGGAGAGATATTTCAGTGTCTTTGTCATTCATTCAGATTTCTCAAAGAATTCTTTAGTATTGTCACAATTGGAGGCTGAAGCTCATACATGCTTACCAGATTCTTTCCTTCTGAGCTGGCTGGCAAAAAGGGGAGGGGTGGTGGTCCTGCAAGGTCTCCTTGCCTGGCTGTGTAGCCAATCAGGTATAGCAGATTTCATCATCCATTCCTCCAAGCGATGAGGAACTGAAAGGAGCCTTTCTTTGGCTGAGCCCCTTTACTTATGCTTTGCAAAGGCTAGCTTACAGACGGAACTGCAGCAAGAACACTCCTCCCCTTGGATCAGTGATCACGTTTATTATTCTTGACTTGTATTTGCAACTCTCTTGTTAACATACCATTGTCATTCCTATTTTATAAGGCTGATTATCAATTTAGGGGTGCTTTTATTGTATTCTGTGTACAGTTGGGAATTTCGATCCTGACCCTTTTCCAAGGAGCTCGGGGCAATGTACAGTATAGGTCTCTCTCTCTTTCCGCCACTACCTTATCATCAACACAACCCTGCAAGGTAGGATAGATTGAGAGATAAAGACTGGTCCCAAAATCTCCATGAGCTCCAAGGCCAAGTGTGGAGCCAAGCAGGGATTTGAACCTGGATGTCTCCTTAGTCACATTTCAACACTCTGTCTTTTGCGTCACACTTTTTCTCTTCACTGTGCTGTGCCCAATTTGGCCCTAACTTAATCACCAGTAAAGAGATTTAGGAATGGAGGAGATTTCTTTCACGGAAAGAGGGAAATCTGCCTTGACATGGGGCATGGGTGGACAGGCAGGTGCAGAAGCATGCATTTGTGTATCTCCCACTTAGCAAGCTGCCAGCTCGCCTATTTTGTTAGTTGGAAGTCCAACACACAGTGTGTAGTAAAAAAAAAAAAAGGAACAGTCAGAAAGGGCGATCCATGAGGAAGTGTGAAGCAGCAGGGAAGAGACAATTATCAGTTGGCAGAGAGGTCAAAAACGAGCTAATTTGCCCAGCAGGGGAGTGTCTGTTGGGCTCAGTCTGCAGTAGGGCTGCCATCAGTTTTGTTTCCTAGCTGGGTTCCAGGGCCTTTTAACAGATTTGTAACAGACAGAAATTCAATAGATCTGTTTCCATGATCATATCTCACTGTTTGGAGAAGCTTGACTGATTGGATTTCTGCCTGTCATTCCTCTGTTAAAGGGACAGGAGCTTTGCGGGGAGGGGGGGAGATAACAAATATGTGTTGGTAGGAAGCTGAGCGATTATAGCAGATAGGACCTCTGTAGGGCAGTGATGGCGAAGTTATGACACACACTTCAAAGGTGACATACCAGCAATCACCAATACCTGAAAAAAAACAAACCTGAATTTTGTTTTAGTCATTTTTCATTTTTGTAATTATTTGGTTTTTTTATATAATATATAACACAACATATGATTGGACTGTATTTTTGTTTAAATAAATATAGTTTTCCTTTCGTTTGGGAGGGGGGTTGACACACCAGCAGAGTCAAACATTTTCCTAAGTTTTGACACACTTAGCCCCAAAGGTTCGCCATCACTGCTGTAGGGGCATGTAAAATCTGACCCTTTACTTCTCCTTTTGGAAACCATGGTCATGTATATCCATAGAAAGTTAGTGGAATATCTTGGATATCCTTTGCTTTTAAAGATTGTAGACATAAATTGGACATGCTTTGGAATGTGCATCAAAATATGTATTCTATCTGTTGTTTTTTGGAGATACATGTCTTAAATCACCCTCGTCTACCAGCTCTCTGGCTTGTGAGAGTTCAGTGTCTTTGGTTCCTATACTTGTGAGCACATCTTTCTACCAAAAAGTTTAGAAGCATGTTTTTTTTTAAGTGAAAGCGGAGTTTTCAGGAAGCTGGATTTTGTGAACAGAACCATATTTTGTGGGTTTTCCATGCTCCTACAGAATCATCCTGCATGCACAGCCCAGCTCATAACTTTGTATCCATAGTGCAGTGGCTCTCAATTCTCTGGGAGTTTGAAAACCGCTGTAAGTCTTTGCTGGGGCTAGGGGAAGGCAACAGCCCACTGCCAGGAAAGAAGGGGCCTTTCTTACTTTCCAGATGGAAGTGGAGGCCTCCGGGGTGTATGGGTTGCAGTTGTATGGGTTGCAGTTATTTATGTTTTCTGGGGCTTGGGGAGCCCTGTGGAGTCATTCATGGGACTCCTCACTCAACCCAGAGACCAGCGCTTCCATCGGGAAGGTAAGAAAAGCCTCCTTCCTTGGCAGCGGCACAATCCTGGGGATCACGTTGCCGCTTCCCCCTCCCCATCCCTTAAAGGGACAGAGACAGGGCTTCCCTGGCTGGAGCATCACAATGCCCCAGTTGGGAACCTCTGCCATAAGGTGAACAGCAATAAAGGAGGAGAAGGCTCCTCCTTTCATTGACATCTTGAATATCATGTAAACAAAAGAGGACATTTTGGCTGGTGCAGCCTTTTCTACACAGTCATATTTTCTTTTGCATCTGGTCACCATAAGGAGTGCATGCTACCTTTAAACATACCATATGCTGGGGCATGCTTTAGCTCTTTGTTAAATAGTAGTCACGGGTGGGGGGGCTCTGGAAAAGTGAAGTGGTGTTACCCCCAACATGGAACAGGCTGCTCTTCAACAAAGGAAAACTGAGTATGTTGGGATCAATGACATGATCAACATATATGGAGTTTGGCGTTAAGGGGCAATTTAGTCCAAGGATACATGTTTTTCTTATACTTGTGAACAGGTCCCAGAACCTTTTTTACTCTGGTGTACAGTATATCTCCTTCCCCAAAGTTTCTACTGATATGAGATTTTGGCTTGAAGTGGTGGAAGAAAGATGCAGCCATTGATAAGAAGTGTGGAAAAAACGTTTTGCAGACTTGAGTTTTGGGTTTATATGCACGCTGAGTACAGAAGAATGACCTTTTAACTATGAACACATAGACTGTGTCTGTGTTTCTGTGTGTCTTTAACTGGGGAGTATGCACAGTCCCATTTAAGGGAACTACTTTTGAGTAAAAAATGTGTTTGATCAAGCTGTTCGCATCATAGACTTGCGTTTCAAAGGGGCCCAGAGGACCAACTAATTTCTCCTAATTTGCATTTGTTCTGCTCAGTTTCATCTTTAATTGCTGCCAAATGTTCGGGGTTTTTAAAATCATTTCCTTTTTAAAAATCAATGAAAAGGGTGCATGCAGGTCCCCTTAATCATTAAGCTTATTGTTCAAATAATATACAGAGACGATTTCTCTGTAAATCTTCCTAGAGGTTGCCTTTGCTCAGTAACATATTTATTCGTTTCAACCATTTCCAGTGTACTTTATACCAGTCTGTTAACTCTGCCTCTCCCGCTCTGAAAGCAGTTGCTGTTCTACCACCTGTTATTACATGTAAAACCAATTCACAGTCTGTTAATTTGTGTGCTTTCCTTAATGCAGTCTAATAAGGTTGTGGTTGGCTTGCCACACAATTATAGATTATATTTAAGTTATAGCCCGTTAATGTTGTATTTCTCGTTGCTTCTAGTAATATCTTTCAGTGACTGGTTAGGTCTGCTGACTGAGATTCTGTATCTTCTGCTTCGCATTTCTAACACCTTCCTTCTGCATCAGATATGTTCTTTTGTAAGTTTAGAAGGTATTCCAAGCTCCTAGCATTTTGTAGTAATAATTGATATGCCCAAGTTAAAATGTCCAAAATGATACTTGCTCATTTTCAACCATACCTTTGTATTGGATAAACTTCATCTTTATTTCATTTTTTTTCAACATGGTCATTTTCCATGTCATCTTGTTCTAAATGTATATGTTCTATTACCCTTTACCACTCTCTCTTCTTCATAGTCTGTGCTTCAAATGCCATTATGGAATTTCCATCTTCTCTGCCTTCAAATTGCATTTTAATGAGGTTTTAAGATGTTGAAAACATGTGGCTCGCCTAAGTTTCACTGCAGTTTCCATCAGCATGAGTACCGGAGATGGAAATAATAAGCTAGAAACACGGTCTGAGAGCTGAGGTGCTTGATTGAGCCTGAACTACTTGCAGGAATGTCTAGAGAGCTCTATTGCAGAAGTTCATGTCCCTTGTAACATACTGAGGAAGAGTAACAAAATATGCACAGGAGCCAAGTTTGCCTTCCAACCATTTAGAAGTGAGCTCTACAAGAGGTCACATGCAAATGGGCAGAAGCTGCAAATAGAGTTGAACTAATGAGAGCTTAGGGACGTGGTGTTGCTGCGAGTTAAACTGCTGCTGCTGGGCTTTCTGACTGGAAGGTTGGGAGTTTGAGACCATGCGACGGAGTGAGCTCCCGTTGCTTGTCCCAGCTCCTGCCAACCTAGCAGCTTGAAAGCATGTAAAAAATGTGAGTCGATAAATAGTTACCACTTTGGTGGGAAGGTTACGGCAGTAAAGACATCCACCCTGGTCAAATGTGCCATTTTGAAGGTCCCTGCAGCATCTGGAAGGTCTCTGTAGCGTTCAAAGATCTTTTGGCACTTCCTGCTGCACTCTGCTGGCTTCCTGTGCTGAATTCTTCGGATGGCAGGTAACCCTTGCACCTAACCTCATTGATCCCATAGGATCAATGGTTCATTATCTGTAAATTTTCTAGGACAGTGCTTCCCGAACAGGTGGGTTGCAACCCACCAGCCAGCAAAGCCCTGCCCCCCGTAAGGGGCAGGAAGGGAGATGGCAGCAATACATTCCCCAGGATCGCCCTGTTGCCTGGGCTTTTTTTCTATTCACCAGTGGCAGGGCCAGCCCTGGGGATGATGGTGCAGAGAGCCCCACAGATGTATCCATAGGGCTCCCCAAGCCTCCAAAAAGCTAAAAATAGCGATTGGATTGCACTCCCAGTTTTGCAATCAAAAACTGGAAGTCGCTATTTATGATCATGATTTTTAGCTTTTTGTTGGCTTGGGGAGCCCTGCAGAGGGGTTCCAAAGGGTTCTCTGAAGCACTGGAGGCTGGCACTGCCACTAGTGATTAGAAAAAACCGCTGTCTTTTGTCTCTGGCAGCAGCACAATCCCGTGGATCCGAGTCACTCCCTTTGCCCCTCCCCTGCAACTACTTAAATGGTTCCCAACTTCCCTGTAGACACGAGGGAGCCCCGACACTAGAGTTTCCGATAACTTAACCCAGTTGTTGATGGTGCAGGCCCAGGAGTAGTTGTGCCAGGTTAATATCTAAAAGGGGTTGTGAACAAGGAAAAGAATGCCTGAGGACCAACTTGTATTTTTAAAAGTAGACGGTTAAAACCTGCCCAATTATAGCTACTGACCAAGGAATACTGGCAAGTGAAGTTCTGTGAAGCAGTAAGGGTGTTTAATAAAAGTAAGTACTCGGGATGCTTTGTAAATAAATTTGTAATTTGTAACTTTGTAATAAAAGTAGGAACCTACAATAAACTGGTTTGAAACTATTGTATCTTAAATTTGTACAATAAATGTGCTCTAAAATCCAGTTGTGTATATTCTATTTTGTTTAAAAAGAAAAAAAATTTTAACGCCAAAATCTGTGTCTGGGAAAAGCAAGATTAGTTATTTGAAGAGTGTATATCCCGCCTTTCCCATGCCGAAGAAAATGCCCAAGGCATGTTACATGGGCAGGCTGGTCTAAACCACCATTTTTCAATGGGTTTTTTTCAGCTTTAGCAGGCAATTGTAAGTCAAGCCTGGGTAGGTCCTCAAGGTCATATTCCATTCTTTTGCGGCTGGCCTTCCCGCACACCCCCCCACAACTCCCTTGCAATGACTAATCAGCTCATCAGTGCCTCTGTCCTGCCACAACAGGTACAGCACCTTGTCACAGCCTGGCATTCCATCGTCCTAAAACAAGACCACAGATTCTCCTGCTTAGCTTCAGACAGTACTGGCAGCTCAACCATATTATTATATTCTGTAACCTTTCAAACTATTTTGCATAATTTATGTTGCTTCTACCACCCATGGGAAGGGATTCAATTCTTTTTAGCCAACTCATGCCCTACCTTTGCCCTTGATATCTTTTTCAGCAGCCTTTCTGAGGTGGCATCGTATACAGTATTGGCCATATGCTTTTAGCCATAAGGGCTAGAAACCTATTTTCTAAAACAAACACAACAAAAAGAAAGCAGAGGTTCTCAGGAAGTTGATCTTTGCATTCTTTGCGTGTGTAGCATCTCATAGTACAAACCTAACCCTGTCTAAATGGTCTTTCAGTTTTTGTTCATGCTAAGGCAGTGATGGCAAACCTATGACACACGTGTCCATCTGGGGTGACACACCAGCAATCACTAATACCTGACAAAATCTGAGTTTGTTTTATTCATTTTTCATTTTTGTAATTATTTGATCTTTCTTTCTTTCTTTCTTTCTTTCTTTCTTTCTTTCTTTCTTTCT
>JAJKFI010000075.1:4718866-4734495 GCA_029204185.1 Lerista edwardsae
TTTCTTTCTTTCTTTCTTTCTTTCTTTCTTTCTTTCTTTCTTTCTTTTATATATATAAAAAGTGATTAGACTATATTTTTTGTTTAAATAAATGAATATAAATAATTGTTTCTCTTTTGTTTGGGAGAGGGGTTGACACACCAGCAGAGTAAAGTTAAGCATTAAGAGTCAAGTTAAGCAAGTTTTGACACACTGAGCCCTAAAGGCTCGCCATCACTGTGCTAAGGGCTCACCTTAGGGTTGGGGAAATCTATAAATTGTCTTCCAGCCTGAGAAGTATCAAGTCCCTCTGAATTTCGAGAGAGAGAGAGAGAGACTGTGTGTGCAAGAGAGAGCACACAAAATATTTGGTCTTCTTTTGTTGGTTTCCCCTCAGTTACATGGGAGCTTGTATTTTTTTTAACAAGTCCTGCGTGAGCAACCTCTCTGTCAAAGTTGAGTAGTGGGAGGATGCTAGCTGAGCTGATGCACTTCTGCACAGTGAGAGCTGAGATTGATCGCTTCTGTTGTGCTTGAAGGTGTAAAAAGCCCCCTGGCTCCGCAGGAAAAATGCTGTCTTCAGAAAAAGCTACTTCAGTGGAGGATGCTGAGTGAGGGCAGGTGGTTGATCCAGGGATGTTATTCTTGTCTTTCTGTCTTCAGCATCCTGGGGTTTCTGTGAGGATGAAGTGAAGTAGCCAGCTTACAGATCCTTTAACCAGGTGAACATTTGACACCCTATTAACTGATTAAATTTATATATTGCAGCACTGCAGTTTTCCCTGTTTTGAGGGTCTCTATCATCTTTTCGACCTTTAGAATGTAAACTACTCAGAGCAGGAACTTGTCTCCCTTGCTTGTATTTCATCATAAAATGCCATGTAATCAGTGGTGCTATATTAATAAATTAGTATCTTGGTGCCAAACAAGGCATTATATTAAGGCTATTGTTAGTGCTAAGTTTTATTTCAAAAATATCTACCACAGGCAGCAAAGAGGGTGGTGTTTCTTTAAGCAGCTTGTAGCGTGACGGGACTTTGCAAATCTGAGGCATGATCTAAAGATATTGTAGTTCATCCAAGCCCTGTTAAGCCCCAATAAGCGACAATTAACTTTAAAGGGAGTATGGGGATTCTTGAGTATTTCCCTCACATTCGTGGAGTAAATATTACTTTGATCTTGTTTGACTCCTAAGGTGAAACCTCCACAATGCAAAGTCAAGTAATGCTTTATTCAGGACCAATCAAAAGTAACAAAGTAAATAACAGCAAGCTTTTGAATTCTGCAGAATTCTACCTCCATCAGGCAGATGGAGGACAAAAAAGGACAATGCACCTGAGGGAAGGAGCTTAAGAGGAATATGATTGAGAGGAATAAAATTATGCAAGGGATGGATATAGTGGATAAAGGGATACTCTTTTCCTTCTCTCACAACATCAGAACCAGGGGACATCTGTTAAAATTGAGTGTTGGGAGAGTCAGAACAGAAAAGGAAATACTTTTTTATTTAGTAGGTAATTCATCAGTGGAACTCCTTGCCACAGGAGGTGGTGATGGCATCTAGCCTAGGTGCCTTTAAAAGGGGGTTAGACAGATTTCTGGAGGAAACGTTCATCACAGCCTACAGGCCATGATGAGTGGTGCAACCTCCTTATTCCAAAAGTAGGCTGCCTTGGAATGCTAGATGCAGGGGAGGGGAGTGGCAATGAGATGCAGGAATCTTGTTGTCTTGTGTGCTCCCTGAGGCATCTGGTGGGCCACTGTGAGATACAGGAAGCTAGACTAGATAGGCCTTGGGCCTGATCCAGCGTGTCTGTTCTTATGTATCTTAATAGAGAAGTGGGGAGGCATGGTAGAAGAAGCCCAACAGTCAGCAAAATCTAAAGGTGGAATTTAGGGAATATTTCACACTCTGAAAGGTGTGAGATAGTTTCAGTGAATGTATGGTGCTGTTTAGACCAAGAACGCAAATCAGCTCTCTCACATACAATTTCTGGAAATCTAATCTCAGTTTGGTCTCCAGTGCTAACTTGAAAAAGCAGAGCAACAAAGTAAGTTTCAGATTCCGAAAGCAGGCAATAAATTTTATGCACTACTAGTCTTAAATTCAGTTGGAGCCAAATTGGATGTATTACCTAGCTCTTGAGTGTATTTCACCCCTTCAAAAGTAGAGTCCTATATCTGGCAGAGGTAGAAGGTCTTCTTGGGTCGGAGGTCCCACTCTTGAGCAGCCAGTTGCAACAGTCTCAAAACCCAAAACCGTAGCTGGCTAAATTAGTCCATTAGAAGAAAAATCCATGATCCAAGGTCAAACTGGCTTAAGCTTGTATTCTTAAGCCATTATTTTAAAGCAGGGTGGCCACCTTTCATTTTCTGGGAGAGCTCCTGTCAACAGTGGCACAGCACACAGAATTTCAATAGGAATAGTTTCCCCATCATTACACCCCCACGCTGAGAAAAGCTGAATCTGTGAAAATTCTGCTTGCCTCTGCCAGAAGAAAGGCGGCAGGTCTTTTTAATGCCAGCTAATGCCATTAATGTAACATGCCAGCTGATGCACGCAGTCTGAGCCAACCGATTTGTTCAACCTGCTCCTTGAATTGTAGTATCCTAGACAGCCGCCTCTGCTACCTGTGTGTGGTTGAGCCAGTCCTGGATGTGAATTGGAGGTTCCATACGTCTTTGGCAAAGACCACAGAGAGACATTCTTGATGGCTGCCTGTCAGTCGTGGAGCTCCTTCCCAGTGGACTGTTGCCAGAGTCTGACCCTCTTTTGAATGGCCGAAGGACCAGAGTTAGCCTTGCATGAGAGTGGCAGTGGATTATTTACAGGCTGGGCATCAGTTATCCAGAATTTTGATATCCAAAGTATTCCGAAAACCACAACATTTTTTGGAGCACCGATATGATGCCGCGAGTGGAAAATTCCACACCTGACCTCATAGGGTGGGTTGTTCAAGATGCGCAAAATTATTTAAAATGTGGTATAAAATTATTTTCAGGCTAGGTCTATATGAACCAAATGAATTTTGTTTTGAGACTTGGGGGCTCTATCTCCAAGATATCTCATTAAGTATATGCACGTGTTCAAAAATACGGAAAAATCTGATAAATGCTTCTTGTCCCGAGCACTTTGGATAAGGGATGTCAAATCTGTACTTGGTTCATTTTAGCTGCTCGCTTTTTATTTTTTGAATGCATGTTCCTAAAAAAGAAGGAAGTGTTCAGATTGTGGGCAGGCCACAAAACCCAATAAAACTAATACAGCTCAAGGGTATCTCTGTGCTGCAAACGTTTAGGACCGATCAATGCCAAACCCCTACCATGACACCTACTGCTAAATCCTGCACTCAGCCTTGATGCTTGGCTAAGCCCACTGCCAGCCCTCTTGAGGGCTGTGCAATGAGACTGAGACTGTGCAATGATCTCTTCATGACGTCCCAGTGGGCCAGTGTGGGCGTGAGGCGGTGGCAGGGAGCAGGCAGAGCAGATGGAAAATCTGCCACAGGTGCATGGAATAAGGACGGAGGCACCTGCTCCTTGCTGGTAGTATTTGGCCAGCAAGCATGAGAGGAAAAATGCAGAGAAGCTTGCTGTTTCCAGGCTGCTTCCCTTTCTCCAGACCCCAGTGTCCAAGAACCACCCTTGGATTAGTCCCATGTGAAATCTACCTTTTTTCCCCCATCAGTCCAAGATGTTGCTTCTTTTTTGAAGCTGGCATGTAATGTACTGTATGTTTGGCATTCTGGAAGGTCACCTGCCATCTATCCTCTCATTGACACACACAATACTGACAGCAGCACCCCACAAACAGAGAGCAAATGTACCACAGAAAGCGGTACCCATAGGCATAGATATCAATAGCCTCTTGCCTGGCTACCTGTGGCAAGTGGGGATCACCTGCATTTACCTGGCAGGAAAGCTCATCTGGAAGCAAGTTAGTTCTCTTTGTTTTTTCATTTTAGGCTGTGCCAAAAATGACTGGCTGGTAGGTAAAATAGTAACTTTGGTGGGCTTATTTCTTGAGGTTGGTGTAAACGCTTTAAAACTGGGGAAATGAGAACTATTTCAAGTTCTTTTAACTCCCTCCCAGTGCATGTGTATATGAGATGCTGTAATTAGTGGTGAAACTAGAGTGGGGGGAGCAATTACAGAGCGCAAGGGCGGGGGACTCAAGACAGTGTCTCCGTGGTCTGGCAGCCACGGCTGCTGTGGGCATGTGCACATTGTGTTCAAGATTGTCAAATGCTTTTGTTGTCGTTGTTCAGTTGCTGAGTCGTGTCCGACTCTGCTGCCCCCTTGGCAAATGATGCACCAGTCTCTGCTCCTGCCTCTCTGTGGTGTTCAAGCTCAGCACTCTCCTTCCCATCATATATTCTTTTTTCTTTGTCTTCCTTTTCCAGCCCAGGAGTGGTAAGAGGAAGGGATTCATTTCTCCCTTAACTTTTCCTAATTTGCCACAGAGCTGAATTTGGGGAGATGTGAAGCCATTATTGCTATAGGGTGCAAGTGTGTGCTGGGTATCTCTTCTGTGTGCAGACTTTGCATTTGCCACTTGTGAAGCTGAGAGTTGGTGAGAGCAGGCTACAACCAGAAACTTCAGAGAGTTCAATCTTGCCACTGCCATGAGTTTATTGGGTGGCCTTAAGCAAACTCTCATGCCTCGTCTTCATTTCACCCTGCAAAAGAGGTCAGGCATATTGACCTACCTTGCAGAGGGTGTTGCAAGGATCTCTAAGATCAATGGCCTCAGACTGTGGACCAGGTTGCACAGGTTTCTGTAGAAGACTATCTTCTCCCAATACACCCTACCCATTTGCTGCACTTTTTGCTGCACCATCAGAAGTTAGTGGGTGACAACCAGAGACAGAGAGCGCAGTCCTAACCTGGAGTTAGGCTGGCGCAGTTAGGCCAGCAAAGTTTGGCCAGCACCAGGGACACCGTAAAGCGCATTTGGACCACTCTCTGAGTCAGGGAAGATGATGCACAGCTGTGTGCTGGCCCCTCTGACACAGTGGTCCAAACATACTTTACAGCGGCCCTTGTGGCCCTTTGCTGGCCAAACTGTGCCGGCCTAACTCCAGGTTAGGATTGAAAAGGCTCTTTTTCAGTGATGGCAATTGGGCATTGTAGCTTTGTCAGGTTGGCGTTCTGTTCTGCCCCCTCTCTTTTGCTGTTCAGGTGCCAAGCCAAACTTGCTCTGTTCAGGGAAATGTCAAAACCTGGTGCCTTTTAACAGGTCCTGATTGGGTTAGATACTCAATATCTCAATATCTACTCAAGATAGATAATTGATATGTTTGATGTTTGCTTTGTAAGTATGTGTTAGCTTCTGTGAGTACCACAGAAATATTTAAAATAGAAACATTTTAATTCAGAAGTGCTCAAAGTTTTTTGAACACTCTGTCATACAACTTGAATGCTAAGTGTTGCTTACCTGTAAGATCTCTCAAGAAAGGTCACAGTTAAAAGCCTTGCCTGTATAAAGGAGACTCAAAAGCACTCTGGGACAGAGACTATGTTGTTTTATGTCTGAAAATCCACATTTTTTAATGGCTTTTAGGGGGAAGAAAAGCAGAACATGCAGATATTTCAGTAGACTTTTCCAGGAAATGAATGGGGGTGGACTGTCATTTTACAGCTGCTCCTGTATTGCTCTTTTTAATTGCAACCGATTTGTTGGTTGAGGTCTATTTTGAAGTCATCCTGGAGGAATTGTGTGTCTTCCTACACTGTAAGCTACTTTGTAGTGTAAAAAGGTGGATTTTAAATTCTTCAAATAATCAGATTTCTGTGTCTGTGCAGGCTGAAGTTTGTAACCTGTAGAAATTTGGCAAAGGAAGAATATTGACCTACATTTGCTTATTTTGTGTGATTTATTTTGCTGCTCCTATTCGTTTATTTAGTTTTGCCTTAACCTGTCTGTCAGCCACAAATTGGGCCCCTGAGGCATCATGTTAGGTTCGCTGTATGCAAAATGCAGTCTGCAATGTAATGTCTTTTAAACCAAAATAAAACCCAATTCAAAATCATCACAGCTAGGACAGCCTTGCAAACAGGGCTGCAAACGTTACCAGTCTACAAAGTTGTTAATGACTAGCTAAGACGGTGGAGCTATACAAAGCATATTATATATATATATAATACGTGTGTGTGTGTGTGTGTGTGTGTATATACACACACACACATGGTGTGTGTGTGTGTGTGTGTATACTTACTACAAAAATAAGAAGCAAGTGGTCATGGCTGTTTTAACTCAAGACAGGAAAAGAAGTTAATGAGAACTCTAATTAAAGTAGGAGAGAGCAACCCACAAGCCTTTAAATAGGAATTGAAAAGGTAATAGCTCTTCTTACCTATGTGTTGGGGGAACACACGTTTCCACACCCCACTGTTGTTGTACAGATCTAGCTAACATGTTAGTTTCATTCTATGCAAAATGCAATGTAATGCCTTTTAAACCAAAATAAAACCCAATTCAAAATACATTCTTCAGACAACGTGTAATTTTTCTTGCATGGTCTCTTGGACATTATTCCAATTCACCATAGGTGACCAGGCACATGACTACCTGCAAAAGCAACAGAAACCCCCAAGCATTAAATAGTACTGTGTTGCTTGTTAAAATTCATTAAAATGCCCCCTGAAATATGGAGGGTATAGCTTCCTTCCAAAAAGTCTGCATGGAGCAAGCCTTGGCATTTCTCTCTTGGGAATGAATTTCACAGGAAAGGCATTGTGGCAAGCGACATAGAGCTTACACACAGCCTTGAAACATGCCCTCCTTGCACAAAACCATTGACACTCTGCTCAGTGCTTAGTGTTCTCATCAACCGCCTTGGCTCCTACGATTACAAGCAACGAGCTATAACTCGTTATAAAAAAAAGCTTGCATTTTTAAGAAGAGAGCAGATGATCTTCCGTTCGTTGCTGGTGTAATGTAGATGCATGCCACTCGCAGTCTCAGTCCTGAAGAATGAGCCCGCTGAACCATAGTCCTTATATGAAGTTGGGAACCTGTTCTCTAGGGGGTGGGTGAGACTTGTAGGACAGTTTGATTATATCTTTGACAGCACGTTTCTGCAGCTCTCTGATAAGCCCAGTAGCTCCAAGAAATAAATTATATATGGGATTTTTAAAAAAACAAAACAAAAATGTGACACTTAATGCATTTTGATGTCAATGATTAAAAATGTTCAATCCCAGTTTAGCAAGGGAAGTTAACAATGCTATTAAAAGCAATGGGCTGCTGCAGCTGGAGAGGCTGAAGGTTGGTCTCTGTCTCTCTGACAAATTTTGCTTCGGGGAAGATTTCCAGGCTCTCTCAAGTTGCTGGAATTGCAGGCACTAAAGAGTGTGACAGTGAACTGGCTTCTTGTTGAGAGTCAGCTCTTTTCCCAGCTTCTGTTAGATGCTTTGGATGAATCTGTGACTCTTGTAGCTCTCCCACCCCAGAATTTGAGTTTTTCTTTACACCATGATCTACACACTAGTTAAACCAATTTAGGCTGCAATTCTATAACACTTACCTGGAATTTAGGCCCATCAAATTCAATGAGACTTACTTCTGAATAGTCATACTGTACATAGGATTGTGCTGTAGCTCTATTTTTGAGTGAGCTTCTTCAGACAGCCCAGAGAAGGGAAAATGTCTGTCTCCTTGCATTTTGAGCTCTCTCTCTCTCTCTCTCTCTCTCTCTCTCTCTCACACACACACACACACACACACACGCAAAGTTCACTATATCTGTAATGCGTCACTTTCTTCCTCAGTACTATGACTCACTCTAGTTATTGTCCTTGTCTTCTTACTTTGACCTTCACACACAACATTTTTCAGGTGTTTTGGTTGTTTTTCACTGTACACTTAGAAACAAATAAGAATGCAGCAGATGTGTGTTTGCAAAACTATGAAACCCATAGATATGTTCCCTGGGAATTCAAAGTTGACTGCAGTTAGGTCCTTTTGTTGTTTTTTAGGGAAAAAAAAACATTTCTTTGTCATGGAGCCAGATGCTTAAGGTTCCTTCCAAAATAACATAGCTGGAAACTAATAATTAAAAAAAATTAAAATCCCTCCCTGAAAAGGACCGGAGACCATAAAAAATCTTCAGACCCACCACAGCATTAGAATGTTGATGATGGCAGATAACAGAATGTTGAGTGTACGTCCAATGAGAAATCAAGAGTTTCCTGTCACATGACCTGAGAAATGGCTCTGGGTCTTCAGGATTGGGCATGCAATTGGCAGCCATTGCCTTGGGCTTCCTTCCCACCTTAGGTCTCTTCAGAATGCCAGCAGACACCTTACCAGGCCCGTTTGAGTGTCAGTTTTGAAGGGAACTGCTGCTATTGTCAACCATGCTCAGTGAAGGCAACTTGAAGTATCACTTCAACAACATTCAGGCAACATAGTTCTGAAGGCAGCATTTCAAAAGTATCACTCATAGGGCCAGTTCTCATTTCACACTATGTGGTCATTCCCCATCTTGGACTGGCTCTAGGTTGTCAATCAGCCAGTATACTTTTTGCAGGCATTTCCTCCTCCTAGCCAGAACAGGAGGCTGTGAAGACTACATTAAGGTGTATGTTTATTGTATAGTGATTTCACTTGTAGAACAATGCCACAAAAATGTGCATCTGATGGAAATCCTCTTTGAGGCAGCTTCACACATCTGTGCAGATGCACAAATTTAAGGATATTGTGCCAACAGACCTGATTTCAAAACAGACGTTGCCTCTTTTCACAAAAGAAAGTCACTTTGGATATGCTTAAAGGTGTTTATCCCATCCCATCCTTTAACAAACAAAATAACCTATGCAGAATGGCACTCTGCACATGAGTAGAGGTATTCAGCATACTTAATTAGGCAATCAAGATTTAGTTGATTTACCTGTGCCAGGCCTTGGACCAAACTCAGACCAGCTGCAACTGAATGGGGGGTGGAGTGAGGTGGGATATCCAGGGACATAAGTAGATGAGGAGTGAAAGAACGAGAGGCCAGAAGGCACAATCAGAAATGAGCTGGCAGTCAAGAGAGTCTGCATGACTACCCAGTGCAACACGTTCCTCAGATTGGGGAGTCAAGCTAGCTGGAGTGTTTGTGTGTGTGTGTGTGTATGGCTAACTGGGCCCCTTTTTGCCCCCCCCCCCCATATTGTCTGGCTCCTCTTGCAGTTTCCCTTCCTGCCATTGTCAGTGGGGGCGCTGTGATGCAGCAAGGGTATGGTTGGTCAGTCCCTCAATATGTATGTTTTCCTGGTTTGGCAAGTAAGATGCTAAAGACTGGTTGCTGGATGCTCTAGTTTAAGACACACACAGAACGCCAGCAAAGTTTGGCTGGCACAAGGGACACCATAAAGTATGTTGGACCATGCTTGGAGTCAGAGAGGCCAGCACACAGATGTGCACCACCCTCCCTGACTCCGAGAATAGTCCAAACGGGCTTTATGTTGTTCCTTGTATCAGCCAAACTTTGCCGGCCTAACTGTACTGGCCTAACTCCAGGTTAGGATTGCGCTCACACACACTCTCTCTAACAGGGAACCAAAAAGTCACGTTCTCCCCAAATCTCATTCACAGTCACTCTTCAGCACAGCCTCAGAAGCTACTACCTCTGAATCTCTTCACCACTACTTAGCAGCAGGCACGTTTGGGTGAATGTTATATTTCTTTGAGCTTGGCAACGCTGGCATACTGTCAGCCAGAAATGAAAATTAATATCTACAAATTCACCACAAGCAGAGAAAATAGCTCTATTATGTGAAAGTGCACCACTTCATGTAAATATGATTTACTGTTTGTATAGAACTTTCCAGTGTATCTAAAATACTTAGCAGTTCTTGACTCAATTTTGTATTCAGGGGGCATGATATGGAACTAATAAGTCAAATAATGCTTAATAGGGTCTGACTGCCCAGTATAATCAGGCTCAGGAAGGAAAGAGTCCCTCCCTGTCTTGATCCTGTGTTAGCGTGACTAGTTTTGCAAGGCCCATTTGATCCATGGTCCAATGCCTGCTGTTCTAGTTCAATTTTTGCCATGTCCAGTTAAAGAAGCTCAGATAGCAAGGCTGTGAAAGAGTTGGAGAACCAATGCCAGTCAGACTGGGGCTGGCCAGAGTACATTTTTTGCACCTGGCAAAGCGATTCCACCTTCTCCTAAATTAACGTGGCACAATCCACTGAAAAATTGTCCTGTGTCAAGTTGTAGGAACCGCTGAAGAATGTTCCAGTGGATTGTGGAGGCTACATGATACATGCACATCATCACTATAGTGCAGTCATAGGGTGATAAAACATGCATGAGTAACCAGCCTAATAAAGTAGGCCTGTCCATTGAAAAGTCAGAAGCCTGCAGATTGAGGGACATGAGTCAGGGATCTAGGTTTGGATCTAGGATAACAGGCCTTAGCTCAGTGGTAGAACATGTGCCTGGTATCTCCAGGTGGAGCTGGGGAAATTCTGTCTGAAACTTTGGAGAGCCACCCCCAGCCAGTGTAGATGTTATTGATCTAGAACCCAAGGGTCTGTTTTAGTAAAAGGTCTTGTTTATGTATCTAAGTCCAGCTCTCTATCGCCTTATCAACCTGGGAGGAGAAGAATTCTGAAATCCTCTGTGAATGCAGCCTGAAAGAGCAGTCGCCGCTTTCTGTCTTCTCTCCCTTTGTACACACACACACACACAAATCCTGGCAACAGTAAGGCAAATTTGGAGTTTAGCATTACAGAGAAAAGTGAATGGAACATGTTTGTCTAGTCAATTTTATCCACTGCACTTTATCCAAAAGCTCCTTGTTGTGGGATTGGGTGAAGGTCTACATCTAACAATGCTCTGCTCGATCCTTTCTCAATTCCTTCCTTCCCGTTTTTCCCCTCCCTTCACCCCCACATGGATTCCTTTTTTGTTTTCTTATGTGATGCTGTTTTTAACATGAGAAAACCAAATTAAAAATGTTTCTGCGATAAAACACCCACCTGCACTGCTATTAAATAAATACAGAACTGATTCCCATGCATTGCAAAGTACATCTGCAGGTAAAACCTCCAAGAAGGGTGGGGTGTGATCCTTGGCATGAGAACGGGGCTTACAAGTATGCAAAGAATACTTTTCATTGGAAAGGAGTCATCTGCTCCCCATTCTGTTTATTAGGACTGTCCCTGGATCCCATTGGTTTGGCTGGGCAAAAGCAACTCATTCTGTCTTTAGCAGAAGTAATAACAACTACTTGTCCTAACAAAAACTGGTCAGGGGTGTCCTGTGCCACCTGCATCTCAAACCTCCTTTTTTGCCTGTGTGCACCTGCCTGGTGAATGAGAGGGAAGAGCAAATGAAGATGTGGGGGGGGAAGAAGAGCATGCACTTCCCCCTGTGGATAGGGAGGGGTGAGAGAGATTTCCCCACCCCTCCCTTCACTTACCAAGAGCTTGGTCCATAATGTCCCTCCTCAGTGCTGTTTCTGGTTCAAATGAGCAAGAGCAGTGAATCCTGGGTTCCCAGCATGCACCTCTCCGATTCTTTTGAGGAGGGAGGCTATATACCAACCCCAGTTAAGAGAAAGGAAGGCCAAGAAGGTTGAGTTCCAGTTTGACGGTCCCTGCCCACTTCCTGCATTGTAAGTAAGTATCAGGGATAGGGAGAGGTGACTTGGAGCCGTGGCAATCTCCCCACGTTTTTCCTTCCCCTAAAGGCAGCTGCTGTTTCTGTGGTGCTCTCCGGACTTGTTCTCAGCAAGAGGAAGAGGATTCTACTGCCCAGCAGAGGGCAGATTGGAGTGGACGGTGGCAGCAGGCAGGCTGCAAGTTGGCCACTGCTTAACGTGACTGTTTCAAGTTGCTTTATGGGCAGGCCAGCCTTGGTTGAAATGTATTGTTTTTCTTTAACCATGGATTAAGTTTGTAACCTGTAGTTGGGCTATGGCAGTAGTTCCCAAACTGTGAGTTGTGGCTCTCCAGGAGCCACAGAAACCTGCCAGGGGAGCTGTGGAATCCTCTCAAAAAACCCATCGCCCTATACAGTGTATAGTAGCCATAATGGGAAGCTGCGGCCAATGGCCCAGTAGGTTAAGGGGGCTGCCAGTCGAAAATGTTTGGGGAACCACTGGGCTCTGGGAATGAATTGGGGAAGTATCAGTGCTGGGCTGGCAGGGTTAGAAACAAGCCTGGCAGATATTTTCAGGGTAATCTCATGTTGGTCTCTTTGCAGCTTTTAGTTCCTGAGTGCCACAAGTAGGATGTGTGTTTTTGGAGCACCATGCAACATTTGCAAGGCAAGGATGGTTTCTAAAATGGGAAAGATCCACTTGCTGCCAGTAAACACGGAGATCCACAGCCCACACGTACCTGCTGCAAGCAGTTCCTGACACCGTTGTGGGATAGGAGGGCCAAGCCACACATTTCGAGTGAAGGGAACATGTCCTGAATCAGGAAAATTCAGAGTATGAGCTCCTTCATTTGAGACTGTCTCATTCCGATATGGGACAAACAAACCCTTTGTGGCTCAGGCCTGGGCGTGACTTGCTTGGTCTTGGCTTTCCCTTGGACTGCCAGCCCTGTTCTTTTCTCTCCAGTGTCTCTGGTGGTGGGGCAGAGGTGGCAATGGATTTTTTTCCTCCCCCTCCTTGCATCCTACCTCCATTGGGATACCTTGAATGGATGCAGCAATAGCATCCAACGGAAAGGTAGTTATACAGGGCTCTTGAGTGATAGCCTAATCCTAAGTAAAGCCGACATAGTAAGGCTGACATAGCAGGGCTGTATCCTAAAGCCCATTAGGAGGCGGTGGCAGCAACGTGCAGGCCAAGGGGAGGTTTCCCCCTTGCACCTGTGTAAGCCCCAGTCATCCCTATGGGCCTGCTCAGATCTGTGCCTGCTGTTGTGCAGGTGCACGTGCGCAGGAGCGGACTGAATCAGGGCCACCAAGGCTGGGGATGGGGTTCAGGATTTGGCACTATGGCTGTCCTGCGTCACAACCCCCGTCTCCACCCATGGTGCCACCCAGTTACGCCCTTGGCACGCCTCTGGAATGCCCTCGCTGAGGTCCAGTGCTAACTGCGTGCCGCCAATGCTCAACCGGCACAAGGTCAGCGCTGCTGGCGGTTGCAGCATGGCCCGAATGTTAGTGCTGCTACTTGCACCGGTCCATCGCCGTTCTGCCGACACTGATGTGCTTGACGGCATATTTGCGACAGCTTTCAGCCAGCTCAAGAGTGTATCACCAGCGCAAAGGGGCTTTCAGATTGCGCTCTGAGATTCATCAGGAATCCTGGAAAAGTAAATTTCCTGGGTTTCTTGCATCTTGGACTCCGCTGTGGCAGCATTCTAGACCTGTATGGAAATCTTTAAATCGACTGCGTGATGGGGTAGGAACATCTAAGGACAAGCTAAGGAAATGGGGTTTCCCCGTAAAAGACATGCTGTGTGAATGTGGAGAAGAACAAACCATCTCACATATGCTACGGTGCATACGGTGCCCCACTGCATGCACAATGGAAGATCTTACGTTGGCAAGGGAGAATGCTGTTGAAGTGGCTCAGTATTGGGCAAATGATATCTAGTTTTAATTTTGTATTTTATTTCTAAAAACATATTTTGATGTATGTATGAAATTATATTAATGTAGGTGCTTCTGACACGCATAAAGAAAGCATTCTAGATTTCTTGCTGGGGGAGAGAGTGTTTCCTGCCCCCCTTGCCCTGTTGCCAGTTAAGCTTGGGAGAATGGAGCAGGTAGCAGGAAGTATTTAATGGTTCATGGGGGTAGGAGGCATGAATCATCTAATCCAGCTTGCCATTTTTTCTTCCTTTGAGTGCTTGAAAGGACTCAAGGGTGTGTTTAAGCGTGCGCAAGGAAAGGTTTTTTAAAAGGGAGTGGAAGTCAAAGTGTGCCCAGGGGAGTTTGCCCATCACTGCACATTGCCTGAGGAATCTGTGTTGGTATTTCCTGACTGCTTTTTCCCCAGTGGGGTATAGCTACAGGGTCTGCTGATACGTTTGGGGCAGGGATGAGGAGAACCCTTTCCCCATGTGCTGAGTCTCGGTCAAAATCGCATACCCCAAGCTCCTGATTGTCCTGTAGGAGAGAGGGTGGGGGCAGAGGTGGAGGAAGGGTATAGCGGGGGGTGGCGAGAGCAGTGGGCACTGGCAGCGGCAAGGTGCCATTGGTTTTTGGCCTGCCCGCCCTCCCCTACGCCCGTATTGCTCCGATCCCAGGCACAGGGAGGTGTGGCTGGGCGATGCATGGGGGTGGGGCGATGTTCTGGGGGTGCGGTTACATCACCCTGCCCCGGGCGCGCTCAGGGCTCCGTGCGTCTCTGGGTGGGGGATACCAACACACCTGTCTAGGGACTGTGTGCTGGGGCCTTTGAGCTCTTTTTCAGGCACAAAATGGGCTGGGGTGTGCATCAGCAGCCCGTGTGAGTTGCAGGTACTATGAAACTTCTGGTTTGGCCAGTGTTGCTGCAAATACAGTACCTGACCTCAGGTCTTGCCTAACCAGGACAAAATTCAGGCATCCTCCCCATATATGTGGGGGATCCATTCCAGGCTCCCCTGTGGGTATGGCAACTGCTGATAAGAGCGAACTCTGTACTGTGTAGAGAGGTACTCTGTGCCCCCCCCATTACCTTCTATTTACTTTCATCAGCAAGCAGGCATGTTTCTTGTTTTTACAGAGGCTAGAACAGGAAGGCAACAAGCAGGCAGGCAAGTCTGCATGCTGGAGGACACAGCCAGACTGTTTAAAAGTAAAGAGCAGGAAGGGAGGGGAGGTGCGGAGAACTGCAGATAACTGAATTTGTGGGTACCAGATCCATAGATCCGGGGGCATGTCTGTTCTACGTGCCAGGACTTAGCTCCAGCTCAAGCCCCAGAGAAGCTGGCGCTTGAGCCTTGGGTTCAGCTCAAGAGAAGCTCTGCATATGCTCATGGGTGTTTTTCCTCTTTATGGTTCCTTCACGCGTTGGAGAGCTAAGCCACGGCACTGTAAACCGGTTCTGGCACTGGCCTCTGGCACTGGTTAAGATAGTCCTGGCATTGGTTCACTTTTTCTCTCCCACCCCAGCCCCCCTTCCCCACTGCTCAGTCATCCCATTGTCAGTGCTTGCTTTGCCCGTCTGAGCCCTGGCAGGGAAGGCGTCTCCAGCTAGCTGGAGCTGGCAGGGTGGCAGCAGCAAAGCATCACATCTCTGCCAACAGAGAACCTCTGCCAAGTCGCCCTCCTAGCTATGCCTGGTGTGGAAAGACTGTAGCGGGGATGGCAGAGGGAGGGAGTCTGCATTAGGAATATGGCCAGAGACACCCTTCTAGTATATGGAATGCAAGGGCAGGTGCTAGCTGCAAGGGAATGGCTGCCTCCTTTTTTTCTCTATTGTTTGTGATGAACCTTCCATCAGTAACAGCCCCTTCTCCTTGTCAACGCGAGCTGAATGTGCGCATGGCAACCTGGTTTTTGTGGCCTTAGCTTGTGTTTGCCAAATGTCATTCTCCCAAAGCTTCTCTTCTTCTCCTTTATGGAATTCTGCTTTGATTGACAGCAGTGTGAGAGCTGTGGACAGTGCGAGAACAAAACTGGACTTGATGTTGGGCAGGTTACAAAGGAGTTTCTCAATCAATCAATCAATCAATCAATCAATCAATCAATCAATCAATCA
>JAJKFI010000075.1:4734505-4748016 GCA_029204185.1 Lerista edwardsae
TCAATCAATCAATCAATCAATCAATCAATCAATCAATCAATCAATCAATCAATCAAAAAGTATTTATATACTGCTTTTCAACACAAAGTTCACAAAGCGGGTTACAGGCAAATAGTAATAATAAAGTTAAACGGCTCCCTGTCCCAAAAGGGCCCACAATCTAAAAAAATGCAAAACACCACCAGCAACAGCCACTAAAAAAGACACTGTGCTGGGGTGAAGAGGGACAATTACTCTCCCCTTGCTAAATATAAGAGGAACACCACATGAAAAGTGCCTCTTGCCCTGTTACCAGGGGTATCTGTGATCAGAGCTGGGAAACGCAGTGCGTTTTGCACATCGGTTCTGTGACGCTTTCCATCTGCCCTTCTGCATCTTGCTTATACCTGCCAAAATCGCCCCAGCTTAATTTTACTTTTAAAACCTTTACTTGTATATTGTGACTACAGGGGGCTCTCCATATCTGCAAGGATTTGGTTTGCGGAGTCCTGCCAAAATCCATGGATGTTCAAATACAAAGATATCATGTTGACAAAATGGGGTAAATTTGCGGGAATTGTGGGAATGGCCTAAAAAGATACATAAATCGCGTGCTGTGAAATGGCAGGGTGGGAGGTGAGCAAGGCTACAATAGGGTATGTGAATTTTTGCAAAATACATCTTTAATCCACTGGGTTAATTAAATATGGAAATGTGGAGCCTGCAGATATGCTGGGCCCATTGTATTTTACAAAATTGTAGGTGGCTTACAAAATCAAAGCATTCCATACTATTATAATTTTACTTTTACTTTTTTTTACTGAAACTACTACAAGTAATATACAGTACTACATTACAAAGTATTGTTCTTCACAGAGTAACAGCAAAGATCCAAATCTCTGCCCTGAGGAACTTCCATCCTAAAATCTGACAAGGGAAAATCAATAGAAGACGGAGGTGACGATAAATGGGGAAATATTACGCATTCAGTTTCCCTTACTTAGGCTGACCATTTCATCAGATTTTGGTAACAGAAGTGCGTAGGTATCTAATAAAATGCGTCATATCAAAAAAGAGGGGCCTTTGAGCACATGCTGAGTGTCTTTCCCTTCTCTCAAGAATAATTACAGCAGTTACCCACACCCTTAGATTTGGCAGGAAGGGCTTCCGGTGTGCAGACAGCAGGTATTCTGAGAAGGTTAAAGCCCCAAAGGTTTTTGTCCTGGAAATTGTGCTGCATCTCCTATCAGGAAAAGAGCCCAGTCAGTCTCATCAGGTAGGATGCTGAGTTCTGGTCTCGCATCATAATGCTGCTAAAGCTCAAATGAGGAGGTCTGAAGCAGCGCCCCCGTGGCGCCAGCCTGGGAGCACGGGCGGAGAGCTGCCTGTGCACCAGCTGAACTTGGCTGGCACAGGGGCGGTTCTGGGTGGGTGGCAGGCAGTGGTGAAATATAGCCAGTTCTCACCAGTTCTGCAGAACCGGTTGCTAATTTTAGGTTGGGAGAGGGAAGAAAGGCAGCGGCTGCCCTGAAGGACATAGAACCGGTTGTTAATTTATTTGAATCCCACCACTGGTGGGAGGGTGGACTTAGGGGGGCGGGTGCCGGCCGGGGAGGGGCTGGAATGTGGCCGCATCCAAGGCCTCATCCCCAGACTGGGCAGTCCTGATTCGGTCCACACTGTCTCCTTGGTTCTGCGCCTGCGATTTCGCCGGCACAAATCCAAGGAGCACATTGGGGACGCTCCAGCCGCCCTGTAAGCTGCAATGGATGCAATGCAGGCCCACCAGCCTGCCTGATCCAGCACACTTGAGGATTGGGCTGCCCGGCTGCGCTCCTAGGCAGCTCATTCCTGGGAGTAAGCCCCATTTAACACAGTGGGATTTACTTCTGAGTAGCTAAGCCTGGGCTTGTGCTATTAAACTGTTAGGCATGGCAGTCAGCCAGCACGGAGGTGATGCCATGTTGATTATGCCAGGCTCCTTGTACTATTTCTGGTCCTTTCAAACTGCCAGTCACAGTGGCTGAAGCTGCATATTGCTGTTCCCTTCTATCAATCAAAATCAATCACTGGTATTTATATACCGCTTTTCAACATAAAGTTCACAAAGCGGTTTACAGGCAAATAATAACATTAAAGTTAAATGGCTCCCTGTCCCAAAAGGGCTCACAATCTAGAAGAATGGAGAACACCACCAGCAACAGCCACGAGAAAGACACTGTGCTGGGGTGAAGAGGGACAATTGCTCTCCCCCTGCTAAATATTAGAGAACACCACTTGAAAAAAGTGCCTCTTACCCAGTTAGCAGGACTTCAGAGGACTACAGAGCCACAGTGCACAATGTCTTGGGTAGTTTACGGTGTCTTAGGTAGTTAGCCCTGAACTTCCAATACTTGGGGTTCCTGGTTCTCCTGAAAGTATCATTCAACACTGAATTCCAAAAGCAAAGGTTCTACTGCTTGTTTCAGTTAAAAAATTCATTTTCTGAAATGTTGCCAGACTCTGAACTTGTGTAAAAATTCATTTCAGCTGTAATGTGCTGAAATGGCATGTCAGCTTTTTGAGCCTTACTCCAGGCAGACTGTCAGGCCAAGACTGCAGCTGCGTTCTTGTCTACAGCATTCTGAGTTAAAACCATAGGAATAATTAAAACAGTTTTCATTTTTCCCCCCTACAGCTTTTTAAAACAAGCCTACAAATGTCCCAGTGCTCAAAGATCTACTCCCAATATCCCAGACTGCCTGGGACTCAGCAGCTATGACTGCCTACTATTTCACTTGAAAATCAAGATAGATATCTAGAATATATCTTGTTTATAGCAAACAAGCAGCAAAACCAAAATAATACATAAAGCTAAGGGAACATAAATTTCAAAAATGAAGAGGGAAAGCAATTCCCTCTACTCTTATGGGTGATCTTCATGTTCAAAAGAATCATGTATCAGAGTTGGGAAGGGATAGTATTTCATCGGAGGAGCACCTGCCTTGCAGCCAGAAGATTCAGTCTGTGGCATCTTCAGGCAGGCCTGGGAGTATCCCTTCTCTGTGTGACACCCCAGCGAGCCAATGCCTGTCAGTCCAGACAATACCAAGCTTTGCTGGACTGACTCAGTAACTGGCCCCTCGGGTAAATGGCCTCCTAAGGGTAGTATCGACTTAGATTACAGGCAGGGGCTTGAAAGCTCCCTGCATCTGGAAAACTAGCACGTCAAGATTCTGTTACGTTCTATTTGCGGGAAATTTTAATGCAATAGATTTTTTAGTTGTGATTGCCGGCATGCTTGTTCAGCTCCCATTTTGATTCCGCGGTGGGAGAGCTTTGCAGTGCAAATGTGTCGATCAGTTCACATTTGTTGTGTTGTTTGCCCTTTTGGGAAATGTCCGTGCTGCACCTCTTCCTGTATTCTGCTCTTTTGTTGACTGCATGTGCCACAATGGTCTTGGCGCAAGTCATATTGGCCTTGCACTCTAGTGGAGGCTAAAACCTGCTGCCAGTATGTACTGGACGATCAGGTGCACTGAAGCAGAAGTAGCTGGGCTTATGAGGAGGTCATTGTTCTGGTACCTCTTTTTGCAATTCCTTCACCTCTGTGTGCTCTCCTCAACAAGCTGGTATGTTCCAGTTTGTAGATAATTTGGCTCTGTGTTAAAACCTCTACAGTGGGCTCCAGGGACTAACTGTAACCCTGTAGACCTGTGGGTCAGGGCCCACTTGGTGGGTTGTGACCTGATTTCTGGTGGGTCACAGAATGAGCCTCCAATGAAAACACTGGTGATGGAAAGATCAGATAACTAATTGTCCCAAATCCTGAGGCTATTCAAAAATCAGATAGCTGCTAACTGCCCCGAAGTTTGCAAGGAGCTGAGCTACTGCAGTTTGCAAGCTTGTGTAAATATAGGGAGATAAATGTTTCAGTATTTTAATCTGGTGAGGTTTTTTTCCCCCAAGTCCATCAATGACCAGGTAGTGAGGGCAGATTAAGGCTGGATCACATTACTAAGCACCTCAAGGCTTGACGTATTCATTAGAGCTTCCTCATTATGAGAAATGGATTGAATTTGGATTAAAAATTTTTTTGCCAATAAATAAGAATAATTATTCCTTGTAAATAAATAAAAATATTTCTTGAAAATAAATAAAAATATTTCTTTCTATAACACCTTTTTTTTAAAAGTCTCATAAAGCTAGGTGAGTCCTGCTAGAGTGTCATTTAAAAAAATGGGTCCCAGTTCTATAAAAGTTTGGGAACCACTGCTATAGACTAATCTTAGTCATTGTCCTAATCCTTGTGCAGCTTGGGTTCCTTGTCGTTAAAATGGGGCTGTTTACTGTCGGCAGAATACCACATAGTCATGCCGCACAACACAGGACTGTAAGGCATTTTGCAAAACAAAAACTTGCCGTATCAATGATGCAAGGTACAAATGTTAGATCTTTTTTCTTTGCTACCCTAGGAAACTCTGAGCAAACGGCAAAGCGTTCATAACAGCACATGTCCCCCTGCCTTCCCATTCACTTTCATCTTTTTTTGTCCTCCAGCCCTGGATAAAAGTGAATGCTGCAGGCTTCTGAGCAAGCTTTGATGAATCTCCGGGCTTTGGGTTCGTATATGTGTGTGCGTGAGTGTATCTTCATGATGATGCATCCAACAAAGTAGGCTCTTGCCTATGGAAGCTTGTTATACCAATAAGCCTCTATAGTTCTGTGGCAGCTCTCCTATAGAGTCAGTGACAGAGGGCACGAGTGGTTGTCAGCATCCAGAAATTCCCCACAACCGCTTGCTTCAAAGAGGGTGTTTTATTGGAAGAGTTTTGACGAGGAAGGACTGAGATCCATACACTGTAAGCTGAGAGTTTCTGCCAAGGCAGGGGGGTATTTTAATGAGCATTGGTCGCTTGGATGCCAGAGAAAGCCCCAGCATCCTCAGCTGTGTAATTAATTTATCAGAGATGCAGACGTGTCAGGTCTGGTGTAAAACATTTTCCGTACAGCCGCCCTTTCCTGTTTTGAGATGGTGAATTCCAAGCTTACAGTGAGGCTGAGAGTTTAGGGTGCCACGTGGCCCCCTGTGTAAGGAGAATGCTAATTGGTTGTGTCAGATTGAGGAACAAATAGCTGACCTCTTCTCTCTTGCGTATAAAATATCACGCAAAAGCCTTCCCTGTTCTTGCATGTAGTAACAAAGGCATGCATGACCTGCAAAGCTGCTTTTTGAACGAATGAGTCCTGGCTCTCACCATCCCACCCCATCACCCTTGTTTTCGAAGGGCAAAGCAATCCCAGGACTCTACTCTCAAAAAACAAAAACCGGGCTGCTGCTGGGCCTTAGGCAGCCAAGGTCATGGAGACAGGTGCAGAGGTTCTGCCCGGAATGAACTGGAGCCTTAGAGTGCTGCTGGGTCAGATCTGTGGGACAGCCGAGACTGAAGGAGACGGGAATTGGAAAAATGATTGACGGGGACAGTTACTGCATAGACCCAGAATCCAGCAAAGTTGAGGTCAGGAGCTATGAAAGCTATGAAAGGGAAGGCTGAGAAAGCAAGGAATACAGTACAGTCGGAGAGCACAGAGCTTGGGATTGGTTAGTCAGGGAAGGATTTGGGTTTGACCTGGAAGTGGTTAACACAACCATATAACACCCAAATGGACCCAATGTCTGAAGAAGTATTATATGTCACTTGACTGTATCCCACCTTCTTCGGTGAACTCTTATCGGGCTCTAGCTTCTGCTTTGGCCCTCAGAGCCAGTATTTTGAATTAAATGCATCCTGACACAGCCTAGAGCTGTTAGTTGCCTGCCAGAGCCAAGCTCTATCCTGCCTGTTTCACGTACATTCCTTCCTGTCTTGTGGACTATCGACCACTTTTAGCCCTTCGCTCTGCATCCTCCCTGTAGTGATCTGCTCCAGCTTGCAGGTGATAATCTTAAGGCTGTAGAAACTCACCAGAGGCCTCTGTCTGGTGGGAATGGAGGTCCCTCGAGGACTGAAGCATATCTAGGGAAATGCAAAGCAACTTGACAGCAAGAGGGATGCCTGTAGTTCCCAGGTTGCTGTTCCCTTTTGTGGACTCACCTCCTGTGGCTTTGATTTCTCAGTATCGAAACAGTGATTGCAGAGACAGCCCAGGCCACCTGCCCTTTGGTCCCGAACCTCCTCACCAGCTCATGTGCCCTTGGTGATGGGCTCACAGCTCAGGTAGCAAAACCTTCTTGCTTTTCAGCTGTCTTCCTGCTCAAATACTGTTGTTTGCAAAGTAAGGAAAGAGGCTGTGAATTCCGCGGTGTCAACAAATCCCTCCTCCCTAGAGAGACTGCATGCTTTGCCTAGCTGCATGACAAATGTAAACTCGCTCGAAGCTAGTTCAGCTGTTGTGATTGTTCCTCAGGGAAACCTGGAAATTGTGCAGTGAGGGGTCTCTGAACCTCTTCTGGTGAGTGATCACTGCCTGCCTTGTCTCCATCCTGAGACACGTAAGATAATGATGGAGTTCTACCACTGTGATGTGTGAAGATGGTTTTATCATGCTTATATGGGCATGCCCAGGTATCTGCTGGGGTTCTGTTCCAGACTCCCCCATGGATACCTGAAACCATAGATACTGGGGAAACCTTTTTAAAGATAAGGAAACGTCAGAGGTTTTGCTGCAACAAGGTAAAAAAAGAGATTTGTTTAATGTTCTCCTATTTTTTAATAGGTGTTCCAGTATCCATGGTATCCGTGGATAACTGAAACAGTGGATAGTGGGGAACGCCTGTATAGTATACCGCTTTCATTCAGATGAGAGGATTTGAAATAAACAAATGGAGGAGCCAGAAAGGAGTGGCTTCTAAAGAGAGCATAACTCCTCCTCTCTTTTATTTTTTGAACCATATTTATTTTTTTCAAAGTACTGTGGCCTTCTTCACCCTTGGTTTGTCCTCTGGATTATCTGTTAAACTTAAAAGGCTCCATAACAAAATAAGAGAGAAGCCCTGCTTGATCAGGCTAAGGCCCGTCTTGTCCAGCTTCCAATATCTCCTAGTGGCCCACCAGATGCCTCAGGAAGCACACAAGACAAGGTTCTTGCATTCTGTTGCCCCTCCCTTGCACCTGGCATTCTGAGATAGCCTACTTCTAAAACCAGGAGGTTGCACATGCCCATCGTGGCTTATGACGTGACAGATTTTTCCTTCATAAATCTATCCAATCCCTTTTTAAAGGCAGCTAGGCCAGGGGCCATAACCACACCCTGTGGCAAGGAGTTCCACAGATGAATTCCGTGCAGAGTAAAGAAGTATTTTCTTTCTTTCTTTTCTGACCTGGCAACAACTGAATCAATCAGCACCAGGAGAATGTCACACTATGACTGGATTTTAAAGGAACTACCCTAGTCCTGGAGATGGTATTCCCTTGCAGCAATCCACTTAGCCATCAACCCAAGCTGGCAAGCACCACTTCTTTATTTATTGGATTTATACCCAGCCTTCCTTAGCACAAAACAGCTAGTGATAAGATTGTCAAAATCATGCTTGCAAAAATGCTATTCAAACTCATTTTGAAATCATCAAAGCACATTAGATGCAGCAGTTAAAAGCCGTATAAAAAGTCAATGAGCAGATAGAGCCATATTAAAAGACTTCATAGAAGAGCAAAGCCTTCAATCTCCATTTAGAAAATGGGCAGAGGACCTTCCCTAGGGAGTGCATTCCACAATTGTGCTAGCTGTGGTGTGGTGTGATATTGGCAAGCCTATTCAGCTGTTGTTTTGCCTTGGCGAACCACAGCCTCTAGAGCAGTGGTTCCCAAACTGTGAGTCGGGACCCACCAGTGAGTCATGAGCCAATTTCAGGTGGGTCACGAAGCACCTAGAGCAGCCATATTGAAAATATGGGAAGATGGGATGTTGAAGATGGGCTGTGTGGTTATTTTGCTTGTATCAGGGTTGTAAATAGGCTTTTTTCCCCTTTCTGATTCATTTAGCTATTGGAAAAGGGCAGAGAAATAATCCAACCTATTTCTGCATTCTCAGGAAAGTAGCAGGCTCAGGTGTCACAATGGCAGCACTTCCAGCCATAGCATCCCTTCTGGTGAGTTCCTGGACTGATCGTCATTCTAAAAAGTGGGTCCCAGTGCTAATAAGTTTCAGAACCACTGCTCCAGAGACTGGAATGCAGAACAGTACAGATGGAAAATAAAATCAGGCAGTCTGTAAACCATAATTTGGGTTCTAAAACTATGGTGAGCCGAAACCATGGTTTTATATGACGCATGGATTATTTGACTGCAGCTGTAGCAGAAGGATTCATGAGGTTGAGTTTTAGTTGGTGGGGCTGCAAAAAGCAGTCCGTTTAAAAGATTATTTTTGTCCCAGCGGGTTAAATTAAAAAATAAATGTGGCTTTCTAACAATTGCCCTTGTTAAATAGTTTAAGTTGCCTTACATTTCTGTGTCTCAAAAGGTGCACAGAGGTTTTGGTAGAATGAGCGCTTATTTACATTTATTTAATCAAAAACAGATTATCAACAGCACTTTATCTTGCATCCCTAGTGATAACAGTTTTGAAGTGTTGCGTTAGCTAGGTCTCTTAGTAGGTGGATGCATAGTTTTATTTTTGGCTGTTTAATTGATCGAATGAAGCTGCTTCACTTACACTGTCATATTGCTTAGCCTAATTGTTATGTCTTGATAGTAAAGGTTTTGAGCCTGTTTAGCCAGCATGACTACTAGTCAAAACATACACAGGCAAATGCTGGGGAAGTGGAAATCTGGAATAGGACTGGGCTGCTCCCATGAAAGTGTTCTCAGCAAATGCACCGAACTACGTTCACAATGTTGTTTGGTGGAAGTCACAATAGCTCATGGATTCAGCCCAAGGGGTTCAAGTCCCTGTGCAGTTTGACACTTCCTGTTTCCAATCTGAGCATGATCCAATTCTTGGATGGCAGCCATTAATGGGCAAATAGGTCCTTGCTCTGTAGACATGTAAGGATCTACCTATTTCTCCATGGCTTTCAGATCAGTTCAAGTTGTGAAAGCTGTACGCGATTGTGGCTTTTTCTAAGCTTTTTCTAATCTAGCCAAATACAGATTCCGGCCATCTACCCTCCTCATATGCAGTAATTGAACCTAACCTTACAACAGGTGTTGTGGGTCAGCTAAAGCCCAGCTCGAGCTTGAGGAAAGAGATTGTGTGTTGCGTCTTGGAAAAGCAAAGAGGGGGTAAAGCAGAGCAATCTTTTGTCATCTTAAACATTACTTTATGTGCATGAACTTGTTGTTATTGCAAGTGTTTAATCAGCATAATGCTTTCTTGGTGCAGTGCTTGGTGGCTAATGAAGTCTCCATTCTCTCCCCTGTTCCTTGTGAGGGGAGCTTGTAATGTTGCACAGGAGGAGAGAGAGAGAGAGAGAGAGAGAGAGAGAGAGAGAGACTCAGTCTGTCATCAGCAAAAATGTAATTGGCTTGGAGTAACTTGTTGGGTCAGTACTTAGAGCTGATTTATTTTTAGCATAAATTGATGGGAGATTTGGGATTAGGGAGCTGAGCATAATCGGGAGCAAAACTGACAAGAAAAATGATCATCCAGGATTTTTTTGCAGGGCAGCTTTCTACTGCTCTGAAGCCACAAATCTTCTTTCTCAATTTGGGATGAACAATGTTAAAGCAGGGAAATGAGTGTTAACGCCATTACATGCTTTTCATTTGCTCTTGCCGTTTTTTGAGAGCTTCTCACTATTTATTTGGGATGAAAAGTAAAGAGCAGAGGGGAAGTATGAAATGTTTAGGATGGGTGATACATATTGACTGAGTGGAATTAGTACTGGCATTTCAAAAATAAGTTCCATAATCCAAAGTAGAAAAATGTAGCAATAAACTCTACTTGCTGTCTGCATAAAAATTAGAGAAGTCTTTAAAAAGAATATAAGTAATATAAACAAATGCCAATAGTGCAATTTGAATGGTACGTGCTTTGCATTGATTGGTGCTTCTCGGTTTCTCTTAAATTGTGTTTACGTTTGTTGATTCCTTTCTATTACAAGAAGGAGCAAGCTCTCTGTCTTTGCTGTCTTGCGATTACAATACATACACACACAATACACACACACACACACACACACACAATCCTGCTTGACGACGCACACACACAGACATGCGTGTGTGCATACAAATAGTGCAAGATCTCTGTCAGTAAGGGTAGTATCAGGGTAGGGAGTAGGGTTTCCTCCCATAAGAATGAATAGCTGCCATTCATTTTTATAAATGTAAGGAAAAGCATGCACCCAGGGACATTGAGATAGGGGATGGGGCAAACCTGCCTGTGGGAATCCTAATAGCTTGGTGTAAGAAGCAAGTTTTGCCCTTTCTCAGAGTGTCCCACTTGTTAGCACCAGGTTCCTGAGGATCCTGGAGAAAATTCCTACACCAGGCTCCCCATGGCACTCCTGTCTTTGACACACTGGGCAGTAGCACTGCTTTAGGGTCTGCCTTGGCAGATGGATGGGTAGGGGCTTTTGGCCCAGGTCCATCTTGTTTGACCCTGGATGCTGCTACAGTCCCAAGTTGCAGTTCATTTATTTATTTTAAAAGTTCTGACCCCCCCCCCTTCTTACCATATTCAGGGTGGTTTAAAATGATCAGCCTTAAGAAGAAAAATAACAAGGCAAGAATTAAAACAGGCTAATTGGCAGGAGTAGTAATCACTAAAACATTTAATGGAAAATTAAGGAGAGGAAAAAACATCCAAATGCCAGAGCAGTGTAACGTGCTTGCAAAATCCTGCCAAAATAGGCAGACCATTAACTAGCATGGAAATTCAAACAGAATGGCCATCCACTGCCCTTCATGTAGAGGCAAGGCAGGGAGCTACTGTAGGGAGTGCCCTCTTGCGAGGGTACCAACTGTGCTGCAAAAGATGACAGTACCATCAAGTGGGCCTCCAAGGAATCTTGCAGGACAGGCAGACTCCAGTGGGGTCTAAGGAGAGGCAGTCCTTGAGGTGCTTTGGTCATATGCTAGCCTATAGGGATCTTTTAAGATACTAACCATCAACATCTAACTGCATGTTGTGCCAGTTGATGTTTCCAAAAGGCCTTTGTGGGTGTCCCCATGTGGAGCGCATGGCAATAAGTAACTAAAGCTTGGGTAACTGTAACTAGGTCCGCTTGAGACAAAACAGGTACAGCTGGCTCACCAGCTGGGCAAAAGCAGTCTGGCCAAGGCCATCTAGGAGCACAAATCCAGATCCAAGACTTTGCCCAGGCTGCATGCCTCATCCTTCGGAGGAAATGTAGCCCCATAGAACTAATGAGAACCATAGCAAGCTGAGCCGGATCAAGCTACATAACCCCGTGATTCCTCTTCCTGAGGATCCTGTAGTGTGATAAGAGTGCTGGAAACTGGCTTTTAGATATATGTGGATGAGGACAATGAAGAAAATTACGAATTAGAGTTGGAAGATCCAGTCTCAAGTGGGAAAGGAGATTTGTCTTGAATTGAGCACCACTTGCTCAAAATGAGAGCGTTAGCAGATCTGCACCAACTGACACCAGATGGAAGCTGTTCCCTTTCTAGACCTTCTCCAAATCCTGGACTTAAGAGAGGCTCCTGCAAATGCTGCCAGGACTCCTCCCTGCTCCAAATAACTTAGTTAAGAAACACTCTAGGAAAAGCAAAGAAGGAAACCAATCCCCTTAATTATTGATCAGCTGCTAAATTTCCAGATCAATGCTGCACTGAGCTTGATAGCAGATTAGGCCAAGAGGGCTCCATATGTTACCCACTAGCTTGTAGTACATCGTGCACAATCTTTAATTTGCAGTCACTCTTCAGGTTTTCCAAGAAGAGCAGCTTTATTGGCCCTTGGGGAGATATGCAGTTCCTGGCTCTCTTATTCACTAATAAAGGGGAAAAGAGTTCAAAAAAAAGCTCCGCTTTACTGACTATAGCAAAGACTTCAACCATAAGCTCACTTCATAGTGGCAAATCTGAGTTTCTGACTTTATGTTACCTGCAAATTGGTCCCTTCTCACTCAATTTAATTTATGTGCACTGCAAGAATTCTGCTTTGTGTGTGTGTGCGCCTGCACACGCACCCACACAAGTGCCTTCAAAATCAACTGAAAAGAGACCACCTGATAAAGTGTGCTTTTCCCTATTGGGCTCCTGCTGGTTGATCTTGAACTAGTGTGCACATGGTTCTTGTCCTCTTGGATGATGATGATGAGAGGATCTTTTCTTTCGTGTGCCTTTCTCTGGGAGCATTGGGAACTGCTAGAACTACACAAGGAACGTTGGGTGGCATGGAGTTGCGTCTCACATTGACTTCCTTCTCTGGAGAGATTTTTCCTATCCAGAGCCTAAGTGATTGCTACAAAGAGAGGGAAAAAATAAAGTACAGACTGAACACCTGTAAGAATTGGGGCAGCCCAATCCTGAGCCCAGGCAGTGCTGCTTGCTTGCTGTTGCAGATGTGTTGTAAATCATGTTGCCACAGCCACCTGCATATGAGCAGCACTGCTGGGGAGGGTTGTGCCGCTTGGTGTTGGCCTTTCCTGCTGACGGCAGCAGCAGCGGGAATTGTGGACGATAAACTCTGTGCCGGGAGATATTTTCTGGGTGTGGGGAAAGGCATGGGCAAAACTGGGCCGGGGGAGGGTGGAAAAGGACAGGGGGTGGGGACAGCAGCAGAGGCTGCCACCGGATTCTAACCCCCTCCCACCTTGGAACCCAACACAAGAATCCTCAACTCTGCAAAGAGCAAACACAGATCTGAGTACCCATAGGGGCTGTAGGGGTGCTAGATGGGGTAAAGGAGCCAATGTTCCCTTACCCTGAGGATGCTTCTCCTGCCCTGCAGGATACATTGGCAGTGATGCTGTTCTACAGGGCAGGTGAACAGCATATGATTGTGCCCTAAATTGGCCACAATTCCCTGTCGCTGCAGACAGGTGTCACTCTGTCCCTTGGCATCTCTGTGGTAGAAATCCAATAAACCAGTGGTTCTCAAACATTTTAGACTGGGACCCACTTGAGACTGGGTCTCATATTGGGACCCACCTGAAGTGATGTCATAGCCAGAAGTGGCATCATCGAGCAGGAAGTGCTATCAGTATGACGTAATCAAATGACATTCCTAGAATGCAAACTGGCATTCTGGGACTGAAGCAATTACACAACCATGAAATATCTCTGACGGAGAGCAAGATTAGAGCAAAATATTATGTCAAAGCACCGAACTGAAAATAACATATAAGCAAAACCTCACTTGAAAATTCAAACTGTTAATTCTCACAAAAGGAACATAGCAAGGTCTGCAGCTTCCAAGATGGCTGCTCCCAGCTTTCCGCAACCCATCTGACATCAGGTCACGACCCACCAAGTGGGTCCTGCCCCACAGTTTGAATAACACTAACTTTGCGTTGGAAGCTAAAATGGAAAAATCAGTCTAGTTTTGATTGGACATGTCAATGAAGACTGTGATGTGTGCATCTCTCTCTCTCTCTCTCTCTCTCTCTCTCTCTCTCTCTCTCTCTCTCTCTCTCTCTCTCTCTC
>JAJKFI010000075.1:4748026-4785748 GCA_029204185.1 Lerista edwardsae
CTCTCTCTCTCTCTCTCTCTCTCTCTCTCTCTCTCTCTCTCTCTCTCGCTGCTGTTAGAGGACAAGGAAATAATTCTTCCACGTTATGCAGGACTAATCCAAGAGATTTTGGTGCTTGAGGTGGAAAATCGCAGTGTTTACAAATGGCCCTTTACAAATGGTCATGGAGCACCATCTCATGTGTGAGCATTGGGGTGGGAGTCCTCAGTCCCCCAGTAGGTCATTCCAAATGTCATGATTGATCAGCTGCTGGCAATCTGTTCCACCCAGAGAGCTGGCTAATGCCCAAGACAGCGAAGTGTATACAGCAAGACACTTTCCAGATTGCAGAAGCATCAGTTGTTGTGTATGCAGTGATCTGAAAATCTCATTTTATGCACATTGGGAAAATGGGTCCAAATGTGAGCACAAGAGTAAAATCAAGCCTGGTGTGTGCAGTCTGCTGAACCTTGTTAAATTGTGTCTGACTACAGCTCAGGGTGATAGAAGACCCATTAAGTCAACACTTCTTGAAATACCATCAGTCAGCTAGGGATGTTTCTAGCACTTTAACAAATATGAGCACATGTGCAAACAGGGCTAATATTGGCAGGGTGCTGTTGCAGCAAGAATGTTCTTAGTATTTACATGAAATATAGTGAAACCCAGTGGAAAAATAAGATTTTAATCCTTCCTTGTAGAAAACAATACAGTCTATAAGAAATTGCAATAGTGGTTCTTCCAATATGATGTACAGAACAAACGTAAAATATGGTGTTCTATTTTGGTCAACAGTTTATAAGGGTGCCAACTTTTCCTTTGTGCTTAGCCTAGTTAAACAAGAAGATAAGGTTTCTCTTGAGAAAAGATTTCTTATATCTTTATGTAAGATATAAGGACCAGGATATCCTTTAAGTAATTTTTGTAGTTTTGGATTTTACTGCCTTTGGTGGCATATTTGCTCAGCTACCTTCGGGAGGCCCTCACAAGAAGGCAGTGGACATGACTGTTGGTCCCAAGGTCATTTGGTAAGCCAGCCTGTTTGGCAAGATGTATTTGAGCTGTAAAACCTTAAGCAAAACTTAGCTGTGGAAATAGCCTGTTCAGCAGGAACTGTTCATGCTGGCTCTTAAATATTAATAAGACAGCCCAAGGAGAAAGGGTGTGTGTGTGTGTGTGCGCGCGCGTGCGTGCGTGCGTGCGTGCACGTGCATGACTGTGTGACACCTGCATTTTTAACACCAATGAGAGGAAGCATTAAACTCTCCCTATCTTGAATTTCTGTGCTCAGGTTTCCTGAGCTTCAAGATGTTACCAGTAGCATTCTAAAGGCCATGAAGGGGAAATTGTTCCTGAATTCGAATGCATGGTTTCTTTTGCAGTCCCTGTGAGCTCCTACTTGCCATTGGCTAAGCAGCTGTGATATTGTGGCACGTTTGTGAGCACATTTACTCTCAAGGAGCAAGAATCAGTCACAGAATATAAAAAACTAAGTGCAATGACTGTGAGGGTAAGGGGGAAAACACAACCTTAAGAGTAACTTCATGGGTATTTATTAAGACAGGTGGAGCTAGAAGAGTAAAGAGGTATAGATGGGAAATTGGGCAGTCTTTTGTTTTCTAAAAAAGATAATAAGGGCCAGAGGAACTCGTGGGATATCTTCCTAGGCCAGGATGGAACTTTTCTTCCATCTTCCTTCTTCTTTCAACCATCTTCCTTCCCAACTTTTTCGACTGGTGGCTCCCTTGATCAACTGGTCCATTGTGATCCCCATTGGTGCTACAATCCTGTACGTTATATAGAGTGGTGAGTTTTTCGTGAAGATTCCATGGCTCCCTTGGCTGATTTCCGCAGCTCCCCACGGAGCCAAGGCTCATAGGCTGTCCTTTCTCCAGTGGGGTCTCCTTGCCAGGCTCAGCAATGGTGGATGGGAAGCTCAGGTCAGGCAGGTCAAATAATGACCATTTCCTGAGGGGAGAGGCTCCCTCCATTATCCCAGTCTGGCCTCGCCTCTGATACAGAGCAGCAAGACATCAGGGTAAGGTCATAAGAACATAAGAAGATCCCTGCTTCTTATCAGACCAAAGGCCCATCTAGTCCAGCTGCCTGCATCTGGGCTTAGCTGTGTCCCATCTATTCAAACCCTTGACTTTATGGGGTAAGGAATTCAACGCAAGTTGCACGTTTAAAAATGCACTTAAAGTATGCAGTCAATGGTATTGTTATGCATTTATTGATTTAAATAGCACTTACATATGTGGCAGACTGAGCCGAAAGATCATCCTTCTTCTTTAATAATGGTCACCGCCAATGTAACAGATGTTACGAAAGGAAAAATGTAGTGGGTATTGGACATTTTGGCTGTAGTTGCATTGCTTTGCGAGTACTTAGCATGTAACTTTAATAAATCCTGACTGCTTTGCTCAGGCCCAGATTCGTTAAAAAGAAAAAATATTTCAGCTATAAAAAGCAACAAATAGGCTTTAAAAGTTTATAGCCTCCCTAATATTTAAGCATTAAAAGTTTGTGTTCTCAGTCTCTTGGGTGGGCTCCAAAGGGAGGGGGAGAGCATATGAATACCTGAAATTGCCTTTTATCAAATCATTGGTCCATCTTGGCTGATACTGTCTGCACCAGCCATTCCCACCCACCTCCTTTTTTGCTCTTCTCAGGAGTTTTGCTCTGGTTACAGCCCCCCACTCGACAGTCGAACAAAGATACAACACAAACTGATAAACATCAAATCATTTATTATTTTTGGTTTTCAGGCCGTGGCCCCCTTCAAATGATCCAGGGCCCCCCTTGGGGCAATATGGCTCTCATTGAGAGTGGCTGGTCTAGTTAAATAGCAGAGATTAAGAGCGCAATCCTAACCTGGAGTTAGGCTGGCACAGTTAGACCAGCAAAGTTTGGCCAGCACAAGGGCCACCTTAAAGCACGTTTGGACCACTCTCAGAGTCAGGGAGGATGGTGCACCTCTGTGTGCTGGCCTCTTGTGACTCAGAGAGTTGCCCGAACATACTTTATGGTGGCCCTTGTGCTGGCCAAACTGTGCTGGTCTAACTGTGCCAGCCTAACTCCAGGTTAGGATTGCACCCTAAGAGGGTTTCCTTCCCCGCTCCAATGGGAGATGCCAAGAATTGTATGTGGAATCTTCAGAATTCTAGGCAGGTGAGCTACTGCAGTTACCTTGTGGCTCGGAAGCAACAAAATCCCTTCAGAGGGTTTGCATCCCCTTTCGAGATGGCCGGGCTGTATAATACCGTACAGTGGAGAATGTCCAGCAATGAGGATTTCATAGTTGGGGCTCATATGTTCTCCTGCCTGACTGAAGCACTATATAAAAGAGAGAGGTGACATCACAGTGTGGAATATCTCTTATCTCTTGCAGCTTTTGAAAACAATTTCCTTTGTTTTCCTCTGAATTGAATCTGTGGCAAACCGTTTATCATGCTTTGATTAAACTGTGGTTAGGCAGCCTAGATAAAAATGTTTTGTGGGTCAGATCCAGCTTACAGGCTAATGGTTGGCCACCCAGGATCCAAATATTTCTAGTAGAGCAACAGAATTAACAGGTGCAGGAGGCACATTTGTTGAAGAAGTGAACTGTGTGAATTTTTGTGGGATGTTGTGCCCTCCCCTGCAGATTTGGAAAACCAAAGTCTTGAATTATAATCATTTCTATCCCTTCATGATAAATTTGTTGAAATTTGTTGAAATTTGTTGGAACCGTTGTTCGTTCCTTCCGTGCATTTGCCTCTTGCATGTGCCAATTTGGTTGCTGTTCCTTGAATTGTGGTGCTGCCGTTTTGCTTTGCAAGGTTTACACAGCTGAAATTGAGCTAATTTGGCCTTGGGAATTGCTACATTGGATAAACCTCAATCTGGCTCAGCATTCCATTGTGGCCATCTTGATAAGAAAGGGAAGTTCACAAAACACAAGTTGGTGATATCTACCCTCTGTTAGCTGCAATGGTTTGTAAAAATAGAAAAGCAAAAATGGAAGGTGACTCTTCTTTTGTTTTTAGCAGCATCACAATAGATATACATTTCATGCCAGCACCTGAACTTCTTATACATTGTTTCCTTTAGGAACCATCACAACACCCTGTCTGGTGAAGAGTTCCATAAATTCTCAGTGTATTTTGAAATTTTTAACTCTGTGCTGATCAGCTTTTCCATGGATAGTTGTGAAAGTGCAAACCCTAACCTGCTTATGTGCTAACACGGTTGGCTTTTTAAGTATACAGAAAGTCAGACACAGACTGCTGCTTTTGGTTTATTGAAGACTGATGCTTTGCTGGGTGCTTATGATGCACTGGAAGTCATGATTTGGTACCTGAGATGGTTAGATAGTGTCATCGAAGCAATGAACATGAAATTGGGCTAACTCCGGTAGCTAGCCTGGCATGCTGTGGTCCATGGGGTTGCGAAGAGTCAGACGTGACTTAACGACTGAACAACAACATAATCCTCAAGGCCCTGATTCAGGGCACAATCCTAAGGGGAATTAGGCCGACATAAGCTAAGCCAGCAAAGTTTGGCCAGCACGAGGGATACCATAAAATACGTTTGGACCACTCCCGGAGTCAGAGAGGCCGGCACACAGATGTGAGCCATCCTCCCTGACTCCGAGAGTAGTCCAAACATGCTTTATGGTGGCCCTTGTGCTGGCCAAACTTTGCTGGCTTAGTTTATGCCGGCCTAACTCCAGTTTAGGATTGCGTTCTCAGACAACTGTTTGCGTGGCAGGCCAGTGCATAGGTTTTGCATGAAGAAAGTTCCAGGTTCACTCCAGGGTATCTTCAGTTAAAAGGTTCATGTGTAGCAGGAATGGGAAGGAAGCTACCTAAGACATTGGACATGGCTGCCAATCAGAAGAGACAGTAAAGGGCTGTTGCAGTGTAAGTTTCAGTTAAATACGTGTTATGTGTTGTCTGTTTCAGTGTAAGGTTGCTTCCTATGTTGAAGTTCTGCTACTCCACAAGTTTTTCCCTTCGCTTCATTTCCCCAGCAGCATTTTTTCATAGCAGTATTACGATTATGCTGCAAAATACTCACGCTGGTGTTGTGGAACAGCCCACGCTTTCAAGATCCTTCCCACTTCTGCTGGAGCCCAGCCAATACCTCCTCCCTCCCTTGCTCCCTCCGTTTTGTATTTATATATTTGGTTTGTCTCTCCAGCATGTAATACTTTACATTTGTCTCTGCTGAATTTCATTTTACCGTTTTGCAGTCTAGAGTGCCGATTTATCAAGGTCGGTTTTATCAAGGCAATTGCACAGACTCCGTATGAAATTTCTTTGCCTCTCTGTTGGGAGGGAGGGGAAGGAGAGAGAGCAATGACGGCGTAGGTGATTGGAAAGCCAGCGCAGTGGCATTGGATGGAATGTTGAGCTGGATATAGGTAGGCCAAACACTTGCTTAGCCATGAAGCTCTCAGTGGCTCACCCAAGGAACTATCCTGCAGCCTAACAGCCCAATCCTACCCAACACCCTCTCCATGGTTTGCTGCTGCAGGGCCAGCATGGGCTGCGCTGCATCCTATGGGGAAGTTAGAAGGCTGAAGGTCTCCTTGAGCTAAGGGAATATTTGTCCCTTTGCCCTGAGAAAGCCCCAGGTGCCGCAATGGGTCTACTCAGACCTGCATGAGCAAAATACCTGACGCATGTCCGAGCAGATCCGTGTTGGTGGATAGAGTTTGACGCACAGCTACCACTGATCCCCTCCCCTCCTGGGCATGATCTAGCCATTCCTATCGCCACTCTCTCCTACCTGTTGCACCCTCTCCCCACTCTCCCCAGTTCCATTCTGCCTCTGCGCTGCTCAGTGCAGACCTCACTTCTTACGGCGCATGCAGCTCCTGCTGCTGCTGTGGGCCTTTGCGCCAGTACAGGCAACTGCTGTGCTGTCATGAAGCACTTTATGGCACAGGTAGCAGCAGTACAGCATGCACTGCACCGGCCCGCAAACTGTAGAGGATTGCGCTGTAACCGCTCTTAGGTCTGGAGCGAGATTAAGGTCCAGATCAAACATGCAGTCATTCCATGGGAAAACACATCCGTGAGCCTCAACCCGTGTGGGATTTGCAACCACACATTCGTTCAAATCTGGGGAGGTTATTCATAGGGAAAGCCTAAGCTCTTCTGGCACCGTCAGTCATCCTCAGGCAGACAAACTGTGTCTGCATGTATCCCATGCAAGCTGGAAGGAAAGCTGAAATAAAACTTCCGTGTGGGTTTTTGCACATGTGTTCTGGGTCCTTGACCAGAACTGTGCACAGTGGAGAGCAGGGTTTGCCAGATAAGCCTCCATAGAAGGAAGCAGCATAACATAAAGAGGCTATCCATTGGCAACCCCTTCTCCCCAGATGCATTTTCTTTCCCTTGTGACAAACATGTGCCTAGGACCCTGGCTGGGGAAGAGGTTTGCAGAGGAGAAATAATGAAGCGGCCTATTTCTAGGTGTACTGTTTCAACATGGCTGGGGGACTCTGCACGTATTGAGAAGGTGCCCCAGTCTTCAGCAGTGCTACCTGAGATCCTAGAGTGCACTCTCAGTTCATACAGGGTTGAGTTTGCCTCGTTCCTATTTCTAAGGCAGCGAAAAAAACCCTTGGGCTATATCTGGGACTGGCTAAATACTCACTGGAGGTCTCCTTCGGTTCTAGTTTTCCAGTTTTGTAACTGTACAGTAGAAATGAGGTATTGATAAGCAGGTTTCAACTTCATCTCACCAACATGAAATAAACACCTGTTAGAGGCTTTATTTTTTAATTAACTTGACACTAATTACGGAAAAAGCTCAAGATTTGCAGAACTTCATTTGCATAGAAAGTAGCACATTGGAGGGGAAAAAAATGATTGGACTTGATCTTCATTTTAAAGGATTAATCCCACAATGTTTGCTATTCAGGGCAGTCTTCCTAGCTCCCAACCCTAATCATATTCCTGGAAGCGGGGAGAAGAGAGCACTTTTTTTGGACCCCCATCTGTGAGGCTGTTGGCAGCTAAAGAAGCTTTGAACTGAAAGATACTGGAGTTTAAATTTCAGATACTGTAGATTTCAAAGTGTTCTAGAAAAAGAAAATCTTGGATAAGTTTTGATTTAATGAATAAATCCCAAGCTTAGGGAAATATTTTTGCAACATCTGGGTCTTGCCCATGGAAAATGCTTCTCCATGTTTCAGTCTGGCACTTTAAAAGGCACTTTCTAACTAAATTCAATCTCTAGTAATAACAGTGAGGAGGTATTCTGGTTAGAGAGTTCGTTCTTTCCTGTGTTTGCACATCAAGCAAACAGCCCAAGGGGAATTGAGGAGGGGCACTATGGGAAGAGTAACTGTCAAGATCCCAGAGTTGCAAGATGAAGATCCCAGACTGCTCTTTGTATCCTAGTCTGGTTTCTTGTCACAGGCTTGACTGTTCTGGGATGGATGGAGGGCTTTAGAGCTTGCCTAGAGCAAGTCTCCATGCCTAGAACCATATTCCATGTTGCCACTCAACTAGCTAATTGTGTGCATGAGCATCTTCAGTAGCTGAGGGATGAGCACTGGGCAGTCCTTGGGGCAAGTGTAACGGCTCCTCAGAGAGTTCTGGCCAAGACATTGTGGCTCAAAGAGTTCAGGGTAAGACTCTGAACGTTTAGGTCTTGCACTGGTGTCAGAGTTAGTGCCTGGCTCTTCTGTAATCTGCACCACCAGGGTTTATGAGCAACTCCCCTTTGGAATGTAGTTACTGCTTGAAGTGGAGGACACAGACATAGATGGATGTCCCATGTTCAAATCATGGAGTGTATGGTGACCTTGGGCCGAACTGACCTTGCATGATTTTTGAGGGGAGGGAAAATGGGACGTTAAAAGTATTAAAAAGGAAACAGAAGAACTAAGGAGGGTGGTCTCTTTATGCACTCAGTTTCTAAGTAGACACATCAAAAATATGTGAATGAAACCAGTGGTGTACAAATGCAGACCGGTGGGGGAGACCCAGGCACCACCCTAGGGGGGTTGACACCAGTAGGGACCAAAATTGTTAAAATTGTGGTTTTAAGGAATATTAAAAGGTAAAGGTTTCCCCATGACTGAATGGTCTAGTCGTGACCGACTGTAGGGGGCAGTGCTCATCTCCATTTCTAAGCCGAAAAAGCCAGCGTTTTGTCCAAGGACAAGCTTCTGTGGTCATGTGGCCAGCATGACTATACACCGTAGTGCACAGAACGCTGTTACCTTCCCACCAAAGTGGTACCTATTTATCTACTCGCATTTTTATGTGCTTTTGAACTGCTAGGTTGGCAGGAGCTGGGACAAGTGACGGGACCTCACTCCATCACATGGTCTTGAACTGCCAACCTTCCGGTCAACAAGCTCAGCTCAGCGGTTTAACCCGCAGCACTACCAAGGCATATTACCATCATGTTATATACATTTGATGCAGAATTTCACCAGGAATTCAGTGAAATAAACTGGAGTGTAATACCTTCATTCTGTCGAAGGTTATGGCCAAAAAACAAAAAAAAAATGAGCCCCAATATAAAGAGATGAAAAATATAAATAAATAAATAGATTTTGTTGTGGGGGGGGGGTGTCAAAAATTTATGGGCCCTGATTGCCAAATGTGCTAGGTTTGCCACTGAATGAAACAAACATATTATTGCAACTATGCTCATTAGAGAGCCAGGATTGGCTGCAGCTCCTTACAGGTGCAACCCTACTTTCCAGCGCCGGGGTAGGGGAGTGCAGTTCCGAGGTGAAGGAGGCCTCCTTGACTATCACTCCATGGCAGAACGTGCCTTATTGGCACAGCCATATCAGTGCTGGACAGTTTGGCTAGGATTGTGCCCTAAGTGTACAATTGACAGCAAATGTTGCATA
Organism: Lerista edwardsae; assembly: GCA_029204185.1. Classification (NCBI taxonomy): domain Eukaryota; kingdom Metazoa; phylum Chordata; class Lepidosauria; order Squamata; family Scincidae; genus Lerista; species Lerista edwardsae. The sequence continues at coordinate 4,756,875 of JAJKFI010000075.1, forward strand.
TAATATGTGGACTGGCCCTAAAACAAAGGTCTAACATAATTTGAGCTGGGAAAACAGATTGAAAAGGCAGAGGGCTGTGCTAGGGGCTAGCAACATTTTGGGGTATTTTACCTAGAAAGGGCAGTTGCCAGGCAGAGTGTGGAGACGGAAGGCTTTTCTAGCTACAGGTAAACAGGAAGCATATTCAAGTCTGCATTCTGTTGTGCTCCTTAATCCATGGAGAAGGGGAGGCTTGATTTTAAAAGTAAAGGTTGACAGCAGCCGAACGAGGGCAGGTTAGTATTGTCCCCTATGGCGTGTAAGATTCATCACTGTGGAAGCTTGGGTAAAGCTGGCAGCTGGGCTTTACAAGATGCCAAGTGACTGTGCTGAACTGCAAACACCCACTGTTTACAGGGGGCTAATAAGCTGGCACAACACATGAGCACACTAGCTGGGCACTGGCAGATTGATGTTACAAAACTGCACACCCAAGCCTTCGTCTCCTGTGCCTTTTGGAAGCCTTGTAAAACCATTCATCGTTCGTGCTGGCTTAGCTGTTCTAACGAATGAGTTAAGCCATCTAGAAGAGTGTGTGTTGCGTTTAATATATCTGCCGTTTAATCCTTGCACAACTGATATTTTTACACTCTGATATCAGGACCTAGAATTTGGAAATACTGTTTTCAGGGCTCTTTAAAATTCTTGTTGTGTGCCCTCAAACTTTGGGATCAGGTGGGCTGCACTTAAATGAAAAGTCTCTTTCCAGCAGAGGAAGATATATCTCAGTCTTTGGTGACATCCTGGTTTTTGACTTGAATCCCAGCAACTGCACTGACCTGGAATTTGAACTCCCCTTGTTGTACTAGTGTGAACCAGGATGGAGTCCTAATGATTTGACCAGTCAGCTCAGAAAGACTTAACCAAAAGTCCCATTAGAAGATTTTGAACTTGGGTGTTCCAGCTCCTGTGCTATGTACCATGTGTTCTAAACATGAACCCGAGAGCTGCAGACCAAAAAAATAAAAATGGGACGGTGGCCAGAATTGTAGCCTTGAATCATTGGCTGGGAATATCTTAAGAGGATTAGAAGGAAAGGACACAGGGTGCACAAGCTGTTTGTCGAAGATGCCAAGTGAGGTTTATAGGAATTTGGCTAGGCAGTCTTATTTTCTTCACTCAGATCTGGTATTGGTAGCATCTGGGGTTGAATGTTGTAGCAAAGGTAGGGCAGTTGATTCTCAGTCCCAGAAACTGAGTTCTGGAGGGGGTGGAGATTGACGTTCCACTGGAGACCAATTACAGTAGATAAAGAAAAAAGCTTTGCAAAATGAACACCTGCCTTCCTATCTGCATTAACTTCCTTTTTGGTCTGAACTTGGGATGAGTTAAAATCCCCGAGTCAACAGGCGGTTTTGAGGGATTTAAAGAATCCTGCCTAATTCCCCCATCTCAGTATGTTTTTCCTTAGCATTAAGATGAATTTGGAGAGGGGAAGACTCAACCAAATTGTTCTTCTTTCAAGTTGCCTTGTGAAACTTTCAATGTATATTGTCTCCACTGTTCACACCGGCATTTCCAGTTATGGTTGCTGATGAATTATGTTATTCACCTCCTCCCCGGACCCACCAAAGAAAACAAACGTTAAATTTGGCACATTAACTTACAGGGCTCTAGGATGCAGCTTTCCGTCATGCAAGCTTCAGCTACTCTGCACTATCTTTATCATGAAAGGAAACCTACAGAGCCCTGTTCTGAAGACAGGAATTGGAGCCTAGGGAAACAGCTTTGCCAAACAGAGAGACTGGTTCATTAAATCACATCCAAGACTACAAAGTCTCTTTTTAGGGTTGGTTCACACATGCATGTGCCTTACTTCACAGTGCCAGTATCAAGCGATGACTTATGTGTTTGAGGGTGCAGTCCTAACCTGGAGTTAGGCCAGCAAAGTTTGGCTGGCACAAGGGCCACCATAAAGCATGTTCGGACCACTCTCAGAGTTGGAGCATGGTGCATGTCTGTGTGCTGGCCCTGTCTGACTTGGAGAGTGGTCCAAACATACTTTACAGGTCCTTTGTGCTAGCCAAACTTTGCTGACCTAACTTGGGCCAGCCTAACTCCAGGTTAGGATTGTGTTCTGAATGTGTTGCCCCACATTTAACACCACCAATAGACCTGGATATAACCTTCACATAATATAACATCTGGGGAAATACTTTCCAGTTTATTCAACTCAAAATATGGAGCTTCAAGTCATTAAGAACATTCTCACATTCAAGTGCCATATTTTTATGATAGCAACATTGAGTGATGGTTTGCATCTGGGAATGCAGCGTAATCCTCTTTAGACAGAACATTCACATCACCTCAAAATATCATGCTTTTTTTTTTAGTGGAGGGAATTTGTATAATCAGATGCCACTCGTCAAGCTTATGGAAATTGGGTGAAAATGCACATGTGTGACCCTGCCTTCAGAACTCCTCTGTTGGGTATGGAGAATCTTGCTGTGCATGATAGTGGGATGACTTTTAAGGACCTTGTCTTGGGTTGTTTAATACCCTCCCATGTTTTGATCAGAGCTGCAAAATATTTGAACTTAAGAAAAGAAGACTGAATTCCCTCCTTATCTCCCATTTTGTAGATTAAAAGCATGACCTATACATCAGGCAGTCATTGCTTTTATCCAGACACTGGCCCGTGTATAATTGAATCCGTTTAAAAAACTGTGCTTTAAAATGTTAAACATCTTTCCCTTGAAGGTCTTTGCCATCAATCAGGCTTGCAAAGAACCTCAAAGCAGGGGATGAGCTGAGGCTGTAAGACATCCTTAAGCAAACGTCTGTCAGTCTGGCCTCTGACATTTTCTACAGCAGAAAACGAGAATCCTGCAGAAGGTCGCCTTGTTGGATTATGTCAGCTTGTGTAGAATGGCACATCAGTCCAGGCCTGGGTTCCCCAATTAGCAGCTAGGTTACAAGCATTGCCTCTTGTTCAGGTCTCCTTGTGGGAGAACTCTGGTTCCCTTGTCTACATGATACAACAGCCTATAAAAATATCAGCCTGAGAACTCTCACAGTGCAAGACTTGTCTTGAAAGGAGATGTTGGTGATCTTTCTGAGCATTTTCCCATTTCTCAACTGTGAGGCAGGCTTCTCTTCGGAAGCTTAAGCAGTTGTTAACCATCTCCCCTGTATATATTATTCAAAGCCACCCTCTCCTCTGACTCAGGGCTGACTATCCTAACATCAAGAAAGGCACTGTCCCCAAAAGGGACCCATCATCTATTTAATTAATGACCATGAATAGCTTTGGAAACAAAGGAGGACAGCACTAAAATTCCTCTTCACTCATTAAAATTAATAGAGGATGGCAGCAGACAAGCTAAAACTTGATCCATACACTGCTGAGGTGATGTTAGTTAGGAGCTCAAGTGAACTGGAAGAAAGGTGAAAGGTTTTAGGTGGGGTTGCACCCTCCCTGAAAAAGCATGTATTCAGATGGGGGGGGTACTCCTGGTTCTGGTGCACTCCCGAGACATATGGACGACGAGTTGTGGTCATTTCTAGAGAAAGTGGACCTGGCTTCAGTCATTCATTCATTTCTGGAGTTCTACAATGCTTTTCAAAATTGTTGGGAAACTGGTAGTCCAAAATCCAATTGCTGGAGTGCTGTGTGGGACCCAATGACTAGAGCAGTGACTCTGTGAGACTCCCAATGACTCCCTCTTTATGAGAGAAACTGGGGAGTCTTATATAATCCGCACTGGCTACTTGTTTGTTTCCAGCTCAAGGTGCTGGTGTTACCATTTAAAGCAGTGTATCTCAACTTGGTGGTACTTGATGTGGTGTCTGGTGGTACATGTGGCATCCATTGCCCAGCAACCAGACAGCAATGTAACAAACAGTAATAGGAGGCTTGGCTTGGTGGACAGAAGTCTGTTGTTGTTGTTGTTGTTGTTGTTCAGTCGCTAAGTCGTGTCCGACTCTTTGCGACCCCATGGACCACAGCACACCAGGCCTCCCTGTCCTCCACTAGCTTCCGGAGTTCGCCCAATTTCATGCTCATTGCTTCGGTGACACTATCTAACCATCTCATCCTCTGCCGCCCCCTTCTCCTTTTGCCTTCCATCTTTCCCAGCATGAGGGTCTTTTCTAAAGAGTCCTCTCTCCTCATGAGGTGGCCAAAGTACTTGAGCTTCAGCTTCAGGATTTGTCCTTCCAGGGAGCAATCAGGCTTGACTTCCTGGAGGATTGACCGATTGGTTCTCCTTGCAGTCCAGGGGACTCTGAAGAGTCTTCTCCAACACCATAATTCGAAAGCATCTGTTCTTCGGCGCTCTGCCTTTCTTATGGTCCAGCTCTCACAGCCATACATTGCTACTGGGAAAACCATAGCTTTGACTATGCGAACCTTTGTTGGCAGGGTGATGTCTCGGCTTTTGATTAAGTTGTCTAGGTTCACCATAGCTTTCCTCCCAAGAAGTAAACGTCTTTTAATTTCATGGCTGCAGTCACCATCTGCGGTGATCTTGGAGCCCAGGAAAATAAAGTCTGTCACTGCTTCCATTTCTTCTCCTTCTATTTGCCAGGAAGTGATGGGAGTGGTTGCCATGATCTTAGTTTTTTTAATGTTGAGCTTCAAGCCAATTTTGGCACTCTCCTCTTTCACCCTCATCAGAAGGTTCTTTAGGTCTTCCTCACTTTCTGCCATTAGAGTGGTATCATCTGCATATCTGAGGTTGTTATTTCTCCCAGCAATCTTGATTCCAGCTTGTGAATCATCCAGCCCTGCCTTCCTCATGATGTACTCTGCATATAAGTTAAATAAGCAGGGTGACAGTATACAGCCTTGGGACAGAAGTCTAGCATGCAGTTATTGTGCCCTTGAAAAAGCCCTCCTTCTTGCCCTGAACCTCTTACTGGTGTTTGTCCAGTGATGTCATGCAGGGGGTACGCGAGTACCGGTTTCTAGGATTACGGCTGGCCCCGCCCATTCGCCCGCCCACTCATTGACTCCGCCCCCTGCAACGTTTGAATTTCCTGCACGTTTGAGTAGCCTGCATGTTCTCAGAGCCAGGCAGGCAGCGAGTGGAGCCTTGCCTTGCCTTGCCACTGAAAAATGAGCTGCTCTGGGGTTTTGGAACTGTTGGGTCACTTTAACATGATGCCAGGCCTCCTTAATGTGTTCTGGGGGTGCTGTGGAATACTGTTGCAACTGTTGGGTCAGTTTAAAATTGTCTGAGGCCTCAAAAAGGGCTTTTTTCATGTCACTTCCTGCCACGACATTACTTCCGGCTTATTACGTCACTTCCGGTGGGCGTGTCCCAACACGTGCCAATCAAAAGTGAGTACCTGTTCTTAAATCATTTAGATGACACCACTGTGTTTGTCATGTCGCAACTGGCCTCAGTGATGACATTCATCACCAGTTACTTCTGCTGGTACTTCCAATGACTGCATGGTCATCGGAAATACCATCAGAAGTAACTGGTATGTTGTGAGATGAAGAATGGAAAACACTGCTTTAAAGCCCTAACTGACCTCTGCCCAGGTTATCCCAAAACCCACCACCTCCCACATGAACCTGTCCAACTGCTGCAATCAGAGGCCCTGCATTCAGAGCACAATCCTAACCTGGAGTTTGGCCGGCACAGTTAGGCCAGCAAGGTTTGGCTGGCACAAGGGCCACCATAAAGACCACTCTCGGAGTCAGAGGGGGATGGTGCACATCTGTGTGCTGGCCTCTCTGACTCTGAGAGTGGTCCAAACATACCTTACAGCAGTGGTATTGAAACTTTTTAGACCCTCTTTTTAGAATGGTACCCATGTTGGGACCCACTGGAAGTGATGTTATTAACCGGGTAGTGATGTTGTGGCAGGAAGTGACATCATCAAGCAGGAAGTGCTGTCATTGTAACATAATAAAATGACACTCCTGAAATGCAGATTGGCATTCTTGGACTGCAGCAGCAGTTGTACAACCAGAAAACATCCCTGACAGAAAGCAAGATTAGGACAAAAGATGATGTAAAAACACTGAACTAAAAACAAAATTTTAAAAAACCCTCACTTGAAAATTCATACTGTTAACACTCACAAAAGGAATATAACAAAAGTAAGCTCTGCAGTTTCCAAGGTGGCTGCTCCCAGCTTTCCACGACCCGCCTGACATCAGATCATGGCCTACCAAGTGGGTCCCGACCCACAGTTTGAATAACACTGCCTTACAGTGTTCTTTGTGCTGGCCTATCTGTGCCGGCCTAACTCCAGGTTAGGATTGCGCTCTCAGTACCATATGAGGTTGGATAGGTGTTTGCAATCATTCTCTTGTATACAGCAACATCTCCAAAACTCCGGCATGCTGTCCCCAGTGGAGATCTGCCAGGTTCCTCCCCTCTGGCTCAAAGGTGCTTCTCTTTTAATAGGGTTTTAATGTTTAATCAGTCTGCTGTGTTGAAGGAATTTTTGCAGCGGCTGCTTTGTGACTGTTGCTTTCAAATTTTCTTGCATTTACTTTTTCTGTTTTGTTTCAGTTTTATCTTTGTTTTTATCAGCTTCATTTTTGAATGCTGCCTGGGATTATTTTGAAAAACATGGAATGTAAATAAAAAAGTTTCTTTTCCCAAAATATTTCTCGCCCTCTTTTAAGTGTAATTCATTTTTCCATTCTGAATCACACCCCATTCTGAGTCATGCTTTTACATAAAGGACATGTGTATAAAAAAGGACTCCAGCTGTGTGCGTGTGCATGTGTGTGTGAAACCATATCTTTTATTTCAAGAGTTCTGATGTGAAAAAGAGAGACAATGGTTGGTGGATGTCGGTTGCAGTAAAAGAAGTTGGGATAGGCAGGGTGACACTTTGCTTTTTCTTCTCCTAGCCCTGTTTGCAGATTCTTGCTCCCCAATTAAGTTTTTCTGAATAATAGTGATTATTGGAATATTTTTCAGCTTTAAATTTTACTAGGTTTCAGAATAGAGATCTCTTTGGTTGCCCTCATAGTTGATTTGCCCTGAGAATGTGGCCCAGTGGATTCTCCTGGATCTTTCAGTGGCCTTTGAGACTATCAGCCTTGGTGTCTTTCCAGGATGCTTGACATGCCCAAAATGAATGGGGGTGGGTGGGGAACACAGTATATAGGTGGTTTCAATCCACCCTTAAAGGCTTGCCCCAGAAGGTGGTTCAGAGGAACGTTGGTTCTGCCTCTGGCTTACAGAGTATCACAAAGATCCATCTTGAGCCCCATCTTCCAGATAACCCCATGAATCCAGTTGTTAGAACAGTGTTGTGATTCCCCAGAGCAACAGGAAACAATGTCTTTCCACTTAAGGGGAGTGGGTATTGGCGATGCAGTGGTGAAGGCACATCTAAGGTGGCTGGAAATGCTGGAAAACCCGAATTTCGGATTTGCACTGCCGCCTACCTGTAAAGTTCTAATCATCCCCTTTTTTACATAGCTGGCAACGCAAACCTGGAAGTGCCATCACCGCTTGGTTGCCACCCTCTGTAATGGTTGGGAACCACTGTGTTGAGCACACAGCTTTACTTTGCATTCCCAAGAGTTTGTAGGAGGGTGGTGGTCAACATGAACCATTTTTGCAGCTATCAAGGATTGAAATTTACAACTGGGTGTAAATAAGCCAAAATTACTCCAGGCAAGATGAAGGTGCACTTGGTTGGGGGCTTGACCAACTTGGGAACGGGTGTACAAAATGTTCTGGATGAGGTTTCACTTCCCCTGAAAAGGTCGGTTTGCCGTTTGGAGGTGCACTGCCAATGCGAACGGGCCTCCTTATGGCAGGTCAAATGGCAGCTGTGTTGAAGAATACCTGCTGTAACTGATGCACTAATTGCAGTTGTACTTAGAGAAATCAGACCTGACCTGAACATTGCCTTCATGGTGGACGATTGTAACATGCATTATATTGGGGCTTCTCTTGAAAACAGCTTGAAAACTTCAGCTAGTGCAATATATGGCTGCCCAAATGTTAACTGGGGCAACTCAACTGTGAGCATGAGAGTCCTTTGTTGCTTCCTTTGTGCTATTTGTGTGCATTCAGGCTCAATTCAAGGTTTTGGTTTTGACCTTTAATGCAATAATCTGTATAGAACCTGAATAAAGGTTCTCCTCCTTCTCTGCATGTCCCTCTGTAGTCATCTGAGGCTCTGCTTCATTTATTAGAACTGCAGTGGACAGTCACAAGAAGCAGGACCTTTTTGGCAGTGGCCCTTTGGAATGCTTTCCTCAAGGCACCCACTCTGCAAGATTTTAAGTGGCTGCTTCTGACCTGGCTGTTCAGGGAAGCTTTTGATGGTTCCCTTGGTTGGTTGTATTTTGTTGCTGCTAGTGATTTTAATGTATTGACTTGTTTGTACTGATTGTAATTTTTGTATTATAATGTAATTATTGTGTCTATGCTGCCCAGGGCTTTCAAAGGAAGGATGGTGTAGATTTGCCTAAAAGAAATAAAGAGTTTAAACATATGTTTCATACTCACCAGCTGTCAAAAGATGCTGAAGAAACACTGTTAGTTGTCAGTTATACATAAACCTAGAGATGATCCTATTATTGCTTGGCACGACTTCACAGTGGCATCCCTGCAACTATATACATTCAGATTTTGCCCGTAAATCTCAGTTAGGAGAATTTGTGTGAGAATTTTTGTTCCGCAGCTGTATTTCTGCCTTATTTTATGATTTTGTAGACTTGAAATAGTAACTTGGATAGCGCTTGGTTTTATGAGATGAGTGAGTCTATGAGACTTCTGGGAAGAGGTTGTTTGGGATGTACACCAGAATGTTTAGCCACAGTTTTGCTATCTCCAGTTTTTATTTCTTAGCTGGAGAGGGTTTTTTAGGACCCTGCAACTTTTTGTGCTTTTTCTCCTGTGTGCTATTTCTTCTGCAGCACCCTTGTACCTCAGCTGGCTTTGACTGCCACATAATCTTCTCATATCAGCTAGAAAGCGCTGACAAGGAGCAGTAAAGGCCCCCCTTCCCAAAACGGCCACCCCTTTCTAGGAAGCATAGTTGTCGATTTCCCCACAGCCTCATGCTCTCGTTTGTGTTTATCTTTGACCTAGCAGGGAAGGATGTCTGCCAAGCCCTGTGTTATCCAGGCGCCAAAGTGTCAGGTTTAATCTCCTGAAGATGACAGGAACAGCGAGGTCGGAGATGGGGAGAGCAGAGCCCATAAAAGTTGATGGGGATGTGTTTACAAGAGAGAGGCCTGTACTTTCAGCATTTGTGACTGAACCATCCCGTAGGGGGCTTGTCAAGGAACTCTGGAATACAGCGTCTAGATTCATCTATGCTTTTCACATTTTGTTGGAGGAGTGTTGCCACTGAGTTCGCTCAAGCACGCTTTGTTCAAATAAGGACCCATCAAGGCCTCAGACGGCGCCTGAGGCAAAGAGAGGCGTGGGCTGCCATTAATATTGTTTTGCCTGAAAGCTGGAAACATTTCCAAGTCCCAGTAGTGCATTAGTCCAGCACTCCAAACAAGTGGCTGTAAAACATACGCTCCTTCACAAGGGATAAGAGCCTTCCACCTCCAGAAGGGCCATTTACTGCCATGTTCCTTGTTCACAGCATTCACCATGAGCCATGCTCCCATTCATTTGCTCCACGCACAAAGGTTTTCTGGTTATCCAAAGCCACTGGAAACAAGCCTGGCTGGCTGGCTGAATGGCCCAGGCAGGCAAACAGTTTTCCACGAGGCCTCAGCTATGGCCCTTGAGAAAGAGGAAGTTATCACTTGATTATTGTTGTTGTTCAGTCGCTAAGTCGTGTCTGACTCTTCGCGATCCCATGAACCACAGCACACCAGGCCTCTTTGTTTTCCACTAGCTTCCGGAGTTCGTCCAAATTCATGTTCGTTGCTTCGATGATACTATCTAACCATCTCATCCTCTGCCGCCCCCTCCTCCTTTTGCCTTCAATCTTTCCCAGCATGATGGGAAAGAGTCCTCTTTTCTAAAGAGTCCTCTCTTCTCATGAGGTGGTCAGAGTATTTGCTTAGGCATCCTCTGAATTCTGGGTATAGCCATCCACTTGGGACTATTTCATGCAAACATAGATGAGGTGATCAAACTGTTTCTGGGCTCTGCCACTTGAGAAAGGAGTTTGAATGCTCCTGTGTAGGGAAAAAAATTGTGCATGCCAAGGCACATGGCAGCCTGAGGGCAAGTGAAGCTATAAATCTTCTTCCCCACGTCTAGTTTTCTATGTGTAGGAGAAACATTCAGTCATGTGGTCCCTGAAAGACAATAGTGTCCTGGCGCGATTTGTCCATGTCGTCTGCTGTTTGTGCAGACCAGGCCTCAGAAGGGGCAGTGAAGTGGGCCTCATGGTTGCTAAGCAACTGCAAAATGCTGCTTTCTCTTTGGCCTTCGGCAGGATGAAGAGCATTAAGTACCTGGACAAATAAGCCAGGGAGACATAACCGGCATGAAGGTAGTGATAGATCTGGGTATCAGAACCTATTTTCAGTGAAGAGACTTAGGTCTGGACTTGCATTTATCTACCGTCACCATCCAAAGATCTGAAATTGCCGAAGGGGGCTCTCTAATTTGGATATATGGTTTCCAGACATGCATGAGCTCTACCACCTTTCTGTGAGTTTAGAAAGGAATAGAAAAGGTCATGGACCTGATGAAGGTGTTGGAGAGGAAAGGCAGTTGTGATGTCATCGTCCCCAATGCACACAGAGAATAAGCAGGGAAGTCAGGAAAAACGAGAGGCCTTGCCATTCATTTCTGATTTAGATTGATCAGCCACCTGCTCTAACAGTGAATCTGTGGAAGGCTTTGTTTGACTTGCGATTACTATAGCGGGCCCTTAGAGATGTGGTAAATCACCTTTCCGAACATCAGCACAATTTAGCATTGCTTGAGTGGGTATTTAAAAAGAAATATAGAGCTAATATGCAGGCAGCAGTTGAAGAAATGCTAGCGGTCAGCTAAGACATGCATGGGGTGATAAATTAAACAAATCGCTGTCGTCATGGCTGTTTTCCCAAAGCGCTAATTACCTAGAATAAAGAATAAACCTTTGGTAAGAAGCAGGAACTGGGGTAGAGGGTGGGGGGTGCTCCTGTGCTCTTGGAGGCTCAGCTTGGAGTTGTGATAGCCGTCTCATTCCAGGGCAGAAATAATAATTATAATGATTATTTCTAAAACACCTAAAAACAAGGTGCTATACAAACATGGCATTAAGCATGCAAGACCAGGGTTGCAATCTTGACAGACATGTTAGTGGGGTGGGGTGGAGAAAAGGCAATGGAAGAACTGGAAGTAAACATCTCAGTACAATAGGAAAGACCTAAGGTCTGAAACAATAGATATAGGTTTCATGGATGACATGGATACCATGGATACTGGGACACCTATTAAAAAGATAGGGGAACATTAAACAAATCTCCTTTTTTACCTTGTTGCAGCAAAACCACTGATGTTCCCCTGTCTTTTAAAAAGGTGTCCCCAATATCCATGGTTTCAGGTATTGGAAGTGGTGTCTGGGACGGAACCCCAGTGGATACTGGGGTAGGGCTGTGTAATCCTTGATTGTTTGCAGGCAGCAGCCCCTTTGGGCCCTATGGCTAATTCTTCCAGGAAAAAGGACCATTTCAAGCCATTTCTGCATTAAGCCTGTTTTCTAACAAGATGTTCATGTTGCATGACATGTATGTAGTTTGTTCCTGGCTGAAAGATTGGTCTTAGAGCAGGGTAAGAACTAATCTAAAGAACAGGTTAAGAAACCTGTGTGGCCTGTATCCTAGGGGGTGCATGAAGAAAGTCCAGAGGATGCTCCCAGAAAACATTTGCCTTGTTTTTGCTAGACAAGGAATTTTTTTTTAATTCTTGAATTTGGCCCTGACTCCTGATGAACCAAAAAAGCCAGTAATACTGTATACTTCCTTATATTATTAGCCACCATATTTATTGTTTAGGCCTTCTCATTGATTTTTCTTGTATGTTTTTGGATGTCTTCAAATTCTGTGAAGCAAGCAAATTTTTTTCTGTGATGCATTTAGGGGCGAACCTGGAAGGAGCAAGAAGCCTGCATGCGACTCAGAAGTGGGTCTTTAGAGCTATTTGTAGTCCTCAGGAGCTTGGAAATGGCACAGTTTTGCTATGTGAAGGTGCTTTTGTGCTTTTTTTGTATTTAAAGAACTGGGATCCCGACATCTGCAAGGGTTCTAGAACAGAACCCCACAGATACTGCAAGTCACTTAGGGGCCCCATCCTATCCAACTTTCCAGCCTTGTTGCAGCTGTACCAAAAGAGTGTGCGCAGCATTTCAGGGTGGGTGAGCAGTCATAGAGGCCTATTCGAGGTAAGGGAATTTTTTTTGCTCACCTTGGGGCTGCATTTCAGCAGCAGCAAGGCTGGAAAGTTGGATAGGAGTGGGCCCTTAGTCCATTAGTCACTTTAGTGCAAATAGTGAGGTCCCACCATAGTAATATTTGAAATAAAATGCTAAATAAATAAATTGGCAGGGCTGCATGAGCAGTTCAAAATTATCTTGAGGCACAAAAGGTTGAAAGTGTCTGTAACTGACGGAATAGATGAATGATCTGATAAAAAGAAATAAAATATCGGGAAAAATAAAGTTAGTTTGTCTGAGAAAAACATGGAATAAATAAATAAAGACACATTGTAAAAGATATAAGTATTTCAAAAGAACTTTCCGTGCTGACATTATGTATATTTAGAAATTGGATGTATCTTTTATTTGTTTTCATTTTTAATCAATCTTCTTTTTATCTTCTTTTGTTCTTTTTACTTCTTTTATTTCATTTTCCCTTTTTCTAAATTTTCTTTTTATATATGATTTGTATTTTAAGAATGGATGGAAAATAATTTTTTTTTGGGAAAAAAGTCTGTAACTTAGAAGAATGTAGAGATTTTGAAGATGTTTAAGGAGAAATTAAAGAAGATAAACAGGTGCACGCATAGTAGAATTTTATTTTGAAATAGTAGAATTTTATTATATTTATTTAACACAATATGGGAGGGGAAATCTTTAGCAAAAAAGAAGAAATGATCATTTTTATAAGCAAGAAAAATGAGAAGAATGGCAGAATGAAGAATAGATATCAAGTGGCTTTAAGTGGGTTATAAAGGAAGTCTTAGAAAAAGGTATTGCAATAATACATCCTTTATAAAATAAGACCATAAACAAGTGTTTTGGCAGTGCTTTGAAAAAGAAAATTACAGTATGTATTTTCTAAATATATAGATCTTGCATGAGCATGGGGAGGCGGGGAAGCACAGAATGTGGTAACATATGGAGAAGTTGCTTTGCTTTTATTTGTTGTAAAAACTTCTATCCTGTTGGAGCTGGACTAAGGTGACTTGCAAAAAGAGTAATTAAACATTTAGAGCTCAATCCTAACCTGGAGTTAGGGCAGTACAGTTATCCCAGCAAAGTTTGGCTGGCACAAGGACCACCATAAAGCGCATTTGGACTACTCTCTGAGTCGGGGAGGATGACGCACATCTGTGTGCTGGCCTCTCTGACTTGGAGAGTCGCCCAAACATACTTTATGGTGTCCCTTATACTAGCCTAATGTTGCTGGCCTAACTCCAGGTTAGGATTGCGCTCTTAATAAAACCAATTAAAAAAACTAAACAAAAAGAACCAGAGGAAATAGGAGAACAGTAAACAAAACCCAAACACTCAGCAAAAGTAAAGCAAAAAACACCAGCACAAATCCGAATGTAATAAAGTAAAAAATCAATTTAGCTCAAAGGCTTTCTGAAAGAGACAAGTGTTAGTCTGAAGACTGGAGGTATATACGTAGTATTTGGGGCCAGGCAGAAGACATTCCAAGAAGATGTTGCCATTGTCTGAGAAGGCCTTTCTCTGATCATCCATCTCCCAAACTTTATTTTGCAGAGGCTCCCACAGCAGAGTCTCTGAGGAATGAAAGAATTCAACCTTGTAAGAATATAAATTAGCAGTTTTAAAAAACTAGTTCCAATGACTGAGTGCAGGTATGCTTGCAGCTGTGTAGGCAATATCTCGTGAATCTGAGAAGCCAAAGGGGGCTATCTAAATAGGGTTCCAGGAATCAAGTGACAAGCTCTCCTTGATGCACTGAGTGCCTAGGAGGAGGAGAATAAGCTCTACAAAAATGGAAACCAGTAGAAAAATGTATGCAAACCAAGACAGGGTCTTAATTAGTTAAGCCACAGATTCCAGCTTTTAGGGCACATAATTTTTATTTCACAGCGCAGAGGGTACACATTCCTGACAGCGGGACGTAGATTGAAAGTGAACCTTAGGAGAAACTTCTGAATTGTGCATGAAGGGCAGGCGTGTGTTGCCAATGCATAGTGGACACGCGCTGGGGAGCCGTGGCCAATCAGGCCTCCTGTGGTGCGTGTCCCCAGGTGTTCAGACACTGATCTATCCTTCATGCCGTATGTGTTTCCTGCAGGAAGCCGTGTTGCTGCTGCTGCTGCCGCAAACACAATTGCCATGTAAAGTGTGAAGCGGCTCTTATTCTTGGCTGGGGTGTGGATCAGGGTTGCAGAGGCTGTTAAATAGCCTTTTGTCTCACTGGCTGGGGAAATTGCAAACAACCTCATTAAGGAGGACGCAGCCCATTGTGCAGCAAACGCTCTCCCTCTTTTTCGCCATCTCTCTCTGAAGAGCGATGAGGCGGTGATTGAAAAGGATATTAGAGTTTCGTGTTGATATGGAGAATGCCTCTGGAGTTCAGAAGCATACGCTGTGCTTTGTTCATTTGGGGGAAAATAGCAGCCCGGTGAAAATGTGGATTCTGGGCTTGTGATGCTTCCCACGTCTCTACTGTGCCCTTTTTGAGAAGCAAAGAAGACGCGGGGTCGAAGAACAGAGAGTATCAAGAGCAGCTCTGCCCCTCCCTTCCTCGAAGCAGCAGCTTCATTCTTCTGCCGCTTTGATAGATTTTCTTTGCTTCCAAATGCCCTGTTTCCCTTCGGGTGCTGTCCATGACAGATTTCCCTTCGCCCCAAGGTTTGATTGACATCTCAGCACCCCTCAAGCCTCTCATGCCCTTTGTCTGAGCATTAGCTGTACTAACCCCAAATCTTGCAACCTGCTAGTGATCCCTTGTTGGTTTCCCCCGCCCCCAGCTCTGCTACTTCAGTTTCCCATGAAATATTGAGACCTTCGCGGATCTGTCAGAAAGACCAGGGATCTGTTAGATCAATGGAGCAGAAGTAATTCATGAGTAATTAATTCACTTCATTCAAACACTCCTCAAAGGAAATAATATGCAAAATCCTCAGCGGAAGGTGTGGATTTAAGAAAGTGTAAGACATGACATCTTGGGATAAGGTGAAATGAGCTGTGATGGAAATGTAAGCATATGTCTGTATTATGTAGAAAAAGCTGTCTTGAATGTCAAATCCATTTTGGATACCAGCTGTAAGGGTGTGATTCTGCAGCCTAGCGCAATCCTATATCAACTCAGCTCCATTTAATTCAATGGAACTTACTCCCAGGACAGTGTTCGTAGGATTGCAGCCTGAGGCTGCAATACCTGGGTGTGGAGCCTATTGAATGCAGTGGGACTTCCTTCTGAGTAAACATCCATCGGACTGTGCTGCAAAGGCTGCAATCTTAAAACCATTTACTAGGAAATAAGTCACATTGATGTCAGTGGACCTTTTTAGTATGCATGTAAAAATTAGCCTCTTTAGAATCTGAGTTCTCTTTTAAAACAAAAAGCAAGTTTCTAGTCCTCCTACCTATGAAGATAGGCAATGTGTGGTGGATGTGTGCAGTTAATGTCTGCTGTGATCTCAGAGGGGGATAATTGAATTAGATTTCCAGAGATAGGAAGCAGGTTTCAGAGCTTGGCTCTGTTCTTTGTCCCTTTCCGTAGATCACAAAATCAGAATAGATTGTGCCAATTAAAATGAATAATGAGGAAAATTACGTACATTTTCTTTGGATCAATGGGGCTCATGCTTAATCTACTTTCTCCATAGAACCTGCCTTTCCTAGGTAAAGAAAATTTTGAGATAACATCAAACACTTTAGTTGGGCAGGGGAGTTGAGGGCTGAACTCCCAAAGTGTGTGAAGATCTTCAAATTAAGTCTTACTCTGAATATGTTTTCCATTAGAGGCTAAATTGGTGACTACAAGAAGCAGGGCCTTCTCTGTAGTGGCACCTTATGAAATTCCCTAGAGAAGCCTGTTGGGCCCAATCTACTGAGATTTTTAGATTATTAGTTTGGCACTGTGGGACTGCTTTACTGTCAATTTCATGTGCTACTTTTATTGATGATTTAGGTTTATTAAAGGTGTGTAATGTAATATAATGCCTAAGAGACTGTGCTGTACCTCTGAACATTCCTTGTTCAAATCTAATCTTTGCCATGAACTCACTATATGACTTAGGCAAGCCACTCCACTCAGCCTTCTAGCTGAAATATGGGGATAATAATTCTTGCTTACCTTACCGCATTGTTGTAACAACTGCATTTAGTTAATGCATACGAAGCACTTTGCACCACTGAAAGCGCCATAAAATGCTTATTATTATGTTGTTTAATGGTCTAAGTGGGTTTTTATTTGTTATTAGATTTTAATTAGGCATCATCGTGGGGCCCTTAGGTGGGCTGAAAAGCTAGATTAAAAAAACAAGCAAGGCAGGCCATGTGGATTGAAGTTTACTGGCTGTGGATCCACACGTGTCTGCATGACTTGCAGCTGCTTGACGTGGTAGGGTTTATGGAAGGGCCACAGCCAATCAGGGCAGGCATCAACTAGGGGCCAGCTGCTGCAACAATGATGGGAAGTTCCTAAGCACTGTTCCTCTTCACCGACTGCTGCCTTCCTCTGCTGATCCAGGTTATGGGAGCTGTAGGAAAACAACCCAGCATCAACACTGAATGCTTTCTCTATGTCTCCTTTCCCCAGGTGTTTACGAAATATGGGAAGTGCTACGTGTTTAACTCAGGAGAAGAAGGGCATCCGCTGCTGACCACGTTCAAGGGTGGGACAGGCAATGGCCTGGAGATCATGCTGGACATTCAGCAAGATGAGTACTTGCCAATATGGGGAGAGACAGGTAAGGAGGAGGTCGTATTTTTTATCCCACCATCACCAAATTCTCCGTCCATACTGCTCAGCCTTCAGAGGAGTTCAGAAGTGGTAATTCCATGTGTGTCGGTTGAATCCAGAAGTTGAATCAGAACAGCAAAAAGCAAAGGTGCACTTTACTTTTTTTGAGTGCATTAACAGCATCATGAACACAAGAGCTCTGCTGGACCAAACCCAAAGTCCGGAGTTCTGTGTCCAACAGTGGCTGGTCCTATGCCTCTTGACATGATATTGTCCAGCCCTAAGTTCTGTAATGGGGGGCAAGCCTGACTTGATTCCTTTGGGCTGTGAGCATGACTGAGACCTAGTCCTTACTGGGCTGGTGAACTTTGCGCCTGGGCTGTGCTGCTTCAGGTAGGGCCTCCCATAGTTGAATGCTCTGCCTTACAAAGGCGTTCCTTTCATACAGAACAAAAGCGCATCGGAGAGGCGCGTCTTCTAGGCCAATGATTTTTCAACCTCTCTCATCTCATGGCACATTAACAAGGTGCTAAAATTG
This sequence comes from Lerista edwardsae, assembly GCA_029204185.1. NCBI lineage: Eukaryota > Metazoa > Chordata > Lepidosauria > Squamata > Scincidae > Lerista > Lerista edwardsae. The sequence goes on from JAJKFI010000075.1 coordinate 4,774,457, forward strand.
TCAAGGCACATCGTCAGTTTTTGGACACTTGACAAGGCACACCACTGCCAGTGGGAGGGGGAGTTTAATCCCCCCAATGGCCCTACTAATAAATGCCCCCTCCCCAAATTGCTGTGCCATACCTGCGGACCATTGGAGGCACATAAATGTGCCACGCCACGGTGGTTGGAAATCACCATTCTAGGCTCTCTGTTTCTCTGTTTTTTAGACAGGTTCTACTGTCCAAGCCAAAACTGTCAGGCACTGCAGGACTTGAACCAGGAGTCCTGCAGATCATGCTTCCGTTCCCCACCCGCATGCCATCCAACTAACCAGTTGGAGGAGCATGCTGTTGTAGTTGCATACAGAACTTGCACCCATTTATATTCCAGTAAGTGCAGGGACCAGGACTTCTTAGACTTTGTAATTCGACTGTAATCCTAGTTCGATGTGTCAGGGAAGTAATTGTTCTGCTTTGTTTGCTCTCCAGTCTATCTTATAGATGGCCAAGGTGGTGGTGGTGGTGCTGGTGGTGATGTGCTTTGCTTTTGGGTAGTGCCCCAGCACCATCTAGTGGTCATTACTGCTTATTGCACTTAATTTGGTCAAGCTTTCCCTTTGTGTCCATCAAACTGAGTTCAGGAATTTTCCATCCACCTGCTTGTAGTCGTTCCCCCCCCCCGCCTTTCCTACTTGGTCTAATTCCTTTTCTTCTGTTCTCTTGCTTGCTTAGTCCATGTTCAATGGTAACACTATGGGTTGTCACATCTGATTGCTTTTGCAGACATTATTATGGTTTTGAGTTTAAGAACCCCTGGAGTCCAGGGCTCTCTAGCAGGTTTACCCCCCCCCATTAGTCCCCCCTGCTTGGACTCTGTAGCCCGAGATGGTGGCAGTGGGTAAAAACTGCCAGTCCCCTCCCCATTCAGCTGCTGATCCAGTAAAAAGGGAAAGCAGGGAGGGGTGCCTGCATCCTAACCATTTAGTACTATTCCCCTTGGCCAGCCTGCTTTATCCTGGTGCAGTTCTGGACATATGGGAAGTGGACCTTACTAGCTCTCAGATCTGGGCATCTAACACAGTTGAGGGCATCCCCAGTATTCTAGATGCAGATTGTGAAGAGTCCTATCAGATAAAACCAGGAATTGGCTCTTGTATCTCTGGGCTGTGGCTAAAGCGAGTCTGTGTTTCTACTTTTAAATGGTACCAAAAAGCTTTGAAGCAGGTCGAGCCTGTTCAGCGCCAGACACATCCACATCCACGTTTTATAATGAGGATCAGCTGCATCTGTTGCCATGGCAACACTTAACTCGGCTCTCGGCACACAAGATAAAAAGAGCCAAGGATGTCCAAATATTAGCATTAAAATACCAAAGTGGATTTGGTATGAAATCCACTCAGGCAAAGTCTGGTGCCTGAAAGCTAGAGACCTCTATGGGCCCAATCCTATCCAACTTCCCTGTGCCAATGCAGCCGCCATGCAGCTCCAAAGTAAGGGAGCAAACATTCCCTTACTTTGAGGAGGCCTTCGTGACTGCTCCTCCACCATCGGGTGCTGTTTCTCTTATTCTGGCATCAGCCCAATTAGCAGGGTTTCATCAGCATAGAAGCCAGTTACTGAAAAGTGTCTGGGAAGCCAACTGACTTGATCAGTCCTAGCACATCTGCACCCGTAGTGTTAGTCCTGAGCTTTCTGCGAGAGATTGAGGGGCAACAGCTGTCTCTCGCAGTCCAAATGAGACAGAAATGCGTTTTCAAAGCTAGGGCTAGTTTTGTAAAGAGGGGAAAAAAGGGAAAGCAGATGAGATTCAAATAATAAAAAGCGCAGCACTTGATGAATTTCATCTAAAGAAAATTCATGTACATCGTGTAATTGATGTAATGAAATAACTTTCCTAGTTCACCGACTGTACCTAGGCCTCCTCAGGGCTTCCCAAACCTCAGAATGAATAAAAATAGCAATCGGAACCTACATCAGGTTTTTGATTGTAAAACTGTGTTCTGATCGCTATATTTAGTCAATCTGAGGCTTGGGGAGCCCTGCAGGGACGTCAGAAGGGTTCCCTGCAACCTCTCCCGGAGGCCAGCACTAGCAGAGGTGAGTAAAAAAAAGCCCCTGTGTCCCTAGGAATCCCTTTGCTGTCACCCCTCTCCTCCGCAAACACTTAGATGGTTCCCAACTCTCCTGTAGGAGTTTGGGAACCACTGTTAGATGTCACCTAATAGTTGATTTAATGCAGAATCAATTGCCCAAATCACATTGACACAGTCCTCTTTATATGCAAACTCATTATTTGCAAATTTGCTTGTCTGCAAGGGGCAGAATTGCCGCTTACCTCATTATCTGTCTTCATTACCCACTATGCAGAGACCTTCCGAAGGCTGCAAGGACCTTCAGAATGGCACCTGCGACCAGCACTGACCCCTTTTAAAATGGCTGGCAGATGCCGGCAGCATGTTTAAGGGATCCAATACCCACTAAACGGGTGCCAGTGATGAAGGGTAGGTGTAAAAGGAGTTTGCTACCTGAGCAACAGGAGTCATCTAGTGAGCCCCGCCATCTAAATGACTGGGCTGAGTTGAGGGGTGGAAAAATGCATCATGGAAATATCCTGGGCCAGAAACACTTAGACAAGCCCTCGCATCACTTGAAGTATCTGAATGCTTGAAATACGATATATTGGTGTTGAGATGTCCATGTTCTTAGGAATTGCCTCTCCTTTCATGGGAAGTCTCCTGTATTGTTCACAGTGGTGGTGTTGAATTCAACAGGTGAATTCAGGCTGGTGAGGGAGGGATGGTGTGTTCAGTAGATTTCATTGGTCGCTTGTGTAAGAACATAAGAGCCCTGTAGGATCAGGCCAAAAGAGGAGAAGAGGTTTAATCAAGAAATAAGGGACAAGACCTCTCCAGGGGAAGATATGAAGTGGCTGACTGCCAGCTCAGTCTTGTCTACAATGATGACAGAAAGAAGCTCTCCAAAGTGTCAAACAGGGTCTCTTTCAACCCCACCGCCGGAGATGTCACAGAGTGCATGTGGGCAGTGATGTCATGCAAGGGGAACGCGGGGGAACTCAGTTCCACTAGTTAAAATTAGGGCTGACTCCGCCCACTTCACTCTCCCTCCTCTCCCCTCCCAATTCCTCTGCAAAGAGCTTTTCTTCTTGGTTGGCAGGCACTCAGAGGGTTAAAGGGAGCGACTCCGGATTCCTAGGGGGGCGAAGGGGGAAGGGCTGCAGTGGGGAAGTCCCGTCCTGCACAGCCCCCTTCCTCGCTCCCTCCAGCCACACACGTGGAGTCAGCAGCCGCTCTGGTGAGTCTGCAGCCCACTGGGGAGAAGGCAGTGATGTCATTCAGGGGGAACGGACCAGAATGGGCGTTCCGGATCCTAACGGGCTCCGTGGCTGCCTCCGGGTTTTTTTTTCCCCCCCAACATTTGAATTCGAACTCGATAGTGAGTTCCTGTTCCTAAATCGTTTGAATGACACCACTGCATGTGGGCCCTTTTGCATGCAGAGCAAGTGCACTGCCACTTAGCCAGACACCCCCACCCAGAGACAAAGATGGAGAACTGTTCACGAATCTCCTTCCCAGCTCCTCTACATCACCCCTTGTCAGGGTCAGCTCACACAATCAGCAGAATCGGATGGCAAGGTGTTCCTGGACTTTCCCACACCAGAGTGGGTGGTGGGCTGGGGTTGTAAGTTTGTGCTGCACATAAAAATATAGGCTCTTGGAGAGAAGATGAGGCTGAACCTATCTCATAAGAACACAAGAAGAGCCCTGCTGGATCAGGCCAGAGGCCCACCTAGCCCAGCTTCCTGAATCTCACAGTGGCCCACCAGATGCCTCAGGGAGCACACGAAACAAAAAGATGCCTGCAATACAACTAGTTGCCACTCTCCTGAATCTGGCATTCTGAAGTAACCTACTGCTGATGTAAGGAGGTACACCACCCATCATGACCTAAAGCCCCGATGGACTTTTCCTCCAGAAATCTGTCAATTTTAAAAGCAACTAGGCCAGATGCCATCACCACCTACTGTGGCAAGGAGTTCCACAGATTAATTACCTGCTGAGTAAAAAAAAATTTCCTTGTATTCATTCTAATTCTCCCAGCACTCAATTTTAGTTGATGTCCCCTAGTTCTGGAGCTGAGAGAGAGGGAAGAGAACATCCCTCTATCCACTCTATCCATCCCATGCATAATTTCTCAATTATGTCCCCCCCTCTATCTTGTAACCAAGTAACTTGGGTCACTTTATTAAAGTGGCCCAAGTTAAACCCAAGTCACAGTCTGGTATCTTCATTGAGGGTGTGTGCGGGTAAATTGGCTACCTTAGAATGGCAGATGTAGGGGAGTGGCGACGAGATGCAAGTGTCTTGTTGTCTTGTGTGCTCCCTGAGGCATCTGATGGGCCACCATGAAATATGGAAGCTAGACTAGGTGGGCCTTGGCCTGATCCAATGGGGCTCTTGTGTAGGTGGTTTCTTCATATGGTGATGATGCTGTGATGCAAAACTTCATTCATGGAATTTTTGCTTGTGAGACAGTTCAGGGCATAGAAGAAGTCCAAGGGAAAACAAAGCAAGGGTAGGACTCAATCTAGGACTGACAAGACGATGCCTGACTCAGAGAAATGATCCCTTGATAGGATTGCTGATGTTGTTAGATTCTGTAATGATTCTGCCATGATAGATGAAGAGCACTGGAAACAGAATTGGTTTCAAGGCTTGGCTTCTGGGTGGTCAGCAACTGGTACAGAACAGCTGTTTTGTGTTTGGGTGTGTGTGTGCTGTCCATATGTTATCATAGCCACCAGCACCCAAGTTTGTATAAATGCTGCAATTCTGCAAGAGTGCAATAAAAGCATAGAATGTGGTACTGAGAAAAATTAAACTTCTAACAAAAAAAAAAGAATTTTCTAGCCCTCATGGCTGTAAAAATGGCTTGAGAGAGGCACTTGTGGGCAGTGCCTGCCTAAATCTTAGAAGCCAGTTGCTCATTTCTTTCCATCAGTTGGTGAAGAAACTTCATTGCCCTCCATGGTCCAAAAAAATCATGAAAATAACTTACACTACACAGCGTTTTAGAGGATTTCTTTTAAGAATGCATTACACTGTTTCTTTTCTCTGTCATCCTCTGAAAAATAGGTATTAAGATTTCCAATAGTTTTGTGGCAACTGTACTTACCAAGTTTCATTGCAATAACTCAGTGCTAAAGGAAGATATTACATTACTCTGTTTCATCTTTTCCTGGTTTCCTTTAAAAATGGATTGATCTGGTGCTCAAATCTGAAACACAAAATTATGTCATGAGCATATCTCTGTGTGTTCAGGTGTGGGTAATCTGTTGTAAAGAACGTACAGAGAATGCCAAACAAGTACGTTACATCCAAAGCCTTACTCTGCTTCCCCAAAAAGAGTTGCAGAGTAAATTATGCAAATTTGTACCATTTGCATAATTAACATAGATTTCATAATTCTGTAATTTTTGTATCAGCTTTGTATGTAAGTAAAAGATGCTAGCACGCTTCTGTGCCATGTATACTGGAAGGTAGACTTCTCCTTCTCTCTCTCCCACCAGAAATGGACCCTTCTGCCTGTAAATCTCTGTGGCAGCTCGCTAAGTAGGACTTCATCTTAGGCTCCACTATTTAAACTCCTCCATAAAACAACCTCGGCTGAGGCGCCAACAGCCTTACAAAAGGAAGGACGCGGCTCTCTTTTAAATGATGTTAAGAGGCTACATTACCTGGTGGCAATATTTAGTCATGGCTTTAAAAACGTGACAAGGTTCTTGATTTATGTTTCTGGGAACATAAAAAGTTCTACTGGGTGAATAACATCTTTAAAAGTGCCAGCAGGCAGAAGGATAAATAAACTCTGGGAGGTGGAGGACTACGAGGAGGAGTGTGTTGGCTTGGGAGCTTGTCTCCATGCCAGCCCCTGCTTGCCCTTGACCTTCAAGAAGGATAGGAAGAGATGTCACCCAGAGGAGCGTATGCAAATGTTTTCCCGTCTCATTGCGTTTTGGACCTTTTCCTAATGAGCAGAGAAATACAGGCAATTAGCGGTGTTTTCCCAGAGAGAAAAGGTCAGCAGCATTTCCAGTCCTCCGTCTGTAGCCCAGCGACCATAGAAAATGAGACTGCTTGGGCCAGTTCATACGCTCATCCAGCCAATCATCCTTGAGTGTGGTGGTGGAGAGGGTGTGACCACCCCTTTAGCTCATATCTAAGGCTTGTTAGGGGCTGGTTCACACACCTGCTCAGCTGTTGAACTTCTACCTATGGCAGAAGAGCAGACTGAGACAGGTATGCATGTGCATATGTGTCCCTGTTCACCAGTGCACCTAAGCAACATATGAGATAGTTACTCCATAATTACTATGAGTATAAAAGTAAAGGTTTTCCCACGACCGAATGGTCTAGTCGTGACCGACTGTAGGGGGCGGTGCTCATCTCCATTTCTAAGCCTGTAGAGCCGGCGTTTGTCCGAGGACAAGCTTCCGTGGTCATGTGGCCAACATGACTATACGCCATAGCGCATGGAACGCTGTTACCGTCCCACTGAAGTGGTCCCTATTTATCTACTTGCAATTTTGGGTGTTTTTGAACTGCTAGGTTGGCAGGAGCTGGGACAAGCAACGGGAACTCACTCTGTCGCACAGTCTTGAACTCCCAACCTTCTGGTCAGAAAGTCTAGCAGCAGCGGATTAACCCGCTGCGCCACTACTTCCCATACTATGAGTATGCACACGCAGAAATCCAATTGGCATGACAAGTGAGAGTAACTATTGGACTAGTAACTTGGATTAGAGAGGCCTAGATTCAAGTCTGCTCAGTCATGAAACTCGCTGAGTGACTGTACTATCTAGTGTACATCATAGGGTTATAACATCTGATAACCTTGCCTGTGTTATACAGAGTTCTGCAGAGAGAAAGTTGTGATAACTTCCTTTTTCTGTATGAGGGATTGGCAGCCTATGGTCCAAATTTGGCCTGCCACCCAAAGTAATCCAGCCCAGGGGTGGGCAGGCTGGCTTGGGGAGAGGGGCAGGGTTGGGATGCGGCCGTTAGGTGGGTGCAGATCCAAGGAGCCCATAGGGGAGACTGGAGCCTTCCCTGGTGCAAGGGCACAAATGTGCCCTTGCCCCAGGGAGGCTCCAGCGGCCCCCCAAGCTGGGCTGGATACTGCACAGGGCCGCTGGCCTGCTTGTTAACAGTGCAGCTTAGGATTGCGCCCTCAGGGAATGTATTACTGTAGGATGCCATGATGGTTGCTGGCTTAGATGGCTTTTAGGAGGGAATTGAGATATTCATAAAGGATAGGTCTATTCAACCCATAATGAATCCATGGAAATCTCCAGGTTCCAAGGCAGTATATGTTTGAATATCAATTGCTGGGAGGAAACAGTGGAGCAAGCTGCTGTCTTGATGTCCTGTTTGTGAATTTCTCAGGAGCATCTGGCTGGCTACAGTGAGAAAGAAGATTCAATTTTAGATCAGCTACCTCCAAACTGGAGGCCGTTGCAACCTGCAAAGGTTTCCCTGGCGAGACTGGTGCTTATTGTTCTGCTGGAGAACCTCCGTACTGTTTTCCTGCCCCAGTAGGCTATGAGCCTGGCTTTCCAGGCAGATGCGGCTGGCTGCGCTGACTCTTGGGGGCTGTAGTAGGAGCTTTATGGAGTTTCCCCAGCAAAATGATAAGCATTGTTCACTTAGGGGACAGAGGAAGGGGAGCCTGATCCAGCCCATGGGCCAGGGTATGGAGCCCACTGCTCTAGATGAACCTGTGGCCTGATTCAGCAGAGGTCTTCTGATGATCTTCTGATGGTCAGTCCCCTGTTGTTTGCTCCCAGTGTCCCACTCTCAAAGCCAGAGAAGCCTCTTTCGGTTGTCATTGCCAACAGTCCGTGATCCTGTAGCTCTGCCCTTCGCAAATTTGTCTAATTCTTTCCTTTAGCCCATCTCTAAGAACAAGAGGAAAGGTCAGTTGGATTTCAGCTGTCTTGGTTGTATCTTTTATGGAAATGATTAGTTCTAGCTGCAAGAGGCGGTCTCTCTGGAGCACTTGAAGTGAACAAGTACAGCTGTTGCCAAAGCTGTTTTGCCCTTTAGCTGACTTCTGTTCCCACTGAGTCATGCTTTGGCCTGGCCCTTCTCCTCCTAGGGCCAGTGGCTCATTCAGTTTTTCCTATGAGCAGTGGGGAGCTTTCTTTAATCTCAGACAAGACAATTTAAATGTGAATGGCAGCTCTGTGTGACACACTTAGGTCCTGTCAGAAGGATCATGAGGGATGGGTACCAAACTGTGAAACAGGTACATATTGAGTATCAGTTATCCGGACTGCTTGGGGTGGGAATATGCCTGGATTCTGGATTCGAAATTATTGCCTCAATATAATGAGAAGTGCTTCCTCTTGCTCTTTCCATATATAGGTGCCTGATGGCCTATTTGACATTTTTTGACAGTACAAGTACATACCACAGAGCAGAGACTAGAACTTACAGTCTATACCTGCACAGTTTGTAGGAATGAGCACAAGACTTTCTAGTATTTACATTACATAAAACAATGTCTGAATTTCAGAATAGCCCATATTTTGGATGTCAGGATATAATAAGGGACAATCTACCTGTTTATTTTTATTGCTAGTAGTGCAAATACTCAGGATCTGACTGGGGGTTTTATCTGGATGAGTAGAACCACAAGTGATCTTTGACCTGCTTTCTGTGTAGCTTTGGTTGGGGTAAACCTACAGCACAATCCAAATCATGTTGCTGAGAAGTAAATCCCTACTGACTTCTGGTGGGACTCCTACTGATTGCTTGTGGGACATACTCCCTTGTAGGTGTGCTTAAGATGGAAAAGACATGGACGGGCCAAACAGGAGGTTGACAAGGGAGTTGTGGTGGTGGAATTGGGTAGAATCAGGCAGCAAAGGTAACATAGGTGGTACAGTGGTTCAAGAATGATTTGGAAATACCTTAGTAGAAAACACAGGACTTGGAATAAGACAGGAAAGCATTTCAGTAAGTAAAAGCCTGGCCATGCCTTATTCATTCTTAATGGAGAGGTTCCCCTACCTCCCAGGGCTTGCATTTCATGCTCCTGTTGTTACAATCCGAAGTAGCATTCGTGGCTTTGACAATAGCATCACGCTGTCAACTTGCAAAGCGTTTTTTCCCTCCTCGCTTTCTCGCTCTTTCCTTTCCCTGCACAATTCTAATTGAAAGGTCCTGTTTGACATGCCGGTGATTTGCCAGAAATGGCCGGAGCCAGCAGAAAAGGGTTCTGCAGGAAAACTGCCCTGGGCTGTTTCATCCTGTTGAGGAAGAATTTCAAGAGTCTTTTTTCAATAAGAAGCTTTACACCATTTTTTTGGAGAGCACCCTGAGATATTTTTGTTGAAGGTGAAGTTGCACAGGGAGCCTTGCTTACCAAACAGTGAGATGGTCAGCAGAGTCTGAATAAAACCGAAGTTGTGTGTCCCTAAATTCCTTTCTTAGGTATTATTGTTTATTGGTCATCACCTTCCATCCCAGCATCTTTCAATAGTCTATTAGCCATTGCATATAGGAAAGTCATCAAACCAAACACATTCTCTAAATTATAATACCACACAGTCATATCTTTCCACGCTGGCACAATATTAACATCGGCGGGGGGGGGGGAGTTGTTTTCTTCTTTCATAACAACCCCCCCAAAGCCCTTTGGATATTGCTTCATTTCCCACAATAACCCTGCATATGTACTGGATGCCGGTAGGGCTTTTCAATCCTTTAGTATTCTTTCCAAATGCCTTTATGCTATCATTTGCTCAGTTGTTCATATATCAGCTTTGGTTACCACCTGCAGGCAGTAGGCATTCTCTAGGCTTAGCCAAGCCTAAGGCCTGATGTTCCCCTTACGATTCTCAATATTTGTTTGCTTTTCTGCCTGTGGTCCTCCCATGCATTCCATTTTGCTACCTTCTCTGTGCTGCTGAATGTGAGCATCAAAAGCATTTTCCGAGTGTACTGGTGTTATTGGGCAGACTGCTCCCCATGGGGCCCCTGCAGTCAGTTGTATATTATGAATGCACTGTCTTAGCAGCACCCCATGATTTTTGGCAAGCTTACCTCACTGAGCCCATCAGAAAACTCATCATTGAACTGTGGGGAAATCCCTGGAGATCCTTTCATTTCCTGTATGAGTTTAAAGGATAAAAAGTGGGGAAAAACAAATGGCAAAAGCTGCTTGAGTTCATGGCACACTGGACTTGTATAGCTAGGGTGGAGTAGAGGTTACCAACTCAGACCCTGAGCCAAGTTCTGGCCTAAGAGATGCTGTTTGCACGCCTTTTTTCAGTTGCCACCCTAGTTCTGCACACACATGGAGCAAATGGCATCTGAAGCCATAGAATTTGCAAATGGGTTGATTTTAGTGATGGGGGTGAAGTAGTTATATGGCACCCCTCATTTCTCAAAGTGGCCACTCTGCTTTTCCACACTACTGCATGGCTGCTGATATCCTTGTTGCCTGGCTGTTCTCCTCCTGTTGTTCCCCCACCCCTTGCATGTGAGGTAGTGATGATGATGCTTTCTGAAATTTCTGTTGAAAGAGAATTTCCTGTTCTCCCTTCATAATTAAAATAGGAGATGTTCTTCATGCTGACGCCTGGAAAGTATGCAAGTATGCATATTTTTAAAGTATGCAAGAGAAGGGAACTGCCAGTCTTCAGAGGAAACCCATCCTTTTATGTCTGGTGGAATACCTGATCCAGGTGTGCTTCCTCTGAGGTCAAGTAATTCTGCTACATTGGGGCAACTGCAAGATGCACAGACATGGCTTAATTAGCCACCCACAGGCTGCTTGGATGATCAGAGCAATGAACCAGATGGTCACAATGGACTGTGTTCTCCACGGGCATGAACGTCAGACACACAAGATAGAGGGCTTAAAACATACCTATTTTGTCTGGCATTTGGATGATGGGTGGATGTTTGCTCTCTGCGCCTCTGGAATAGTGCTGTAGCTTGACTGACCCCTCGGACAATTCTGCTTCCCCCCCAATGGCCTAACATGATGTGTTTTAAATGTTTTATGTGTGAATTTGTATTTTAAAAAGTAATGTTTTATTGCTTTTGTACTTGATGTTTTGAATTATTGTGGCTTCATATTGTAATTTTTTTATATTACTCTGTAAACCGCCTTGGGCATTTGCTTCAGCATGGGAAAGGCAGGATATAAATTCTTCTTCTTCTTCTTCTTCTACTTTTATTATTATTATTATTATTATTATTATTATTATTATTATTATTATT